>VZTN01010331.1:629888-716909 GCA_013400515.1 Erpornis zantholeuca
TTTCAGCACCTCCTCTTTCGCTCCCTGGGATTAAACTTGGCATTGGCTGATCCTCCTGAAAATGATCGCCTTCAGATATTAAATGAAGCCTGGAAGGTAATAACAAAGCTGAAGAACCCACAGGTGAGTTACTGTCTGTCCTGTTTCACTACTCACTCTGTGTTTAGAGCAAAGTCATAGCCAGTTGTTCAGTAAGCATCTGCTTAGCATGACATTGTTTACCTTTTCTAAATACACACAGCTGCAAAAAAAATGTGATGGCTGTGATATCTTTAGATGATCCCTGCTTTTCTTAGCTCTGCTGAAGCATAACTTCATTTTACATAACATTATTACACAAATACAACTTCTGAGTTCTAGATCTTTAGGTCTGCATGAATCATACCTCAGCAGTTAAAAATCTTTTAAGTGTAATTTTGGCAAGTGTATTTCTGACAGTCTCCTGTGAATATTGGTAATCATAAGCCACATGTATTTCTAGGATTATATCAACTGTGCTGAAGTGTGGGTGGAGTATACCTGCAGGCATTTCACGGTAGGTGGAAATGACTGTTTCCTTTGAATTGTTCTTACACAGACTAAGTGGCTGTATTAGCAGTTAGGTATTAAAGATGGAAAAGCTTTGACTCTTCATATAAGTGTGTAGGAATGAAAAATTGTGTTTCCTTTCATCAATGATGAATGAGGACAAAAGATGCAGCTTTGAAACTTTACCAGCCTGCAGCACTGAGTGTTTCTTATCCTTTTGTTTTAATGGCAGATGGGCCAGTTTAAGTAAGGATTTGCTGGAGCTATGGCTAAAGTTCCTGGCTTAACTAGAGCTCTGTAAAAAGCTGCTGCTTTGGCAAATGGAAATAAATTATCCTACTCAACTGGTGTTTAGTGACTTGATTTACATGCTGATTTCATTCCTGTATTTTGTAACCTTGATTTTTGCTACACAGAAGCGAGAGGTCAATACAGTTCTGGCTGATGTTATCAAACACATGACTCCTGATCGAGCATTTGAAGATGCTTACCCACAGGTAAAGAATTTATTTTGCCAAACCTGTAAAAATCTGATGTCCATTTTCTTAAATGAAATTAATTTTTAAACATTACTGATAACTCTTATAACAAAATAATTATTTTTAAAACTACCTATAGTTTGGGAAGCCACTTGGAACACTGTAATGCTGTGATTTATTCCTCTTTTTTTCCATACACACCAACCTTTAAATTCTGAGAAATGCTAAACCTGAATGATTTATGTATTTAGAAGTAGCAATAGTTAACTCCTACATCAACAGTGGTGTTTGCTGAAGGGAATTAGCAATCATGGTAGGCTGTTCTAACAGAAGTAAACCATAAGATAGTCTGTGTCTACTTGGCATTGTTAAGGCTTCAGTGAATTATCGTGTCCAGTTCTTGAGACTGAATGCCAATGAGATATGGATTAGCTGAGAAGGTTTTTGTGGTTACTTGGAAGGTAGAAAAAGTGCCTACAAAAGAAGATTTAACAAACTGCTTTGGGTTTGTTTTCCTTTGTTTATTTGGCTGAGTTTTTTAGAGTAGAGAGCTGGAGGACATGGAGACTCTAAATTGAAAAAATGTGTCTAACTCTGGAAGTGAAGAGCAAATAAAGCCTGGGCAGGCTGGTCAGCCTCTGCTCAGTATGGGTTCTGAGTGTAGGAACAGCATAGCTGTAGTTTGTCCTGCTTTGGGGGAAGAAATTACATTAATGAATGCTTGAAGCATCTTTCAAAACAGTTTTCTATGAATAACTAGAGAAGAATAATCTTTGGTGTGGATAGTCTCAATTTAACTCATATAACAATAATTTTCCCCTTTTTTTTTACTTTCCATTTTTCTTCCCTTTAGCTGCAGTCAATTATTCAGAAAGTTATTACCTATATCTATGACTTTGCTCTGCTTTTTTCAGTGGTAAGTGATATTCTGTTTAATAAATTTTTAAGAAGAACTGTTTGGCACTGTTTCTGCAAGAGAATTTACCTGACTGGGATATTTAGGTTGTTTACAAGTCCCCAGAATGCAAGGACTTTATATCAAGTAGCTAAGTGCAGAAATATTTTTCTGTGTTCCCTTCTGGATCCCTGCAATCAATAAATTTTTACATCTTTCAGCCATCTGTCCCTTTCCATTTGTTCCACTTTTTCATCCTTTGAGATGAATTACTGTTTTCCAAAAAGTTGAAAACAATTTTACCTAAATAACTGGGCTTACAAAACTTATCCAAAATATTTCTTCTTTCAGTGTGTTGTTAGTAACATATCTAATTTTACTTTTTTACCTGTTTGTACTTTCAGGAGAAATTCTTGCCATTTCTGGATATGTTCCAGAAGGAAAGTGTGAGAGTGGAAGTTTGCAAGTGCATTATGGAATCTTTTATTAAGTAAGTGGAGATTGTTGAGGTGAAATGCACTCTGGAAGCTCTGAGAAATTTACTGAAAGAAAGCTGGGGAAGAGGAGTCAGTATGTTGGCTGTTTAGTTTGTGAAGGTATTCCAGGCTATGGGAAAGAAAAAAGAAAATGAGTCAGTTTTGTTCATTTATTGATGGACTGTTTGACTGTTCACAAAGAAAGCTGAGTTGAGGTAATTATATTGATGCTGACTTGCTGTGGGTTAACAGAATAGTTGTTCTCTGAGCTTTTTTTGTTTGTTTGTGTTGCCTTTGTTGGTTTATGAAATTTATCTCACATTCCAGTTGCTGTGACAGCACAGAAATGGAGTATTGCTACAGCTGAAAATGAACTTAGAAAACAAAAATCTATTCAACTGTTCTGAAAGTCAAGCAGTCCTTTTCTTTTAAAATAATTAACAGGTTTCTTGAGACATTTTTCTCATTTTCACCTTCCCTTCAGGTGGGAATTTATATTCACTGCTGAGCCTCCCAGTCCTTCTCTCCCCTGGGGCACACAGGCCCAGCTCTCTTGGCTTTGCTCATATGAGAGATGTTGTGGCCCCTTAATCATCTTAGTGGAGCTGCAGTGCACATGTGCTTCTGTACCTAAATGTGACACTGATCCTTCCTGGCTGTCCCTAAGTAGCTGAGGAATTATATTATATCTTGGTAAATCCAGGATTGTTTTGTTTTGGTGTTCTTAGATTGCCTCAATGTATCACATGTCTGCCTTGCTGTGTCCCTTAAGGAGTCAGTGTGGGGATTGGCAGTGCAGCTGGATATATTAAGATACCTATTTATGTGTATATTAAGATAATATTTCTTGACTGGCGTTTGTTGGAACTGTGCATGCATTAACCACATGATCCTTGGCTTTCCCTTGGTTCACAAATGGAATTGAAACTTAGGCCATGTCATACACTGCTGGTGATTGGAATTAGGCATTAAATGGGTGTTATTCTAGTCACTGTTTTCCATTTTGACATGGCAGGATTTTTCACCACTTATTTCTAAAACACTTTCCAGGCACCAGCAGGAGTCGACAAAGGATCCTGTTATACTCAATGCTCTCCTGCATATCTGTAAGACCATGCACGATTCTGTGAAGTAAGATGAACTTCTACTAAGAACTCTCATTTATGCAAAGTTGGCCTGCCTGATGTGGTTTCATGTTTCTGAGGCTGTTTGTTTCAAGGTGGATTAAGACATGAATCCAATTAGTGCTGAGGGAAGAGCTGTGCAGTGAAGTGGCAGCACGTACCATTTGCTCTTTAATTACTGCTGGATTTTGAATACTGAAGCAGAATTTTAAAAGGGAAGTAGCAGAGGTTTTGTAGTTTTCTAGTGGAGACACTTCACAGTCCATTCTTCAGAATATTCTGAGAGTGAAACCAATGTAATGTTTGAGTTATAGCAAATACTAAGCTATTTCTGAGATCCAAGTGAGTATGTAGCTACTCACAATCCAATCTTCAGAATATTCTGAGAGTGAAATCAATGTAATCTTTGAGTTGTAGTGAACACTAAGCTATTCCTGAGATTCAAGAGGGTATGTAGCTACTAAAGCACAGATTGCCATACTCAATTAAACCTTTTTGTGGGCCACTATTTTCAGCCATTGCAAAGGGCAGTGAAATCTTTAAAAGGATACTGGGAAGATCTCGAGGAACTTGAGCAGGGGAAGCTAGAACTGAGGAGAAGCTCTTGAACCATCTCTATCTTTCCCTTAATTGCTCCTCTTCTGTTTTGCCCTCGAGTTTGAGAGCTGAGGTTGTTTGGGATCCCCTGTGCCCTGCTGCACCCTCACTGTTTCAGTAGCAGTTGTGCAGTGTGGAAAGCATTGTGGTTTGTAGGTAACTTGCAGAAATCACACCAAAATCTGTGTCTGATTGAAAACAGAGCCAGGATCACAATGCTGCAAATTTTAGCTGTCAAGAGGACAAATCTTTTTTTCCTCCTGGTTTGGGTTGCATTGTAAGGACATAGTTTCTTTTGCCACTCTGAGCCCAGAGCCTCTTAGTATGGGAGATGCTGCAAAGGAACTTAAAACACTCTCATCCTTGATAGGCCATGAACACAAGATTTATTGCCAATAAAGAAGTCAGATTTAGCATGTAATTCCAATTTATACCAGCTAGAGTGCTTTATTTTGGGCTAGAGTACCTTATTTGGCTGTATGTTGCACTAAAAGCCACTTCAGCCTTTAAATAGAACAATATATTGTACCTAAAACAGCTTATTAAAAAAAATAAAGCAGTTTATAGCAATCCATAGTTGGTGCTTCCTCTGACACTTTGCCAAAACAATTTGATAGTTTACTGGGACCTTTAAAATCCCTTAAACCAGCAGTTCCTTGAGCTGAGATGGTTCTCCATCTCTTGGTAAATCATCATAAATTCCAGGGTTTTTTTAAGTAATTCCTGCCTGTGTTTTTGCACCCTGGTTCAGGAACCTCCCAGGCCATTTTGCAGGGCAGCCTGACCCCTGGAACAGCTGTTGGAGGCTAGCAGCCTTTGGACTGGTAGGGGTCTGATCCACAAGTGAACTGGAAACCTATTACTGACCTGGAGATCTCATTACAAGCCTTGGGAGCCTTTCAGAGCCCATCAGTTGACTCTTTTGATTGGCAATGCACTAATGAGCTAATCATGCTGAGGTTTTCTTTCCTCCCTTCCTGAATTCATATAGTACAACTATTGTTCTCTTCCCATCTGGTGTCTGAGTTGGAAATTGGTAACTGATACACTAAAGGTCAAAGCTGGAGCCAAGCAGATAATAGCAAGGGGGTTAAACTGTATTAGTTAATTGTAATTTAACTTTCTGTTCATCCATTTTCAGTGAAACAGGTTTGACTGACTGGATTTTTATGTGATGTAAATTTGTTTCAAATCAGATTTGGACTCTTGGTGTAGAATAGGTATCTGTGATAGTTTTGAAAAGAAACTCCTTTTTACATATCAGTTTAGTTCAGTTCTTACCAAAATGTAAAGAAAACCAACACTGTAGCAAGGTGAAGTTAATGATTTTTTTAAAATCCGAGGTAGGTTAGTTAAAACAAAAAAACCCAAACAAAAAACAACCCCCAAACTGAACAACAAACTAATGTTATACACTGTATACTATTTAAAGGGTATTTACAAAGCATTACTCCTTAAATAGTATAACTCTCTTCTGAGAATAGACTTAATTTCTTAAGATTTTTAGACTTAGTTCTTACTCAAGTTATCATGTTGCAACACAATACTGAAACCATTTGTTTGCTGCAGTAAAAAACATTAGTGTAGCTTCTTTCTCCTCATGCCAAAGTCTAAGTTTTTATAGAATCTAAAGACACTCAGCAATTTTTAGTTTTAGTTTGGTTCATGGCTAACTTGGTGATAT
Source organism: Erpornis zantholeuca (assembly GCA_013400515.1). Classification (NCBI taxonomy): domain Eukaryota; kingdom Metazoa; phylum Chordata; class Aves; order Passeriformes; family Timaliidae; genus Erpornis; species Erpornis zantholeuca. The sequence continues at coordinate 635,672 of VZTN01010331.1, forward strand.
TCATATTAAAATTAGTTTCATACACAAAAATTTATAAAATATTATGTATCATTTGAACCTTTATAGATAAATAAGATAAACAATACCCTAAAACTTACCAAAATTTTTTTTTCCCTAGTGCACTAACACTTGAGGATGAGAAAAGAACGTTAGCAGCCCTGATAAATGGATTCATAAAGATGGTGAGTGACAGTTGTGTGCAGGTGTTGGGTGCTCCTTCGAGCTTGGATCTGTGTGAGATCCCCGTGGGGAGCAGGTGCCTGTGTGCCTGAATCAGAGACCACTGCAATCCCCAGGCAAGGCATTTCAGTGAAATAAGGAAGGTCACCCAGTGCTGAAGGTGGTGCATTATGAAAGTTTAAAGTGCATGTGTTGTTTATTTAATTGTATTTTCTGTTAGTTTTGTAGATCTCCTGTAGAACAGAGCACGTATTTAAAAAGTTAAACAGCAATTGAAGCACCAGAGAGGTTGCTGGTTTATGTGAATGAAGTTCCACTGCCCAGCTCCAAATGGAGCCAATACCAGCTTTCAGAAGTAGAAAATAAGTGCAACTTTTTTGTTATTCTAATCTCTGTTTATCTTAATTTAGAAATAAGATCATTCATATCATTGAATTAGTAGTCCCAGGAGAACCCCAGGTGTTTTCCCTTGAAATTACTTTAAACCCATCCCTCATGCATACTTCAATAAGTCTTTTGTTGACCTCTCTTGTTTTTGGGATGTTTTAGGGAGACTTTCTCAAGCTTTTTGTATTCTTTAACTACATCCTCTCAATGCTTGTTTTTCCTTTCACATAGGGCTGACAGGCTCTGTCCCCTTTGTTCTTTGTTGCAGTTCTATGGATTTACTCTAGATGGTTGCTTTTTCTTCAGCTATAATAATTTGCTAATTAATATTCTAGTATAGTTTTGCTTTATTAAGCTTTACATGCAGTATAATATAATACAATTTCCTTTAGGAGGATTTGTTGCATTGAATAAAATTTGATGTGTCTTGATAGTCCTGGTTGAGGGGGAAGAAAAACTCATAGCAGCAAAATGACTAGTTATGAATTCAAACCAGCACACATAAACATGTGAAGGGAAAAGCAATTGTAACAGTCATCCTTACAGTCAGTCTTTTTTTGTGGAAAAAATATTTTAGGCAAGTTTTCTTGAGACTAGGACTCAAGAATCAGCAGTTGTACAAATAGAGGAAAAGCAAAGACAGTTGTCTGTAATGTGAGAAGCAATCCTTTGTTTTCTGGTGCAGTTTCTTTGATCTTTCACTGTATGGGTTAAATGTAAATTTTATTCTAATTTTGTAAAAAATTCTTTTGCATATGACTTGAGAAATAATAAATAATGCAACCTTTACTTCTATTAGAAGAAAAAATTGCAATAGAATACATAAACGTAGACTGCCTGGAGACTGTTCCTCATGCTTTGCTTTTAATTGACAGCTGAGACACTCCAGCTGACAGCACTCGGGTTTTTTTAAATCTGCAGGGTTGGGAGAGGGTTGTTCTCACACAAAGGTTGTTTTTTGACTTCTTTCCTGCCAGAATGCAAGGTTACAGGCTTTTGCCATACTATATAAACATGTATTTATTAACCAAACTCAAGGAAAACCTGCTTTTCTTACTGGTTTATCTAATTAGGAAAAATGCTGTTTTCTGTTGGAGGCTCTTTATCAACTAGAAATTAGAGGAATGTGAATACAGATTCACACATCTATTTCTATTTTTCTGGGGTTTTTTGTCTTGCTTTGTAAATATGATCAAAACCAAGCCTTTGTCTCTCCCTTAAAGAATCAAGAGTTCTGCTAGTTTTGAAAACACTTCACAAACCTAGGATTTAAATTTTGTTTTCCTGGAAAATACTTGATCTGCAAAGTAGAACATCATGTGGAGTATAGACAAAAAAAGCAAACCAGTAAAACTTCCACATTTCCCTGAAGCTCAAGTATTGGAGACAGAAGAACAGAGAGTGCTGTTTGCTGTTACTGGTGGGTTTTCTTCTGAGCAATAGATGGGGATTTTGACTTTTGAATATCTGTGGTTCTCTGCATGCAGTTTTACCTATATTTAAGGCCTATAAATCTAGGGACCTTTTGCCTTTTGCAGGTTTCCTTTGGCCGTGACTTTGAACAGCAGCTGAGTTTCTATGTTGAAGCCAGGTCAATGTTTTGCAATCTGGAGCCTGTTCTAGTCCAGCTGATTCATGTAAGGCCACAGTTTATCTACATTTCCTTAATAAATGAGGATATAGTTGCAGTTCTGTTCCCTGCTCAGATTATTGGTCTGTGGCAAAATAACTCTGAAGTATTTTAATCAGGTGTTTATAAAGTGAACTTTGATCTCACCTCTGGTTTTATCCCCCTAAACACTGAAGTTCTTGCCTGACAGGCATGCATGGTATCCTTGCAATACTGAGCTTGGGCTATCTTGCAAGAGATTCCATGTATGACAAAATAAATGGCACTTCTGTGCATTCAGAATTTGGGTTGTCTCTTCTATAATCCTCCATCTAGGAAAGATTAGGCTGTGTCTGGCTGCAGATGCAGGCAGAGTCCTGCTGTGATTGGGAAGGTTAATCTCCTTTCTGTATTGAGTCACAGGTGAGCATTAGCTGCATCTGATTCCTCTGCAACATTGTATCTTCCCTTAAATCCTGGTATTATTTTGGTTTATGGTTTTTTAATCTGTGTTAGCTAGAAATCATGATTGTTCTGCTAGCAAGGAGGTGACAGCACTATAGCTGGGAAGGAGAGGATAAGCTAAAGGCTTGAATAAAACAAGTCTACTTTCACAAATTAAGTCATATTTGCTTTAAGGAACAGTCACTAAAATTCTCCCAGTAAAAAGTAAATAGCACAGTGAGGGCACACTGTGTCAGGAGCCTTTGGACACTTGCTATTCTCTAAATGCATGCAGTAAAATGTGCAGTTTGTTATCTGCCACTGAGGCTGTGCATTTTTCTTAATGGTTTGCTTTTGTTCTGTGTGTGTAGTCTGTGAACCAGCTAGCAATGGAAACAAGAAGGGTGATGAAAGGAAATCACTCCAGAAAGACAGCTGCATTCGTCAGGGTAGGTCTGACTGATAAACTCTGAGCCTGCTTTCTTTGCAGGTAATACTGTCTGCTGCCACCTATGTTTATAGTTTTTGCAAAATCAGTATGTTAGCATTTTTTTACACTGTTTGTAGTCCCATTTTCTCTTGTTATCAGCAATCTTTCCTCTCTAAAGTCAACTGTTGTTTAAGAAAAAAAGACCCAAACCATCTAATAGAAGCTTGGTGTAGAAAAAGAGCAGCAAGATTGACTCCCTCTCTGAAGGAAGGTTCACCAGAGAGGTGTTTGTGTGAATTCTGGGAAGCTCAGCTTTTCAAATTATATTTGAAATAAAATACCAAATTTCTATGTAACTTGGTCACAGAGAGAATGGGAGATGGGGTAAAAAATATATTCACACTTCTGTCTCAGGATATCAGTGCTGATAGGCTGAAATCAGGATTTGAATTTCAAATAAGGTGCTCCTTTCAGCTTTAGTGCCTCTGAGTCTCTAGAGAAATGGTCAAATGTGCTTTGAGCTATGCACAGGCCATCACAGCATAGCCAAGCTGCTTGTGTTCCCTTCTTCTGACCTGAAATGTGGCAACCAAAATGTGTCCATGTGCATGTGGGGATCTGCTTGCATCTGCAGTGGACTTGGTGGGGTGTCCTGGGCAGAGGATGGCTGGGCTGCCTCTGGGCAGCTTCTCTCTGCCTGGGGGCTCCTTGTTCCCTGCAGGGTTTGGGCTGTGCCCGTGGCTGGGCAGGGTCTGCTTCCTCCCCACTCCACACAGGGCACCTGCTCCGACCACTGTGGCTCATGGTTTGTCCCTCAGGACACTAATCTGCTTTTCTAGGTAGCTTCTGGGCTTGAGCTGCAAAGTGGTTACCTGAGGAGAGATGAACTCTGAGCTCCAGCCACAGAGAGTCAGCTTGGAGCTTACCTAGAATTAGTAACATTAAAAAAAAGTTATAATTATTGAAATACTCATAAAAAATTTTAAATTGCTGATTTGGGGTATCACATAATATTTGCTTTGTATTGAAAATCTTTCCCAAAACTGATCTACAGATTGTGATTCTTAATTGTGTATTTAAATCAGTAAGGATTGCTCTAACTCTGAGAGAGGAATTTTATTCTTTTTTTTTTTTTTTTTTAATTTACTTTAGGCTTGTGTTGCCTTCTGCTTCATTACAATTCCATCTCTGAGCAGTATCTTCACACGTCTTAATCTGTATCTACACTCTGGACAGGTTGCTCTGGCAAATCAGTGCCTTTCTCAAGGTAAGGCATGAATTTGTCTGCTTAAAGGTTCTCTAATTTCAGAAATATTTTTAACTGTGAATAATAACCTGGTTGATCTCCTAACTCATATGTATATTTATGATGCAATTAAAATACAGCCCCGTTTCAAACACTGTTAAAGTAAAAACTTGTCATATTAAAGCAGCTCATCAATGTGATCTCAATTAACAAGACAGCTGACATAGTCCTGGCCATGAGGTAGGTTGTCCTAAATTATTTAGGAGTTATGGAAAGCGTGGAATGTTCTTCTCCTGCATAGTTATGCAAGCACTCTAATCACAAATGATGGGATTTATAGAATTCCAAGGCAGGTGACAGCAGAAACTTTCTATCAAAGCACATGCATGGTAAATGCTTAGCCAAGGAAATGTGCCACTGTACCAGAGTGAAACCCTGGGGTAATAGCACATCACATGAACCCTGAAAAATGTATTGTCTTTTTTTTTGGATCTGAATTACTGATTGAACCAGAGCTTGAGCACATTTTCAGCAATCCTGTTAGTTCAGTGTTAAGTAATAGGAGATTCTGACAAAAAGTGATTTGGGGCAGAAAAAAGGAACTATTTTGGCACCAGAATGAGCATTAAGTCTGTATCACCATTCAATGTGATCTTGTTCCTGTTCATGTTACAGATGGAAGTCAGTTACCTATTCCAAAAGCCTCCTTATACTTTTAACTGCTTGCAGTATGTTTCCTTTCCTTTTTAAAGTGATGCCATTCTACTTTGTTGTGCAATTTTATTCCTGACTTTAAATCTCTCCTCTCCAACAGTAAATGCTTTTCCTTTGCATGTTTTCAGTGGAGCTGTGAGAGTAATGAATTGGATTACTTTTCAATATCTTTTGTTGTGGCTATGAATTCTTTGTGTTAGCTCTGTGCTTCTTCACGAGAGCTTGTTTTCCAAGCTCTGCATTTACCAGCAAGTTCCAGCTGCACAAACAAGCTGACTTAGGATGCTGATTAAGACTTTTTAGTGCATGGTGGCTGCTGCATTTCTTTGTTTTGAATCTGCCATTGCCCATACAGCAAAGCAGAGGGATTTAGAGTAAAGCTGACTGTTGTGTCCAAGTTTGTTGTGCGAATAAAAGATCTGCAAAGTCTGTTGTTGTGCAATCAGCATTGTGCAGTTTCTGTGTAGGTAAGAGAGTTTACATAAAATGAACTCAGTTTTTCTTCCTATGGTGTTTTATTTAATTGACCAGCTTACCTTATCCTGTATGTCAATCTGAATTATTGTTGCTGTGTGGCAGAGCTGCTCTTACTGGAAGCAAATCCAAAGCAGTTTTTCTATAATATTTTGTCTTTGAGGATTATTCCCTGACCATGTTGGGACCCACTCTGTGATTTAATATCTTTCAACTTATAAACTGCTTTTCCATTATTTTTGTGATCCAGTTTTTCTCTGAGTGAGACTCCTGGGCCCCAGCAATTGTTCAGATTTTTCAGTGTGAGAGTTTACAGCTGTTGTTTGACACATGAATGCAGTGGACTCACTAAACAATTAACAGGATCCCCATCCTGAAATCTTTTAAGGTAGCAGGTATATGCAAAGTATTATGAACTCTAAGCTGCATGTTTATCCTGAATTTTAGACCCACAAGCTAGAGAGAGGAGCATTTGGTTCATCTTTGCTTTTGTTAAAATGAAGCAAGAGCCAAACTGGTGTTGAGTAACTCTGTTCATTTACCAAGGTTTTATTGTTATTCACTTTTTTGCTCCCTTAGAAAGGCTATTTTGGGTATAATTTGTACTCAGAGACATGTCACTTGCACGAGTAATTTGGCATGTGTTAAACAGTCAGGCACTGTCTTGGGACATTTTTTTGAACTGTTTTTCCATATGTTGATGCACTGAAGTCACATAATGTGTCCTTGAAAGTTACTTTTCACACAGTTTAATCTGTATCTCAACTGAATGAGTAAGAAGTAAGAACTACTGATTAACTCATAACAGCAAATTTCACCCCAGTCAGTTAACTTCGTTAACTGGTGCCAATTAGACACTGATCCACTAAAACCAATGCAGCATGAAATGAAGATTTAAGAGTGTGCCATTAATGACAGCATTAGGCCAGGAAGGGAAACTGTGCCTTGTCTGTAACCTTTACTTCATGCTGACTTGAATTAGCTTAATTGGTTTAAAATTGTGAAGAGAAATAAAGCTGAGAGGTAATGTACCTGCTCTGATAGCTGAGTCAGCAGTGGGGCATGAGGAGTGTGTGTGCAGGCACTCCCTCCTTGAAGGCTCCAGCTGTTGTTTTTAGCAAGGTAGAGTCTTGGATTTTTCTTAATTCTAATTTCCTATGGGGAGTCCAATTGTTTCAGTGAGTTGAGTTTTCACTTAACACACATGACAGAATTGAGTTCCACGACTTCTGTTGGCAGTAGGAAGATTTCTCCAAATTGCCAAATGTATCTATCTTGAAAAAGGAGGGTGTGCAGGTTGTAACAATAAATGATTTTATGAGCCTGAGGATTGCACTGATAAACTGCCAGCAATTGGAGAGCCACAGCTAATCTGCTTCTAGTGGAAGAATTTGGGGTTTGCCTCACTCCCAGTCTCAAGGGGCAGCAGTAGCTCTAGACCATGAGTCTCTAAGCCTCACTGTTCTCATTCCCTCTATCCCAGCCTTGCCTGCTGGGATTTGCCACATTGTTCATCAAATCAAGGGTTTCAACTCATCCAAATAGTTCAGTAATTTATGCTGGAGTAGATTTTCTTTAAGACAATGGAATTGGGTCGGAAGTGTGAATTTATAGGCTCATGAAACTCCAGCAGGAATACACTGGTGGATGTCTGTCTGAGAATGTTCAGTATGTATTAAAAATGACTGTTGTGTCTTTCATCTCCAGCTCCCAAGACCTGCTTTAAATAAAATGAATCCTAATTATGTTTAAAATGTTTGAGGTGAATTTGCCCTGGATGCACAGTTTGTACCTCTGGAGAGCCTATTAAGAGCCTACCTTTGAAAGGAAGATGCTGGATTTTACAGAGATGAGCTTTTAATTTTTCTTAACTGAGCCACTGAGCACTGCACGCTGCCAACAGAGAATAATAAATTCTCATTGGTCATGCTTTCTGTCATGGGGGTGCTTGGACTAAATTGAGATTAAATGCATGCTCCATTGTGTCACTCCTCTGGACTTCTGAGATATAGGTATGATTTTAATTGCACACATTTCCTCCCTGTGGAAAATGCTGTTTTTTTCTGTCCAAAAAGAGTGCAGCATGAGTTTTTAATGTTTGGTCACAGCATCCAGCAGGTGGGCAGAGATGACATAACTTTCTGGTAATGTGTGTAAAGCATCATTTTTGTTTTAAAAGCTGTGAAATCTTTGCCTCACTTGAGAAATAACATGCTGAGTGAATAAGGTAATTCAGCTGGTTCTGTGTGACTAATTTCACTGGGATATTGTCAAACATTAAACTTCATAAAAATGGAGAGCCTGTCCCTCAGATCAACTGCTGCAGACCTTTTGCTTAGCAAATGCAGATTTAAATTCTTAGTGCTTTATGTACTTCTAGGTATTTGTTCTCTATTCCAGTTGTGCCTAAACACAGTTACACAGTAGATTGCAAAAGTAATTTATTTTCTACTGCAGAAAATGTTACTTTTCCATGAGTGTTCTTTAAAGGCTTCAGTCACCCTCTGGAGAAAGTATGGTATGGAATATCTAATAAATAATTTTAAATCATGGTCTAATAATGGTTTAGAGTATATTCTCAGTAGAATTAGGTAACAGTTTTTAGTATTTCTTCCTAATCTCCTGAAATCTTTATAGATCCAAAGAATATAAATAGAGAGGATTTGAGGTAAAGAATTTAGAGAAATAAGAACCTGAAGAGATTTTCCTCTTAATTACAGATACTGGGACTTCTTGGCTCATGTTTCTCTGGTGAGATTGGTATTGTTGTCTCTGTTATCTTTTAAATACTGCTTTCCTTGAAGGCAATAAGAGCTTTGGGAATTGATGTCATACTGTTTTCCTTACTAGAAACACCAAGTGTTGCTTCACTTGGACAGAACTGTGACCTCTGCTGTTACCTGGGACTTCACAGCTGGACACTTCTATTCCTTGAGCTTTTCCTTGTTCCCCTCTTTATCCCAGCCAGTTGCTTTTCCCTATGATGTGAGAGAGGTGACATCTCAGTCTCTGTAAGCTTTTCAGACTAGTACTTTAGATCAGTTTGGCAGTTCTTCAAGTCTGTCTAGCCCATGACCTGTTTTTGATAGTGTCTAGCACCATCTACTAAAGAAACAATAATGTAGAATGATGCTTCTTGGCTTTCAGGTGCAGGTGATTTAATACATCCTCCAACAAAGCTTGTGTATAAACCAGACCATGGTATTTAATAAAATACATGGGCCAGTCCTTAGGAATTTAATTTTCTTAACCAATATTTATGTTTTGGCCTCTGTAACTTCACGTGGTAGCGAATTCCACAGTTCCCTGCTATTTGGAAGGCTCATGTTTAGGGATTTGTTTATTTTGTTAAATGTTGGGTGCATGGCTCAGAGCATGCAGCTGAATTCTGCTGGAGCAGAAATCAGTCATTCCTCATTCATTTTCTTCTTGCTGTCTATGAGATGATGTAGTTGGTAAATTCCTGAAGATTTTGTTGTCAGTATTGCCTTTCTAATAAGGAACCAGTTCCATGCCCTAGCACCTTTTAAATCTTTTTTTCCTTCTGGAAATAGGAAGATCAGGACTGGATTAGATTATTCCAGGTGTAAGTGCACAACAGCAATATAAGTGATACAACACCTCAGTTTTCCATTACTCTCCTAGTGATTCTTATAATTGCCTTGCCTTTTCAACAGCTGTTTAGGATGTAGTTTTCAGGAACCCATCTATAATGACTCCAAAATCTTTCATGAGTGCAAATAGCCTATTTCGAGCTTCTCTTTCTATAGTTATAGCAAGGGCTGCTTCTTTCCCCACATGCCTTACTAATATTAGAGTTCATCTGCTGCTTTATTGCTCAGAATCATGAGATCCATGTGTGATGCTTTGCAGTCATGTTCCAGACCAGTGTGCAAACATTGTCACCTCCCAGCTCATTGTAAGGACATGTCTCTGCAGAACCTTAAGGAATGCAGGAATCATTTTGCTCCATTGTGAAAACTTTTTATTCCCTCTCCTTTCCCTCATCCACCCCATCTTTATTACATTATGTACCCTCATGAGGACTTTTTTCCTTATCTTCTTTCAGCTTAGTTGTTTAAAGAGCCATTTCTATAAGGATAAATATTAAGAAGTTTTTAAAATCTAAATATTTAATAACTGAGTTACTTTTAAACAGTCTTGCTGGTTCTTTGGAAGACTTGAGAGACTTCTGAGGAATGATTTCTCTCTGCAAAAACCATATAGACTTTCCAGCCTTGTATCATGTTTTTCTATACATCTACTCGTTTGATTTTTTAATAACACTAGAAATGATAGTATTTAACTGCAGCATTTATTATTTCATAATCTTCAGTATTACTGGTGGAGCTTTCTTGAGAGACTGCTGCTGATGTGGTACCTGACAGCCTTTAGGGATTATGTGGAATTTAGAGAGGCAGGCTGAAATTTGTAGTCGATTTTTGGTTTGTTTTATTTTCTGAAGGGAAGGCAGTGGGGTGGGGTGTGTGTTGCATTTACTGATTACACCTTAGGAATAAAATATCTTGTGTGCAGTGTCCTTGCTGATACTGTGTGAGGGCCCTGTATGCCTCCTCCACTTGTGCCTCTGTATGCCTTTGTCTACTACTGCCCTGTAACAATCTCCCATCGAGCCATGCCTAACACTGGCTCTACCAAGCTTCAGCCACAGAATTCCCTTTTTATCTGCAGCTAATTCATAGGATGAAATAGTATGAATTAGCATAGCCCATTCCAGCTCACCAAGCAGCAGTGCATTCATTTTCTATTTTCAACTTTCTTCCCACAAATAATCCTTTGTTGTTTCTGGATTGGAAGTGATGTGTAGAGAACTTTGAGATGGAGAAAAATTTGAAGTAGTTCAAGGGAAAACCACATTTCAGCAATGTGGCAAAACTCACAGTGACCTCACCAATGTGAGGAGAAGGAGATTCAAGTGTTTACAACACTTGGTTGTCAAAACAGTAATGGATTCATTTATTTAATAGAAAAAATAAGGTAACAAAACCCCCACGCTTGCCTCCCAATAATTATTTGCACTGGAGTACAAGCTTCATTAAATTTCCAGCATCTGTTGGATGTGGAAGCAAAATCTTCAGAGTATTAAATTAAGTTTGACAGTGCTGTAAGACAGGAAAGTGGTGTGGAATGCAGAAGATGTGCATGGTCCCTGGTTTTGTCCTTTGGGTGGACTTAGCCTGGTGTAATTGTACCCGTGACTAAAAATACTTTGGGTAGGTATGTTAAACTCGCTCCCTTTGCTCTTTGAAGGTGGACTTAAGGAGTTTAATTGTTTTCCCATCTCTGACTTTGTTCCTCCTTATTTTTGTCTGCTTGAAATCTTAAATTCATACAGTTTAATTGGCTGTCAGAGATACAGAAAATACAGTGCAAGCTGAATTTTTATACAGAGAGAGATGGATATATAGAAATACATGGAGGTACATATAGTTGTGGGTAGGTATAATTAAACATGTACATGTGCCATCATGAATGCTGTCAATAGCAAAGCATTCAGCCCCAATTTCACTTGCTTTTTTCTTCTGTAGGGAGGATATTTCTGGAGGTGCTGACTTGGATAAACAAGGCTGTTTGTTAGTTTTTGTAGCCTGAAGGTCAGCATGTATGCTTGGGGGAAAGATTTATAGGATTATGGTCAACCAAAATGAAGGAGCTGCTGTGAAAGGATGAGTTTAGTGAAGCATGAAGTATGTTAGGTTGGGAGCAGTGCACAAGATATTAACAGCAGTCGGGGAAGGCTTCATCATGGTGATTTGCTGTCATGCACAGGCTGCTCTCCCCTTATCCAGTGTAACACTGCTTCACTTTAGAATCACTATTGTACTTCAGGCAGATAAGAAAACAGCATCCTTCCTCAGGACAAGCCTTTTTTAATCTTCTTTTTGGTTTTTTAATCAAGAACATAAGATTGTTGTGGTTTTCAGTGCTTTTTAAGTGGTTCCTTATATCTTTCGGAAGCCAGGAAAAGCGATGTATGGTTTTGTTTTTAAACATCTCTACAGTAATAGTTTTAAAAAGTGACTTTTAAAGATACAGAGAAACCATGATTTCATTGCCTCATAATTAATGTGATGCAGAATTAAACATTGATGCTCATTTCATACTCGAAAAAATAGCATGTCTGTGACAACCTTTTTAGTAAGTCTTTTCTCCAAACTCAGAGCATGTGATGCATACTCTGACACCTCTCTGCCAGGGTGGTCATGTTTAGAGGACATTACCTGCATTTTCTGCAGTCTGTAATAAAAACACTTGCATTGATGTGCACTTATTTTTGCTTCTTACGAAGCACATATATCTTGGATAAATGTGCTTTTAGTGTTCCAGCATAAAACCACTTTGTAGCTAGCCCAGATTGGCAGGACTGACTGCAAAACGAACAGATTCTCCTTTCCCAGTTCTTCTGGCTGTGAAATACAACTGTTTTGTGCTGGATTGCTTCTTTGGCTTGCCTTGCTGCACCGAGTGGGGGCTGCAGGGGGAGAAGGCAAGGAACAAGGATTGAAAGTGTGAGGCAAGAGCCTCAGCTTCCCCATTGTGCTGGGACAGTGCCAGGGTGGGGTTGGCAGGGTGGGGGCAGTGGCACATGGAGACAGAATGGGGAGGTTGTGGAAGCACAGGGAGGTTGTGGAAGCACAGGTGGGTCTGGAAGCACAGGTGGGTCTGTGGAAGCATGGGTGGGTCTGTGGAAGCACAGGTGGGTCTGTGGAAGCATGGGTGGGTCTGTGGAAGCACAGGTGGGTCTGTGGAAGCATGGGTGGGTCTGTGGAAGCACAGGTGGGTCTGTGGAAGCACAGGTGGGTCTGTGGAAGCACAGGTGGGTCTGTGGAAGCACAGGTGGGTCTGTGGAAGCACTTCTCTGGGCAGCAAGGAGGAGCCGGGGTATGCTTGTGGCTCTGAAGCTGCTCATTCACAAGCAACAGTAGAAGGCAAGAAGAGAAAATTGAACCAAATTTCAGGTTTTCAAATTAAAGATAAGAGGTTTTTGCTGTGGCAGGAATTTGGAGCAGAATGTGTAGGACTGTGATTGCTGGGAGAGCAGGCAGTAAATCAGGGTGAGGTACTGTGCAGCTCTTTTCACTGTGGACACTGATTGCTGCTCAGGTCATTGTCGTCCTGTTATGAAATAACTTCAGAAGGCAGGAGCATTCCCTGCACAGAATGTGTACTTTGCTATGCAGACTGTTCTCTAAGGCACATGTTTTCATTGCATGGTGATGTGGGACATGCACTTTTGATTTTTTTTCTGATGAGACAACTGTGGAAGTGACAGCGATTCATTTCCTTGTGCTAGAATGAACATCTGCTGCTGCCTTCCTTCCTCAAATAAAGCTCAGAGAAAGATTACCTACCTTCCTTTGGGTTGGCTGCCTAAACCTACAAGTTGTTTGAAATAAACATTCTTTCATCTCAAAATAAATGTGCAGGATAAAAGAAGGACAATGTTTGATGGAAGGAGTTGCGTTCTAAGCACTAAAAAGTCCAGAAGGGCTTGAGCACTTGTGTGCTGAAAAAAAAATAAAAGAGTGAGAAGAACTACAGTTTTTCCAAAGCACATGTTTCCCTGGTATTCCTCATAAGCTTAAATTAGCTATCAGTTGGTACTATATTTAGCAAATTTGCTTGGAGTCTCAAATTAATTTTTCCAGAGCAAGCTGCACTCCTGGAAATGCCCATGCCTGCCTGTCAGTGGGATCTCCATCCCAGCCATGTCACACCTCGTGGCTTTCACCAAGGATTCTCCTTTTGCCTTTGATAAAATCTGATTACATGGCCTTGGTCTCTGTTGCTGTAAAATAAAGATACAGTATTAATTCTGAAGGCTGCTTTGAAGTATAAGGCTCAACAACTTCAGTGGGATGTGGATACTTGGATATTCTGAAATGTTGCCAAGAAAGTGCAAAACAACATTGCTGTCAGAAATTTTTTGTGAATTCAGCATATATGGGAGGTGTCTTAGTGTAAGAGGGGAAATATTGTTGCTTTTAATTTGTGAATGTTAATAAACTGAGGAAGAGATGTTCTAGTGTTCGGAATTTATATTTTTGTAAGATTAGAGACATAATACAGAGTTTGAAAAACCTCTTAATAGCTATTTTGCCAAGGCCGTAATGGTGGATGGTTTCTCTGATTCCTGTATTGTGATTCTTGGAAAAATTTCTTTTATCTAGATAACCAGCAATATGCCAGGTTCTGGTACTATATTAATATTTTACTTTTGGGGATTATAAGTAATTAGAAAAGTGAAGTTGTTGGTACTTCCTTAGAACTTTAACAGCCTTTTGTGAATGAATGGGTGAACAAGATTGCATGAACCTTTTTCCCCCCTTTGGATTCCCTGTTCTCCTGGCATAAGCATTTCTTTGATAAGGCAATTTTGAATCACGTGCTAATTTCTTATTATATATGCAATACATATGAAATGATGGTGTCTCCTTGTTATGCAAAGGAAAAGAGTTATCATTTCAGAAAGTCTTGAGTGATCTGAGAGCTTCCTTTGTAAAAACAGCATCATTTGCATTAACACAGATTTCTCCAGGATCAGACCTCTGCTGAGTCTTGGGTTTCTTTGCAGTTAAGCACATTCACTTTCTGTAATCTATTTGAAACAAATTCAACCATTGGGTCAGGCATGGCTGCCATCACAGCTGGAGTGATATAACAGCAACTCTATTTTTATTTTGTAGCTGATGCTTTTTTCAAAGCTGCAGTGAGCCTTGTTCCTGAAGTGCCAAAAACAATCAGTGTAGATGGGAAGATGAGAGCTTCTGATGCCTTCCTCCTCGAATTCCTCTGTAATTTCTTCTCCACATTATTAGTTGTTCCGGTGAGTGGAGTGTGTATGAATAGCACATAAGTAAGTACAGACTGTTTTGACTTTCCTGTTTAAAAATTTAGAGTAGACTGGGCTTCTGGAGTGGGAGAGGCAGGGGTTAGCTTTCCATGAAAAGATGAACTGATTTGCTCATTGGCTGCAAAATCACTCAGCTCAGTGCAGAACAATTGTGTGGAGGTGGAGGTACAGCACTGCCACTCCCAGTAGCACCTCTCACTGTGAGTGCATTTGAGGTAGAGTGAAATCTCACCATCATTTAGTTGTGTACACATCATTTACTGGTTTATTAGCTGAGTGCTCAAAAAACTCTAATACATGAGGGCGGGGAAGGTACAGACCTCTAGTTCCTATTAGTTTCAGTTACTTTGCTATAGGTTGCCTAACCATTTGAGTGAAAACAATAATTAGAAAATGTTTTGGCACAACCTTCCTCTTCTGATGAATATTTCACAAAGTGCTACCACTCTACACCCTTCCAGTTTTTAACTAATTGTCAAGTTTAGAGGGAGAGGTAAGTTTCCCTGCAGTATTTTCAGTTATATCTAAAAGATGAGGGGAAATTGTAAATTAATCTGGAGGAACAGAAAAAAAAAAAACCTTTGAGGTATATTAATTTGTTTTTGGAGGGAGTGGGTTGTTCCTCCTCACTGAAACCTCCCTTGTGGTTTTCTTCTTCCTTTTCCTTTGCCTGCATGTTGGGTGAAGCAGCACTCAGTGGGGTGCTGTCCCAATCCCTGCTGTCAGAGCTGTGGCTTCCCCCATGTCCAGTGCAGGGATCTCCCAAGCCTGGATGATCAGGACCCTGGAGGTGCTGTGTTTTTAGGGGGAAGGGGAAGTTTCCCCCTGCTGTGTCATTGCTGTCCCCTGGGTGCAAAGTCAGCCTTTGAAGGAAGGCTGTGGAGTGTCTCGGGTCATTAACAGGTGATGGAAGAAGGGAGTGACACAACCTCTCCGACTCAGTAATGAAAAATAACTTGCAATGAGATGCCAAGATTCAGAAATTAGCTTCCCTAATTCTGTTCCCTATTTACAGGAGATCAAAAGGAAATGTCCTCAGTGGACTGTGCTTTGTCCTGTGTATCTTGGTGCTGCTGCCAGCTGGAATTAGCTGGGTGCAGTATTAAAGCTCCTTGCAAAAACTCCCAGCTTTTGTAAAGCAGAGTCTTTCTTTTCATTTCATGTTAAAAGACTGTTGATGGTCTGCCACTGACTTCCCAGTGTAGGTGTTCCTCTGAAACTCGTAATTACATGAGTAATACACTACAGCTTACTGGTTTTAATAACAAAATCTACCCACTGTTTCATTTTAGAGGCTTAGCTGTTAAGAAGCTGACAATTAATTTTGTACTGCTCCCCCATGACTAGAAAACAAAGCATTTCAAAGTTTGTCTGGGGAAGCTGCCTGGATCATGTTCTGGGTATGGGCATTTTAGATGGAAACTGGAAAAAAAATTAAAGGATTTGCAGGAAGCACACTTATGAAAAGTAGCTGGCAGCTTGAATTATATTCTAGTTTTGCTTTTACAGAGCTCACTGTGACTCTACACCACCAAATGACTGCAGATAATCCTGATTTTGCTCCAGGGTTGTGCTGTTGGTTTTGACCTATCTTTTTTTCTTTCCTGTAGGACCATCCAGAACAAGGAGTGTTGTTCCTTGTGCGAGGATTACTAAATGTGATCCAGGATTATACTTGGGAGGATAACAGTGATGACAAAGTCAGGATCTATACTAATGTTTTGCATCTGCTCTCTGCAATGACTCAAGAAGCATATATCTACCATGTAGACAAAGGTAACACCTGAGGGGGACTCTGACTCCTTGCATTCCACATTTGTAGTATTGTCTTATCACCATAGCCAGTTAATGCTTAAAAAACATTGTTCTGTGTGTGTTTTGTGGAGGAGGGTCATTTTATAACTTCCAAGTGTGGTCTTCTATCAATATATGATAAATGTGTAGCTCTTTAGCCAGACCTAAGCCTGAATTCATCTCTGCAGTTGATTCCAATGATACTCTGTATGGTGGAGACTCCAAGTTCCTGGCTGAAATTAATAAACTGAGTGAAACAGTGGTGTCCCAGATCCTGGATCATCTGAAAACCCTGGGAAAAGAGGAGGTATGTTCTTACTCAGCATGATTCTATACAAAACCAGAAATAATTCAGACTTGAAGAAACAGACCAACTTTGAGCAGGAATTGGTCTTTTCAGAAGCTTCAGGAACCTCCTAACAAAAGGAAATATGATATTTTTACTTGTTTAGGAAGTGAGTCCATCCCACAGGCAGGCTTGAGGTGGAGACACCTCATGATGTCCAGTTCTGTAATGGGCAAAGCAAGAACTCCAGTCTGCTACTGGGGGAGATACAATGAAAGTCACCTGAAATTATAAACCTTTCAGATCCCAGGCACTAGGATGGTCTCAGGAGAGGTACAGAGGCAGGAAAAAGTTGTTCTGTCTTTACCCTGATTTCAGTCTATTTGTTCAATATAAAATAAAGAAAACTCTAGGCAGCTTATTGGATTTCTTGATTGGAATTCAGAGGCTCTGAGGGATCAGATATAGCTTAATGGAGTGTATGGGAAAGGCAGGTGACTAATGTTTGCTGAAATAATGAGAACTCACCGTTCTGTGTCTGAGAATGGACTCTTCCACAGCCTCCTGATCACCCCTTACTGGATGGCTTCTATTGATAGAAATCTTGTGGCTTGTAGCCTGGCACAGGAGGCCAGGCCATGATTGATCTGGTGGAATTTTTTAGCTAGGCTGCTTGCACAGTAGCCTGGAGTGTTTGCCCGTGCAGAGTGTGTTAAGTGATACATATGGGGAGCACACTGTGCTAAGTTTAGCCTTTTCTCTGTTTGCTATCCTGTTTGTCCTTCCTTGAGCATCTGCAGAGATGTAAGATGAATTTATCCTTTGCTCAAATCCTCTACATCACTGGATGCATCACCACAGTGAACTGTAGTTCTTTTACAGAACAGCAGCAGCAGAAAACAACCATGCTGGGACAGCTAAGAATGTCCATCCAGGTCTTGGAAGGAAATTTTTAACAGAGTTTTCATGACTGTGGGTTATATATTAGGGATTTTTTTTCCATCTGACTCCTGTATGGAATTTGTGGGTAGGAATGTTTGTAGGGCTTGAAATCCATGGTTTCTGAACGGCCTTTTTTGGTTTGTTTCTGCTCTCAAGCACGCTTTTAGTAAGGAGATGCTGAGTTAGTTCACTGAAGCTGTTGGTGCATAGAAAACTGGATTTAAGGCTGAGCAGCACAGACATAGGTGCTTGGCCTGGCCTGGCCTCTGCAGCCTTGGGTTTGCTCCTCTGTTCATCCTTATTCACAAACAGACACCATTTGTTTTGCTTTGTTGAGTAAAAGTCACTGAGAGATCTAGATGAAAATTGCTTTGTAAGAATGAATAGTTGTTTGAGGGAGCTGTTGTTGCTGAGGAGATAGAAGTGATGAGAATATTGTCAGAGATCTCTAATTGTGCTAAAATAAAAATGGTCATAAAATCACTGGTATTTGAATTGCTTCAGTGTGGGTGACCTTTTATTATTCATCTTCTTGGCTGCTCATTTAAATGAACAAGCCTCTGATGATTTTGTGTTTTTATTGGTTCATTTCCTGTAAAAGCTATAAAGGAAAATAAATATTTCTCACAATGAAATCCTTTCACCAAAATGGCAACTTGGAAGAGAACAATGCATCTTATTGTTAACACAGTGTGGTCTTTTCACAGTATTAGAGAATGCTTCATTTATGTGACAGTGCTGGAATGGAAATTTTTAGTTCTGGACAGTTCTGTAAAGTTCAAGCTGTTTCTGGCCAAGGGAACATGTGGCAGTGAATCCTCTCTGCTCTGTGTGGGGGGAACACTGCTCTTCTGCTCCTTAAGCTTCCCTCCTCAGCAATTTTAGGCGAAGTTGCTACAAATAAAGTGCAAATATGTTCATATCAGCAGAGTTTCAGTTGAAAGAATAGAAGGGGAAAACCATCTTTGGTCAAATAAATAAATAAAGTAGGGCAGACTGTGAAAAAAGGGAAAGAAGCCTGAAGTTGCATTAATTTAGATAATAGTGGTCTCTCTAAAAGTATGTAGCTGTGGTGCTCTGAGTGCAGGGTTGGTTGGTGGGAGGGTGATTTCTGTGCAGTTGTAGGTACAAATGTGTCAGAGCTACGAACTGTGCTGTGCCCCAGGGCTGTGAGATGCAGGAGTCTTGTGCTGTTACCTTATTTACAGCAGCTTATGTTGATTTACAGCTCCTGCTGTTGGCTGCATTTTGAATGGAATATGAACACTAGGCCTGTGCTCCTGTCTGTAACTACAGCTGAACTTGGGAGAGCTCAGGGAGCCCAGTGAGGCTCAGCTGGGTATTTTGGGATGAGAGCACAGGAATGTGGAATATTCCTGGTTTCCTTACAGACCCTGAGGCGGCAGAGCCAGCTGGCACTCTACTTCTTTAACACCATCCTGGCTCACGGGGACCTGCGGAACAACAGACTGAACCAGCTCTCAGTCAACCTCTGGAACCTTGCCCAGAAACATGGCTTTGCTGACACCAAGACTATGGTAAGGGAGGGAAACAGACAGTGCACAGAAATTTTAGTTCTTAGTATCTTTTTCCACTCTTTATTTGGGAAAAGGTAACATTTTCTTGATCTGAGTAAACCTCATCTCTTTACAAGTTACTCTCTTAAAAAAAAAACAAATTATCTTAAAAACCTCAAGGACTTATTTTTCTAAATGCTTCTTAATGAACAAGCATTCTTACTCCAAGTGGTCTGTATCTTTCTAGCATTTTAATAGCATGTCAAGCATGAAGGAACCTGAAAGTGTTGGGTGCTCTTTGAGAAATACAGCATTTTTGTTTTGTGGAAGAACTGCCTGGTGAAAGCTTGTAAAGTGGCATTTGAGAGCCTTCAAGAAAGATAATGAGCTCTAAATAAACAATGCCAAGTGCTCATGCAGCCAGTGAAATCTAGGGAAAATCCTGAGACTGGTTGTCTAAAACACATTCACAAAGATAGGAACTATGAAATGAGAAAAGGCACTAAGACTGTGCTCTTTGAGAAATACAGCATTTTTGTTTTGTGGAAGAACTGCCTGGTGAAAGCTTGTAAAGTGGCATTTGAGAGCCTTCAAGAAAGATAATGAGCTCTAAATAAACAATGCCAAGTGCTCATGCAGCCAGTGAAATCTAGGGAAAATCCTGAGACTGGTTGTCTAAAACACATTCACAAAGATAGGAACTATGAAATGAGAAAAGGCACTAAGAATCTCCAAATACCTTTCTTTTCAAACCCAGGTGAAAACCCTGGAACACATCAAGAGGAGGAGCAAACAACCTGAAATGAGTCATTTCACAGACCTGGCCCTGAGGCTTCCTCTGCAGTCCAGGACCTGACGGATGCCTCTTCCAAGGAGCCCCTGCACAAGGGAGCATGGAGCCAAGGCCAAAAATCACTCATCTACATTCTCACTGGAGCTCAGTGTATTTGTACTTTCCTTACTGAGACATTTACTTGGGCACAGTAAAGGTAAAACTGTTCTGAGTGCAATAATTTAACCTGAATTTCTGTATCCAGTTTTACCACTGTATTGTTATTTTAAATGCTGATTTCCATTCAGTAAGCAGCGTTTTGAACCTCTATGGTTGCAAAAGCCTTTTGAGATCTAATCTGCTGTAATTTTAACAAAAAAGGAAGAAGATAATCTGTCCAAACGAATTCACAGCCTCAAAGCTCATCCCTCTTGCAGGATAGCCTTTCTCCTCTGCAGAAAGCAGCATTTCAGTGTAATAATCAGACTAAGTTGTCTCTCTGCTTTGGGATGCTGCCAGCATTTGTCTGGCTGCTTCCAGCAGCAGAGAAAAATGGCTGAGGTGTTACTGTTCTAATTTCTTCAGTACATTTTCACAGACATGTTTATGTTTTCATTTTAATCCAGGGGTGTTCTGTAAAATGGAGGGAATCTTGAAGTGTTGCAAAGGAAAATGGAAATGTATGCAAAGTACTCTATATTTGCAACGTATGCTAACACTGAATAAAACAATTTGCAGTTCATCTGTGTGTTCCAGGGGAGTTTGTGTATACAGATTTATCACCTTACCTTGTGGAATTTAGTTACATGTACTGTTATTATTTCTAATAAAATTTCATTCTCACCACTTGTCTCATGGTGAGGAACCATTATTGAGACCTTACATCTACTGCTACTTTTGCTTAGTGGTAAGTATTTTAATCAGCTAAATTATTATATTAAGATATACTTTTGCACAAAACTCTTTTATTTTATTAAGGCTAAGCAATGTTTTGCTAAAACCATGCATTTAAGGAGTTGGCAAGCAAATTAATACCACCCAAATTATTAAACCATTCTCACTGCATGTTCCACTATAGAGGATGTTCAATGCTATCCATTTCTATAAAGATGTTAGTTTCTTAAGAGCTGCTTTCTGAGTGAAAAGTCTCATCCAGTGTGAGGGCACACCACTGGTGGTGTCTTCAGAGTAAAGCAGCCTCACTTTGCACCACTCACTGAGTGTGAAAAGTGTGAACATTTTACAGAACAATAAAATCCTTTTGAACCTCTATGGTAACAGATAAAAGTAAGTTTATTAAATCATCGTTTTTTAAAAAATTACTGAATTTCAACTACTTGCAGGCATGGCACACATCTTCAGCCTTTGAAGGAGGCTCTCTCTTGCCTTGTAGAACAAACATGGTAAAGGTGTCAGAAACTTACTGTTCAGGTGAAGTGAGGACCCAGCTCCTGGGGGTAACTGGTATAATGCAGTTGAAAACTTGTACTTCAAGTATCTCAGAAACTAAATTCCTTGAGCATTTTGTTATTTTATTTCAAGCAAAAAGATGTGGAAAGTAAAAAGAAATTTCATTCTTTTTATTACTTCGGCATTTTAATCTTCAAATTTTATAGACCTAGATGTGTATTTGTCTATGTATACTTTTTTGCTGGCAGTAGGTTTAAATCCAAGACCAACTCCTCTGTGTTGTTTCAAGTCCATTGCTTTATCAAACTCTATCTTCAGAGCCTGCTGTAACTTCTCCTCCCCTTCCTTGTCCAGAGCCATGTTTGGTTTGTTTGTAGTTGCTGAGAGGTTTTGGATAGGCACAGAACCCTTTTTAAAGCCACCCATCAGTCGAAAAAACTTCATTTCCTGCTCAGAACTTCTGAAAGTAGCTGTACTCCACTGTCCAAGCTTCATATCCTGTGAGGCAGAACAAGGTTAACACTAAAATTAAGGAACACCAAGAGCAAGGCAGACAATTTCTGGCTGTGCACTGTGAGAACAGACCCAGCTAGAAGAGCCTGGCAGGGTGGCAGAGCTGGAAGCTGTTATTCCATGGGCAGCACCTGTGGAAGGGTATGGTAAAACACTGACCTAACCCTGCCTGAATTAGCATTTCAGGCCATCTAACCTGGAGACAGGGGTTAATGCACTTGGAGAATCTCCTTTCCCTTCTGTCCCCAGGAATCTTGGCTCTCTGCTCTCTCTTTAGCCAGCTCAAAGAGCCAGACTGCATCTCTTACTCTAAGAAAGCTGTCACACTTAATCCTCTTCCACTGTCACTTGGTACAGTTACCTTTTCATTTGCCTCTGCCTCGTTAGGGCACTGTTGTTTTCAGCAGTGTTTTATATTAGTGTTATTATGTTAGTTGTGGAGACAGTTCTCAATCTGGCTTAGAAGCTTTAAGTAATATTTGCATTCTCATCCCACTAATTACAACTAATACTGTGAGCAGGCACAACCAGAGGGCCTCCCCTGTCCAACAGGACTAAGTGTAGTTCCCCTAAAGCCTCCCCTCCCTTGCACTTTGCTGTGCTCTTTGTGTTCACTGTATGTGCATTTATTCTCTGAACTACTTCACCCCTTCAGGATTTTTCTTCTGTCTTCATATTCTCACTCCTTTCTGAGGAGGAAATGTCCAGGAAAATGAGATTTCAGTTGTTTGTGGAAAACCCCAGATATACCACAGGATTTAGAAAGTTCATGAACTTTCAGCTTACATAAGAACAGGCTTCATTATTAAAGAGTGTACTTGACTCCTGAGCTATAGCTCTGCACTCATTTATAAGTATTTTTGGCAGCATTAATGCTCACAATTTTTTCTTTAAGATTGGGCACGATACTGAATGGCAAAATGTCTGATTATTAATTAAACAGACTCAGCCTGGCTACATCAAAAGAAAACATGTGAATTCAGTGGTGTGTTTATGCCAGACTGAAATCCTTCCAACACAACAGTTGTAGCTTGCATGAAACACTCATTCTCCAGCAGCCAGCCAGCATGACACACAGCACACTATGAACCACTGCAGGCAAGCTGCAGCAGGGATTTTTAAGTTAAAAAAATAAAAATGCAAGGCTGAGTATAATTCACCATCATGGGTCAGAACACCTGGTATTGAAAGAAAGCTACTTCAGCCTTTTGGCACAAAGGCAAGCTGCTGTGTAAGCCCAGAGTGTGACACAGACATGCACACACCCAGACACACACAGGGCATGAGTAAATGAATGTAAGTCCTCCCTTTGCAAAGGGAGACATCTGCACAGATGCAAATATAATTATGGCTTGTCAAAACTCTGGTTTTAAGCGAGCTGCTGGCAGGCACTGCACACAGCTTGTGCTGAAGCATTTCCAGCTCTCTCTTTGTGGAGCTGGTGAATTAAGTTTTCACAGCTTCTATTCTTCTGCATGCTACTAAACAGAGACAGATCAGTGCCAAAGAGCTGAGATCTCCTGCCAAGGATGTCATTTTTCTCAATGACTTCACAGACTATTAGACAGTTGCAGTTCCAGAGCTACACAGACTCCCTCCCACTATGTTAGATCTACAGAAGTTGTTTCTGGCATTTGTTTGAGGCATATTGCAGCTTTCTAGGCATTCTGGCAGTCTTGCAAAACAACAGAAGCCTGAATTACTAGCAAAGCTTTCTCTCCACCTCAATCTTCTTAGCCCTGGCTAAACACTACTGCAAGTTTCCACTGCCTTACTGGGAATCTGTCAGGAGCCAGGATGCAAATCAAAGAACAAAGAATCATCTTTCAAAGAGGTGCAGCAAAGATGCAGAAGCCACTGGAGGACTGACTCTAAATATCACACGTGTGTGAACAGCTGCCACCCCTGCCCCTCTCCACGTGTGTCCCTGGATGTGTGCAGAGTCTTACAGGTAACAAACCAGATCCACTTCAGTGACTGCTGCATCCACAGCCCAAAAATTACTCCTACTTCCCAGTAAGCAGAAAATGCTTCTGTAGCAATTTCTGATGCTCATTCTCCAGAGGAACCAGAGGAAATGTTGCTTTTGAGGACTGATGATGGGAATTAGAGCACTGTACAATGCCAGGGAGCTCACTGCTCAGCTCTCAGACTCCTGGCACTGCACCAATTGTTCTATAGCATGACCTTAAGCCTGCAGTCAGAAGGACTCTGCTGTGCCAAGCCACCTGCCTGAGCCACACACAGAAAAGAGCAGAGTGTTTTGCACAGGACCTTGCCCTGAGACACAGCATTTCCATCAGGTCGAGGCCTAAACTCATCCATACCTGTCCCACTTTGGAACTGAAAGCCTTGGTTTTGCCAGATTCTCTATCGATTTCTTCTTGCAGGGCCTGGCGCCTCACCTAGTGTGCACAAAAATGCAGGTCAGACACTGAGCCCTGTGTGTCAGATGGCAATTAATTCACAAGGAAACAAGAATAAAATAATGAGTTATCTTCAGAATTTTGCAAGGATAATTAGAGGTTGCATGGGGTCCTTTCACACACTCAGCACAAGAGCTGTAATGTTTTAGTGGGATGTTAAATGAGTGTTTTGCTGTACCAGGTAAGTTTAATTTGCTAACTGCAGGCAACAGCTTAGCTGAAACTGCCAACACTGATGAGAGGCAAACAAATGTGTATTTAACCTAAGTTCCTCAGTTCTGACACTGACTGGAGCTGTGCATTTTGGACTTAACCCATGCACATTTTAAAGCACATTTTAAGCAGGGTTTTATTTAGGGACATCTATGCATCAGTAAGCAACAAAGCAGTTTTTTTGTATCAATTCCTATGCATACATTAAATGCTGACTTGCTTTAGATCCTACCAGATCAAGACAAAACATACCTTGTCTATGCTAATTTCATCACAGTTTCCTTTCTTTTCCTGCACAATAATTACACCATCTAGATGTTCCTGTAAAAAAAGCTTGTATGATTATTTTTATCCATTCTGGTTAATTAGAATTTACACAGCTCTTACCACAAAAGTAGTTAAAACACTAAGCAATCAGTAGTACTGGGGCAAGAAGAAACAGTCAGATCTAAAATGAAAATGTCAATTAAATCTGTGTACTCCTGTGGAGAAACCTCACAGAGATTTTTTTTTTTCTTTTAATCAATATAAATGATTTTTAGATTCACACATTAAAAGGGACCTGCCAACAACACAGTAACATTTGCAGGCAGAGTAATTTCAAATGAAACCATTTTGTAAAAGCTTAAATTTATGCTTGAAGAAAGGCACAGAGAGAGTGAAAGTTAAAAAAAAATTAGAAACTGGAGGTAAAATAAATAAAGGTCTCCCTGAAAGGAATAAACAAACAAAAACCAATCAAGAGGCAGCTGCACTGTGCTCCTTCATGGATGCTGGTCCCCAGGGAGCTTCCAGCCTGGAAGGAGCACAGGGAGAGGCAAGACACAGGAGGCAATAATACATCAAATGTAAATTCCACATCTGAGAGCAAAGGACAGGGAGCTGCTGGAAGAGACAGAGCAGCTCCAGAAGGAATGGATGGGCAGGAGGGGAATGTGGGCAGAGTGCACAGGCAACCAGGCACTGCTCACACTGCACAAAGTGCAGCCCTGGGCAGCCTCTGCTCCCAGTGACTGCAGTGCCTACACCACTGCCCCCAGCCCTCCTCCTCCTCATCTCCCATCAGGATAAGCTTTTTGGGCCTCCAGTATGGCAGGGTAAGTGGCAAGACCAGGACAGTGGTAAATTAGAGCCATAAGCTTTAGACCAGCCTGGAAAAAGTGGCCAAAGGGAAGATCTATTGATACAGCTACCACAATAAACCAAGCATGAAACAGCCAGGGAAACGACAAGGAAAAGATTTGTAACATACTTGTGTCAGCAGAACCTGCTGTTACTTTTTTCAGGCTTTAGTTTTATTAAAAGCCATCAGTGATTTACCTCATTTTCCAAAGCTACCTTTAACACTCTGCTGTCACACACACAGCAGTACACGCACTATTAAAAATGCGAGAACACTGTCTGCAGGAAGGAGAGCTCACGCTCTTGGATGAAAAGAAGAAACCAAAAAACAACCCCCAATTTACTTCTAGATGGCCTGGTACTGTCTTTTCAGATCTACTAAAACAAGAAGGAAAACTGTCCTGACAGGATTCTGCAAACAACTGCAGCATATTTTATTTATTTTTTTTTAGCCAGAAGGAGGGAGCACCCCCACCCCTAATTCCCAGCACGGTGCTGACCTGCTGAGAGCTGCTGAGGGGAAAAAACTACCCCATGGAGGTGTGCCAAGCTCCCTCCACCTCCACGGAAAAGGAGCACATTCACATGTGGTAGGGTTGTGCTGCCTGCTGGCAAACAACATCAAAGCAGAAACTGAGCCCTCACTCCTCCTCCTGCAATGGCATCCCACGAGAAGAACACCAATGGTTGGTATTAAATAGGTATCACTCCACACTCTCTTTAAAATGTGCTCCTTTGCTCACAGCAGGAGCCCAACAGAGGATTTTCAAGGCATGCAGAGTGTGTGACATGCTGCAGACTGAAATGTTTCAGGACAGAGTTAAATGCAAGACCACATCCTCAGCCATTTACTAGTGCAGTGTCTTTGGGCCTGGCAGGAACTGGAACTCACTAGAGCTGATTAATCCAGACTTCTCCATCTTTAGATTTTCTCTCATGTATTTTTTTTATTATTCAAGGAGCTGCCTATGGGAATGAGAAACAAAATGTACATCATCCTACTCCCTTCTTCTCAGCTGTTTGCAAGGTATTTTTGCTGTGGTTTCAAGTTTACATGTCATGGTAGGGCTTATCTTGCCTCTACACACTGTTAGCAGCTGCAAGAACCCAAATAATGTCCAACAGTCTCAAAAAAGGCAATGCCTATTTAATTAGAAAATATATCCAGCAATAAAGCCACCCTGTCCTTTTGAAAGGTCAGAAGGAGAAATGCATCTGCTCACCTCATGATAAGCATCCACACTCCCTGCACAAGCCCCTGTGAAAAAGGGGGCTCCACATTTATGTCTCCACATAAATCTGTATTTAATTTTTAGCACCAGACAGCTGCCAGGATTCCCCAGAACCTGAGGAAACTCCATCTGAGTGTGTGACAAAGCAAAGCACACCACGAAGGGAGCTCGAGAAGCAGCTCACATTGTGGCCTCCTCTACCCTTAGTTTGCAAAAATCTTCAACAATACCTTCTGAACTAGTGCTTGACATTTAAATAAGCCAAGTATCCAAAATTCTTGGTAAAAAGCAACAGTGCAGCCTCCCAACCTATGGAAATAAAAACAATCCCCTGATGACTTGCAATGTGCTGTTTCCAAAGTTAAGTTTAAGCATTTAAAAATACAGATAGATACCAACTCATTTTCTGATCATCTCACAGCTTAATTCCTAATGATAACAACAGCAGCTGGGCATGCAGGTACTACCTTCTGGCACTATGACTGATGAGATAAAGAAAAAAAAAATCAATAAAACATGACCTTGATAGTCTAATTTTGAAGAAAAAAAAATCAAAGAAAAAACATCTGTATTTCCAATATTTCATCAGTTCCTCCCCATGCTTGTTTTACCTCAGAAATGGAATTGCTGCAAGGTTCTGGGATGGGATTTCCTTTAACAGGAATCCCCATTACCTTCAGTCACAATTTACACAGCCCTGACATCTATTTTTTTTCTTGCACAGATTTATTCTTTTCATTAAAACTCTGTGTTTAGGTCTCTAGTATTTTTCTATCAGAATTTATACTTCAGTGCTCTACACTTAGGACTCCCTTCAGATTTTCTCTGAAGTTTTGCCCGAATTAGCCAACAGGTTCTGGCCAACTTTCCCCTTTGGTTCTAACATCACATAATTCCAGCACTGACAGCAGCAAAGCTCGAGGAAAAGTCTAACAAACACAGTTAGGTGCCCTCATGCTGCTCAGGGTAAATGCCATGCTATTAACTCCTGCTTTATGAAGAGCTTTTTATTTTATCACTTTGCTAAGAGCAACTGAACATTCATGACTGCACAAACCTATTTTCTTTCTTGGGCCAATACTTGCTGTAATATTGACATTTCCACAAGTGAAACACTTCCAGCAGCAGCACTTCCCCAGCCCAG
The DNA here is from genome assembly GCA_013400515.1 of Erpornis zantholeuca. Classification (NCBI taxonomy): domain Eukaryota; kingdom Metazoa; phylum Chordata; class Aves; order Passeriformes; family Timaliidae; genus Erpornis; species Erpornis zantholeuca. The sequence goes on from VZTN01010331.1 coordinate 663,402, forward strand.
CTGGACTCCACACTCCCTTCCAGCTCAGAATGCCCTGTGCTTCTGTCAACTATTGTTGCCTTTCCCTGGTCTTAAAATTAAAAAACATGGTTTATGGGGAAAAGGAGTTTTTACTTCAGTGTTTATTTCAGGATCCTTGGGTGCAGCACTTGGTCCAAGTGGAATGCCCTGAAAATGCATGCACACCTCACACTGAAATACACACAATTATAAGCCTTGCTAATTAACATATTTATCAAAGATCCCCCAGTGAGAGGCTCGAGTGAACCTCTGGTTTTGAGGAACTTTTTTTTTCGGATGGGCTTATTTTAGTTTACAAAAATGTGTTCTGGAGAGGCCCTTGGTGTCTGGGGCTCCCAGGATGTTTGCTCTCCTGGTTTAACGGTGCCGTGGGGCTGAGCTGAGTTCTCAGCCTTGGGGAGTGACAAGTGTGGGGCTGAAAGCACTGAGAGTGCATCAAACTATAAAAGAGTGTATGAGAGGGGTGTGAAAGAAAAGGCAAACAATCATCCTGGCATCAGTGTGACATGCTGAAATGGGTGAGCTGATCCTGGTTCCCAGTGCCCCAGAGCAGGAATCTGCCCAAAGGCTTTCCCACCCCTCAGCAGGAGGGGGCAAAGCTGCCCTCCCCTCCCCTCCACAACTTACCAGTGACTCCTTCCCTGGTGATTCTGCCTTGATCTTTTCTGTATCTCCTTTAGAACCCAGCTCTTCAGCAAGGCCCTGTGGTGGTGCTTTTTTCCTTTTTTTCCCTTTCCTGTCACAGAGCACAGGATCACTATTGCATAATTCCCCATCTACAGCATCCCCTGCAACACACCAAGCTGGCTCCATTTCACTCTCTTTGTTCTTTCCATTGCTCTCCAGTAGCACTTTTTGGCTTTTAGAACCACTGTCATTGTTTAAAGGGACTTTTGAATATGCTATTTCTCTCTCCTTTTTCTCAGTCTTCTTTTTCTTCTTGCTGACTTCAATATTATCCTTGAAATTCTTCCTGTGTTTTTTACCAGACAGCTCTTCTTCCTCAAGCTCAGCTTTCTGTTGTGCTGGGAGATGCTTATCAGGAATGCTGTGACTGCAGTGTTGCTTATCTTCTTCACAGACTGAGGGAGAAATATCTTTGCTTCTCTTCTTCTTCTTTCTCTCTCTGAAACTGCCAGAGCTCTTAATTCTGTCCTTTTCCTCTCTGCTTGCCAATGTAAATTCCCAAGAATTATGTTTTTTCCTTTTTCTGAAGTCACTTAATGCGATGGGGCTGCCAGGAACTCGATGCATGTTGTCCTGATCATCTGCCAGTGGTAAAAAGCACTCAGATTTATCCTTCTTTTTCTTCTTCTTTCTTCTCACACAACTCTCCCCACCATTCTGGGCATTATGTGTGTCATAGTTTTCACCCATAAAAGCTGCTTCTTGTGAAATGTATTTGTGGGATTTTTTACAAACTTTTGCAGATTGCTTTTCCCTGTCCTGGATGTCCTCCAGTGAAACACTGCCTTTCTTCTTTTTTTTCCTCGTTACCTCACCATCCAATTCCAAATTCAAAGCAGTATTCTTTCTCTTCTTTTTAAAAGAGGGCTCATTTTTCGTAGCACCATCTGTGTGATGATTTGGAAACTCCGTGGCACTACTCTCATCATCCTCCAAGGAGAAGTTACACAGGAGTTTTTTCTTCTTCTTTTTGAGTATTCTAATTTGTTCCTCTGATTCTTCTTGAAGTTCAAAATCCAGATGACCTTTTACATTCACAAACCTTTCTAAATGAGCTTCTCTGAGTAATTCAGAGCCAACTCTCTTCTTTTTGTTTTTCTTATTACTCTTTGGTTGCAATTCATGTAACCATTCATCTTTTAAGTCTTCGTTTTTCCTCGTCTTTGTTTTTTTCTTGAGGTGGCCATTGTCCTGAGTTTTAGTGACAGTTTCAACATCTTCCTCAATTTTAATGATTGTCTTCACCTTTTTCTTTTTCTTTACAGGTTCCTCATGAATTTCTTTTCTCTTTTTCTTTACTATCATTCTAAGAAAGGAAGTGAAATTGTTAGTGAACTGCTTCGAAGAGATTATGCAAATCCTCATTTATTTGGTCTTCCTTTATTTTGAAAGGAATAAACCTTTCCTTACCTCCCATTGCCCCTGATTCTCTTTTTAATTTCAGTCTGCTTTCCATGATGGGGAACCAGAACACACTGACTTACAGAAAGACACAAAAACCTCTGTCTTACCAGGGTGATTAATTTTGTCATGTTGTTTACTGTACCTTGGCCTAGTTATTTGTCTGTCTCACAGCTGCAGGGCACAACATTTTCCCAGAAACACCTACCCTCTAAAAATCTTTCCTAAATGGCCAAACACATCCGTGTGTGTGTATATATATGTATATATGTATATTTAATTAGAGTGGTTTTCCAGATTCCCATGACTTTTCACTTAACACTGAACATCACACTTCACTGCCGCTCAGCACTACCAGATCCTCCCCAGGCACCTCAATTACCACCTTTAATTAGCCTCCACCTGTGGCTGCTGACCCTCGCTGACCCTCGCTGACCCTTTCCCTTCTCAGGACACTCCCGGCACAGAATCCTTCGGCACCCACTGACCGACACCCCCTCCTCTGCTGAGAAACTCCATCATAAAACTTTAACAGCTAACACCCGAGGTGTCACCGAGGCACGGTGTTTAATTCCTGTAAGGAACACAAATTCCAGCACAGCCCCTCTGTCTCTCCATGTCCCTGTTTGCAGGCACGGTGTTTAATTCCTGTAAGGACACCGATTCCAGCACAGCCTCTCTATCTCTGTCCCTCTCCCTGTTTGCAGGCACGGTGTTTAATTCCTGTAAGGAACACAAATTCCAGCACAGCCCCTCTATCTCTCCATGTCCCTGTTTGCAGGCACGGTGTTTAATTCCTGTAAGGAACACAAATTCCAGCACAGCCCCTCTATCTCTCCATGTCCCTGTTTGCAGGCACGGTGTTTAATTCCTGTAAGGACACCGATTCCAGCACAGCCTCTCTATCTCTGTCCCTCTCCCTGTTTGCAGGCACGGTGTTTAATTCCTGTAAGGAAACCGATTCCAGCACAGCCTCTCTATCTCTGTCCCTCTCCCTGTTTGCAGGCACGGTGTTTAATTCCTGTAAGGACACCGATTCCAGCACAGCCTCTCTATCTCTGTCCCTCTCCCTGTTTGCAGGCACGGTGTTTAATTCCTGTAAGGAAACCGATTCCAGCACAGCCTCTCTATCTCTGTCCCTCTCCCTGTTTGCAGGCACGGTGTTTAATTCCTGTAAGGACACCGATTCCAGCACAGCCTCTCTATCTCTGTCCCTCTCCCTGTTTGCAGGCACGGTGTTTAATTCCTGTAAGGAACACAAATTCCAGCACAGCCCCTCTNGTGCCTCCCCGAGCCCTCGGGGCCCGCTCCTCCCCGCTTTGCTCAGCGCCGCTGCGGGCCGGGGCGCGGGGCTGTGCCCGCCCCAAAGCCGCCCCGCTCTCCGCCGACGCCCACCCAGCGTTTCTGCTCGCGGGGGTGATGTTGCTTTCGTTGTCACGCCTTGCCCTGTGTGTGGCTGTGCTGCTCTGGGCCTGCCGCGGGAGCGTCCCGGCCCCGCCGTGCCCGGTCCCGAGCGGCCCCGAACCGAGTTCGATCCTGGCCTGGGACAGCACAGACGTGGCTGTGTCACTGCTGCTACAAAAGTTAAATAAGCACAGGACATCTGTTCGCAGAGCACCTTTCCAACAGAAAAACTTGTTCTCTCCCGAAGTGTGAGAACACTGGGAAGCCGGGAGAGCAGCGCTGCAGCGCTGCAATTCCCTGATGTGTTTCTCTTCACGTAGTACTTTGATGTCTTAGGTTTTAACTTTTCTCTGTTCCCAGCCCTGCCCTGCCCAGTGTCACTCTGCAGTTCCCTGGAGCTCGTTCAGTGCTGTTCTCTCATGCTCACACACACACAACAAAGCCTCTCCAGCTCTCCAAGGACACCCAGACCCTCCTAGGCCCAACAACTGCAAACCACAATCTTGGGGACAGAGGGGCAAGCTTGGGCAAATTCCATCCTTGCCTGGCTTCTGCTTGGGGAATTGATGCTGAGATCCAAGTGGGAAGAACTCGGGAGCTGTCCTTGTCCATGTTGGGATGCACTGAGGCAGGAGCCTCTGGAGCCCAGAGTGTACCTCTGAAGGCCTTTCCAATCAATCCCTCCTTGATTCCTTTATTCCTTTATTCCTGTCTGCTCTCTGGTTCTAGGGAGACATTTCAGGCACCAACTTCATAATGCCTAAAGTGGTCATTTCACATTAAAATGCTGTTCTCAGCGTAGGAGTGAGGTTCATTGTTCTGACACCTGTAGCACACATGGATTTGGTGAGGCCATTAAACATAATTGTAATGTTGGAACCATTACAGCCAACCCTGCTGGGTTTGTGTTGTGCAATCTCCGAGTGTTCTCATATCAACTCTGCTGTCTTCATCCTCTGCTTTTCTTATCCTGAGTCACTCATTAATCCTTGAAGGGTTCTTTTATCACTGAGAAACTTGCACTTGACTTAAAGCTCAAGAGAGGACATGGCAAGGGGCTCTAAAGTTCTTGCTTGTTTTAAAATGTTAGATTTCATGTTAAACAAATATTTATTGCACACTAGCTTTTGTTCTTTCAAACCTAAACAAGTGCCTTCAAAAGTAATGTTGCTTTAGGAGGAAAATAAATATTTTTTACAATCACCTGGTAAATGTACTTTTTTTTACCTTTAGGGCATGAAGCAGGACAGCCTGAATTCTCAGATGTTCCTCAATCAAAACAAGATCCTGAATCAAAACAATATCCTAAATCAAAACAAGATCCTGAATCAAAACAATGATCAGTGAGTACAGTTCAAGTACAAAAATCTGCATTGAGCTGGATTTAAAATATTTTAGACAACTAAAAGAAAAGTTTATTTTCCTGAAAGGTGAATGTCAGGAGTTCTGCACAATATGAAAGAGACATTTAAGCTTCTGAGTAGAAGATACTTATTCAGAAAATGCTACCAATTTTAATTTCCATGATAATTACTATTTCTTACAATGGATTAAATGTTTTTCAAATTGTGATATCTCACCATATTTTGTCCAAAGGGGTCGTGCACCTTCTGTTAGGTTTGGGTGATTTTAACTGTGCTGGAAACTGGGGAAGTCTTTGAAGTGTAATTACGTATTTTCAAGTATTCAGAAAATAAATATATAATATCTGAATTAGAAATTACGATTTCATAATTCTTAACTGCCCTTACAGTTTTTCCTGTTGGATTGGCTTGTGTATTCTTCTCTAGCCTGTGGGGGTACTTAGACAGGATACCTTTATTTTGAACAGGTGCCTTTGGAAGCAGAAATGCCACCGCCCCTAAACATGGAACAACTTTTTTCTGCTGCTGTACCCGAGTATATGCTTCCCACACTTGGGGAAGTCCCTCCTGGAGACCCCCCTGATCCAAAAAAATGTGAGTAGGAGTATTTTATCTCGAACCCTGCTGTGATTATTCTTCTTGCATATGGCAAGGGTTCTTAATTTATTTAATTTAAAGTTTTCACAGCTACAACACCTTTGTTTGTGTGGAGTTTGCATGGTTAGGCCCCTGGTCTGAAAGCAGGGAGCCAGCTTGGCCACTTGGTCAATGGAAGAAATCCCAAACTGTGTGTTACAAACCAATAGCATGGATTAGCTAAGGTAGTCCTGTGCTCTTCTGCATAAATGACTTTTTCTCTAGCCATTTAAATCAGAAATGGCAGGCATCTGTTCCTCTAATTTAATAGTGCAAAACTAGGATCAGTAGACTAAAGAGACAATTGAATTTGAAGACTGCTGTCAAAATAATATATTTACCCATCTGATTACAAATTTAAATGGAAACAGCTCTGAAGTTTTGCTCTTCCACTTATATCAATTCCTATACTTTATAATAAATTTACCAAGCAGCAGTGTGTTTTTATTATGCATTTTAGCCCTTCATTTTGTCTCCTCTTCCATTAATTCTTGCTCATTAGGAATTCCTGGTGCTAGTCAGAAGCAGTGTTACCCCTGGCTTTTATAGAAAGGTGTCCTCCCAATTATGAGCATTTTCTGGCAGTATATGACCCAATTAAAGTATAAAGCTGAGAATAAATTCAGTGTTTCAGCTGTGTTGCCAGAAGAGAACACTCCTATGACTTAATCCTTGCTGATCATAGCAAAACCTGAGTGCTTCCTGGATGGAGAGAGGTGCCCACCCAGGCAGTCCTCTGAGAGGGGAAAAAAACTGGAGTCATGCTAAAATTTCTGAAGGATCTGGCAATTATGAACCAATAACGGAAAAGAAATCACAGCCCCACTAAAATATAACCTTTGGTTTTCCCTCTCTTTAGAAATTCAGTTTTATGGCTGACTCTGACAACGCAGATTGTAAAGGGCACGAGATACCTAAGTGGTCTAACTGCAACAGCACTGAGTTCAGCACAGGCTAATTCCTTCCTGTCAGGCTAAATTAATTCACAGAGCTTTTCACCTCTGTGGCTAAACTGCTTCTGGTGTGTGAGTTTCTTTCCCTGGAAGCTCACTGTGCCAGTGCTGGTGCACCTCTGGCTCAGCGTGTTGTGCTGGCTGAGGAGGATGAACACAGATCCCTGGCTGGGTGTGAACAGGAGGAATCTCTGCTGGGCATGGACAGAATGCTGCTGACTTTGTGACATCTGGTGTTGGTCGTTTTGTGAGATCAAAGTGCTCATCTCTCAGAGAAGGCTGTCCTGTTTTGCTCAGGTTCTCCTCGAGAGTACTTAGAGTTTTACATATTCCCGGTGCTCCTACCCGGGCTGGCTGCGCTCCTGCACGAGGCAGACAAGGAGAAGTGTTTCGAGGTTGGTTTGTAATTTACATTTCAAATCATTCACAGGCAGTTACAGCCTTTAATTTCACAGGTAGTGCTTTTTTCAGTTTGGTCTTTTGCAAGAAAACCAACAGCAATAATATGATATAACAAAGTATCTCGTGGGTTCTTTTGGATCTGGTTTTAAATGTTATTTTCTCCAGTTTCACTTCAGAGCAGAATACATTCTATATGAATTTGATCATTATGACAATCTCTAGCTCCCATCAAATCCTCCTTAAATAACCATTTGTATCTAGCCTAAATAGTGGTGTGTTTTAGAGGAATAGCTTCCTCTCAGATCAGTACTTTTCACTCATTTGAGGGTGATGTACAGAACTTGAATTTTACTTCAATTGCTTTTGCTGGTCTGGCATCCTAATAGAGATACATTTTCTATGTTAGCTTGTTTTTTCTCTGTAAATTCCATTTAATTGGAAGACAGGATATCCAGCATGAACGAGCTTAAAACAATATACATTTAAAAAATAATGGTTTGCTACGTGTGTTTTTCTAAATTTGTTTTCAGTGTATGTCTGGAGAGACATTCCTCACTGTCTGTAGGGAATGCTCAAAGACCCACTAGAACTGGTGCAAAATGAATCTCATTGTGCCACTGCAGCCTGGCAGACCCAGCAACACCTCAGGTGCTGCAGCTGGGGGGATTCCCATCACTTCTGCTATTCTCTCCAACCACGGAAATTGCAATTTCTGATCCAAACCCTGTACACTCAATACCAGTTATTTCAAAATTTTCTCACTCTTCACTAAATTTATGTGTGTCTGTAAACTGATTGACTTACAGGTGTGTATATGTATTTATAATCTCTGATGAATACAGGTGAAGTAGGAAAATTGTTCATTTTCACGACATCTCTGTCGTTCCTGCCACCACATTTACATTACCTAGCCAAGAACAGGGTGAACATATATATTCAGAAGCATGTAACCTTTACCAGGACAAAGGCATGTCCTACAACTGCTTTAAAATACAGGCTTTGATAGATGTTAGCTATTTCTGAAGGCAATAAGGCTTAAATACAAAGATATTGTAAAAAATATTTAAATTCTTAGAAATATTTCTGTTTCAAACTCAGAACAAATCTAAGGTTACTTTGCCTATTTTTAATCTCAGGAGTTTGCAGCTCTTCAGTGGTATTTATATTAGAAAGTCTGTGTGCTGAAAATGGATTTTGTATGGGTCTGTGTGCTGCTTCATAGAAAATTACTAAAAGCAATTATTTCCTAATGTATAGAAACTTGATAAAAATGAGCTCAGCTTATAGAAAACTTATGTGAGGAGATGCCCTGCTATGGGGAGCCAAGCTTTGGAAAGCAAGCTGATGTCAGGTGTTAAGTTTTCCACTGTGACCTCATTTCTTCCTCTTATTGAACAATAACTGGGAAAACAATAGCTCTTTCTGCCTGCCATATATTGAATATTTGTGTTCTTTTCCATTGCTGTCCAGGTGCTTGTACTTGGACATTCTGTTTCCTTAGCTGACACAAATTTGTGATTTCTAGTTACACTTTTTTTTTGTAAGAAATGTGTTGTTCCCTATGGATTTGGAGGGGAAAACCTCAACTCTTTACAATTTGTGTTAAAATGGCTAATGAAATTCAGAATTTTAGGATCTAAATTTAGCAGAATTTTAGGATCTCAATTCAGAATTTTAGGATCTAATTTTAGCAGAATTTTAAGATCTAAAACAGAGACCTTAGAAACCCAGAGCAAAGTAGGAACAGGGAGACAGGATCTTGTGATGAACACATTGGAATATTGCTTCCACAAGGAAGAGGACAACAAAGATCCAAAAGATCCATGGAATTCATGAGACAACAGGAAATGAGCAAGATGAATTGTGATTAAGCTAACTGAAATCATGAAGGATGAGAAAAGATACTGGGTTGGAATTCTGGCTAGACATGAGTCCTTAAAGCCTGTGAAGGGTTTAATTTATTATGGAATAAAGCAGTGGAAGATAAATGGAAGAAGCCCTGGGAGGAAGGGAGGAATACTCAAACTGAAAGCAATGAATGAGCCTGGGAGGAGAGAGAGGGAATGGGGAGAGAGAATGAAGAGTGGGATTTTGATGAGAGGGACTAAAGGTTGTCATGTTTTGAAGGGAAATTAAGATGAATGAGAAGAGAATGGAAAGTTAATTAGGAGAGTTGTGTTAAGGCAGATCAGATCATGGGGCCAACAGAGGAATTCAGTGAAGAGACCTTGTTGGTAAAGGAGGAATTGTACAATCACCTGGGAACGTGAGGAAAGGGATTTGTGTAGGAAAGATCTTGTTTGGAAGGTGAGAAAGAAACATAACAATTTAGATATTTAATTTAGAATAGACTCAACTGCATTATGTGATTCATACAAAAAATCTGAAAAGCTAAAACCTAAAAAAGCCAGCAGCTGCTAGATACATGTGCAGACTTCAAACTGACATAAATGTGAGAACAGTCTGCAAAAGCTTCGTTTTTAAATTAGAGATGAAAGAAACCTATTAGGTTTTCCAGTGTATTCCCTCACTGATTTTTTTTTTCCTACCAGCAGTTCTCCTGTGTTTTATCCCATCTGCTGTCAAATGCCTACAGGGGAAAGACTATTTTCTTAAATCTTTTCTCTCATGAGAACTGACTAATGCATTCATTTTTCAGCATTAAAACTGAACAATGTATAAATGTTTTTATTAGAGTAACTCTGACTTTTCTTTCTAGTTAGCTATCACAGAGGGAGGAAGCTGTATCAAGCTCTGTAATGGAATATATTATATTTAAAAATACAATAGATCAGGGAAAGGGAATGGAAGAAGGTTTCCTAATGACTTTGCCATCTTCTGATCACCAGTATATTTTCATGATTATTACCAAGCATATCATATTTAAACTGAAAAATGGAAAATGAATTCTGAATATGAATAGTTTATAAACACATCTGCAGCTTAACAATGCACATTGTGCAGATATTTCCTGTTTTTTATCTGGATTCATGCAGCATAGGTGGAATGTGTCAAAGACAGGTCAATTTATGTAATTTTTTCCCTTTACAAATGTTGACTGCTGTGCAACTAATGATTTAATTCACTAGCAAAATAAACTGTTTCCTGGCAAAGAAAATAGAGTAAAAGAATATTCAGCTTGACTGAATTCCTCTCTGCTTTGCCTATGAACCTTTGAATTTGATTCCTTTGGTGATGGCTGTTTTGACAACCCTGTTCTGATCAATTTTTCCCATTGCACAGGAAAAGCAATTTACCTAAAACAGATTAAATTACAGCTGCTAGATTAAATTGAATTTTGTTGTCAAAGTGTAGAATTTATTCTCTGAAACAATTCTCTAAGTAATGGGAGTCAGTTCCATGCTGTGACTGAGAAGAGCTGGGCAGTGGTGATCAGACCCTGCTATTTGCTTACAGATCCTGTCCAAGTCAGGATTTTAACATCTAAAATGACTCCTAAAAGCCGTGCAGGGAAGATATTTGTCTCTTACAGTTTAGGTGTTTGGCTTCTTGGTACAGTATCTGGTGTGAGCATAAGTGTGAAAATAGCACAAGGAGCTGTGATTCTTCCAAGCCAAGCACTTAATGGAGCCCTGAGCCCTGAGCCCCGAAGCTTTGCTTGTCACAAAACAGATCATAAAGGCACACGTGGCTCAGGACTGGTAATTGTTTCATGATCATCTCTTCCTCTATTCTTCTGCTTTAGTTTTATTTTTAAAAGCTCTCCTTTTTTTTTTTTTTTCCTTTTTTTCCCTGTGGGAGTCAGGCTGTATTTCTGCCAAGGCTGAGGTTCCCCTGGAAAAGTCAAAGCTTTGCTGGCTGTGCTGTAGGACTGCCCTGCAGCCTAGCACTAAACCTCACACTTGTCATCCCCCAGCTCCGTGGCTGCCCCGTGCTCTTCCCTGGGCAGTCAGCACCTCACACAATGTTCCTCTTCCACTTCACCTGTGGCTGACCCCCACATTATGACATATACCATGAACTCCATGAGTTGTGGTGTGTAGAGCATTTTTTCCTTGCCTCTCTGTTCATGTTTGACGATAATGCATAGAATAAAGTAATTCTTCACACATTAGATTCTCAATTACATGTTTTTTGTATTTTCCTTAGCAAGTGCTAGCAGTATCTGAATTCCCTACATTTTAATCAACACTCCAGCCTCTTTGGTGACATTTAGCAGTTTCACAGAAGCGTTTGACCAGTGTGAATTGTTTTGCTAAGAAGCAATAATTACATCTGGACCTCCTCTTTGACGGGGGAGGTGTTGGGATGGGAGCTCAGTTTACTCTGGGCTGCTGTGGTGATAAAGCTCTTGGTGCCTCTGGGCTGCAGGGGCTCAGTGGCTTTTAGGGTTCACTCTGTGCATCCATAACACATCTCATGTCAGAGGGGTTCTGAAGATACTGATCAAGCTCTTCTGACATTCCAGCAAGAACTCTATTTTATATTCTCCACATTATGGTTACTGTGGTTTGTGATAAGCAGAGTGAGCACCTCTATTCATTTATACATTCAGTCTGCCCAGATGGAATGTGGAGGGGAAATCCTTTAAAAAAAGGAGGGTTTTAATCCATTCTGGCTTCATCAAAATTCAGGCTTTGAATGGCTGGCTGTGCTGCTGGCTGCACGAGGCCCTGAGGATAACCTGCTGCAAAACAATTTGCAAAATTCTCTTTGCTGGTTGAGATTGAGAACTGGGAGCAAAAGGCACAAACGTTTTGCTGTGAAGCCCCAGGTTGGGAACTTTTTACCTGGTTCTCTGTGATGTTCGTGGTGTCTGTGGCTGTGGACAGACATAAACCTTCCCTTGGTTTTGCCTTCCTTTCTGGACCACCCAGCAGAGGATTTGCTCTGAGCAGCCACACAATGCTCTGCCTGTGTGGATTCACAAGCTGGTTTCATGCAGGAGGATATGATATCCAGTCAATGTTCCTTCTGTGTCTTGGAAGAAATGAAGTATTTAGAGTATGACAATAGAATTTTAAACAAAATGGCAAGGAATCTACAACATATTTTCATGTATGAATGAGTTCTGTTAATTTCTTCACAATGAAATTGCCACTTAAAAAGAGCACCATTCAGAGATGTTTGTTCTAGGTATACTGCAGCAAATATCAAGATAATATATGTAGAATTTTCTCACTCATAGTTTGTCTTGAAATGATTCCACAAAATTTCTAAAATTTTGGCTGAGCCACTGACTGTTGGCAGTAGCAATAATAAAGTAGACAGAGTAATGTACTGTATATTTTATTTCATAAAAGCAGTCAATTTAGCTTAAGCATATGACCAATCCAAAGATAATAAATAATTTGAAACCATCTTCTGTCTTTAGGGAAAAAGAAACACATTTATTGCCTCTGATTTCCTAACTGAGTGGTTATACAAGTAAGTTAATCATGTTTTTTGCTACTAAGTATGTTCAGTGATTTAAAGGCACTAATTTGCAAATTGAACAGCTGAAATTTAAATTAATATGAGTTGTTTTCCTTTTTCTTTAGCAATAACCCAAAGAGGAAAGATGAGTCATTCACGGAATTGTTTTCCATTCCTTTTGTTAAGGACTGGCTAAAGGACCAGTAAGTTATTGCAGTGCTCAGAGGAACCTTTTCTCCTTTTATTCTTTTGTCCCTGCTATCCCAAAAAAGTAATGGAGCTTCAATGTGTTGACACTGTGCCCTCAAAATGCCCTTTACTGTGTGCAACAAAGAACTGTGTGATACTTCCTAAGGTGCTCGTGTGTTACTTACAGGGTATTTTATACCAGAATTGGTCACAGAGACACTAATTAAGAATTCCTTAACATTTTAATTGTAGAGTGCAGGACATGTGAATAGTCTGGCAGTGTTATGAACATCTCTGTAGTACATCAGGAGCAGAGCAGTGTTTTCAGTGCTGCTTCCCACTATGGAAATCTTTGGGGGTATAGTCCAGAAATTCTTCTCTAACTGTAAGCAGCTGTTTTCGAAATACCTGTGACAATCCTTGGTGTCAGGATGCATTTCTGCAGACATCTGTGACTTTGAGAAGTGAACACTTGTTTTGGCAGCCTCAGTCATATATTCCTTGTTATTTTTGTAGAGCCAAGCAGCACAACAGTTTTGAAAGAAATGTTATTGTCCTTGAGACTGCATTTAGCTTAAAATACAGCTGCTGTGTGAGAAAAGCAAAGGAGTAGTTCACAGTGAGGGGATAAGAAACTAACAGTTAGATTTTAAAGAAAATTTTCAATTAGAGAACTTAATTAGAATCTAGATTGGTAATTGGTGAAAACATAGAGGTTAATATCTTTGTACATACATTTACTTTATTACACAATGTGAGTAGAAATTGAGCTTTTCTGAATTCTTGACATGTGACACGTGGGACCTCAAAACATCAATGGAGAGAGAGGAAAACTCCTTGACTGTCACAGGTCTTTGTGGGTAAGCTGACAATTGTGCCACAAGGATTAACTTTGACTCTCTGAGAGGTCAGAGCTGTGCAGGAAGTTTCTGCAGTACAAAACCCCTTTGGAGAATGACCCCATTTCATTCCAGCTCTGACACCTTCAGCCTCTGTGCTCTCCTGCCTCTGCTGCTCAAACCTGCCTCTGCTGGGACACATCTGTTTTGTTCTGCCAAACACAGTCCTTGCCAACAAGATTCCCATGTAAGGCTGGGATTTTGTGCTTTGGCAAGTGAGGAGCTGGGCTGGAGCCTGGTTGTTGTACCCATTTCTCAAGCACAGAAGAGCTCAGAGAAGAGCAAGGCAGTTTTGATGCCATGGGTTTGTGAGGATGGATGTTTGTACCAAAGACAAAATCTCCAAGGGCACAGTTTTACAAACATTTCTCTTGGAGTTAAAGCTGGACAAAAATGTTCCCTGCTCTCTCCTGTTCTTCACCCTGACCTGCTGGAAGGCACCCTGACATCACCTTGTCTGTTTGGTAGGGTGCTTTATTATTCTATTCCTACTCTGAGTTAGGAATCTCTCTGCCAAAACGTGTGAGGAGGGTTTGTTCAGCTATTTAAAACACAGATAATTTCTCCAGTATGCTTCACCTTGGAGAGTGGCAAACCTGTGTATTGGCACAAACAAAGGATGAGAACAAAGGGCTCAGGGCAAGGTGAACAGAACAAATGAGCTGCTGAGATGGAGAGGTGGTGGCAGGAACTGCTTAAGTCAGCTTTGCCAGGAGAAATACACTGAGGAATCACAGCCTGAATGACTCAGAGCTTCTGTTGGTAGTGCTGCTCCTAAATAATGTAGTGACAGCTCCACAAGGACACCAGAGTGTCAGAGTCCTACTTGAGCTGATACACTTCATCTTAAATCCTCTGAACAAGTAGGCCCTTAAAATAATAATTATCAAAATTATTATTAAATAACTACTTTTAGTGAACTTATCCTAAAATTACAGATTTAACAAATGCTGCATATGAAGTAAACGTTTTTGGAGCAAAGTGAAAGACTGCAATGTTAATAAGAATAAAAATAAGAGAATTTATTATTATTTCCTTCTGGATATGTCATAAATAGTTTATCATTATATCCTTCCAGATATCACACTTAAAATGTAATCGATTCTATGCTTTTTATTGTCATTTCCGTTTCTATTTTTAAAGGAGTTTTCACTTTTTTAACAGGATTAAGAATATATAAGAGACAATATGCTGAAAAGTGCTGGTCAAATTTTGATGGGAAACATCCTTATCCCAGCTGTTTAGATGGATTTATCAGTGCCAAGCAGTCAATGCTTAAAAAAACCCCAACAAAAACCACCAAAACAAAAAACCCCAGAGGAATATTGTATTCTTCTATCAGAGATCCAGCTTTATTTAATATATTCCATACTTGACTGTGACTTTTTTTGGCTCTCCTCCAGTGCCTCCAGTTTCTTCTTTGAAGCTCAATTTTTTTTTTAAAGAATAGTCAAAGCCACAGTCTTATGAGCTTCCCTCTCTGTGCAGTGTGTTTCTAAATGAGATCTTGCAGCCTACTTTTCCCTTAAAAGGAGACCTAAATGCTGCATCAGTTTTCAGAATTTTAAATGCAAGCCCTGTACCTTCAAAACCTGGTTACTGTAGGTGAAGGAGCCTGTAAAATTTGATTTTGTTTCCAGCTTTAGTGTGCTAATTGCTACGACAGCATAGGTACCTTGCCCTCCCCTGAGTTCTCTACGTTGCTGGTGATGCCTTAGGTTTTAACTTTTCTATGTTTCCAACTCTGCAGTTCCCTGGAGCTCGTTCAGTGCTGTTCTCTCATGCTCACACACACACAACAAAGCCTCTCCAGCTCTCCAAGGACACCCAGACCCTCCTAGGCCCAACAACTGCAAACCACAATCTTGGGGACAGGGGGGCAAGCTTGGGCAAATTCCATCCTTGCCTGGCTTCTGCTTGGGGAATTGATGCTGAGATCCAAGTGGGAAGAACTCGGGAGCTGTCCTTGTCCATGTTGGGATGCACTGAGGCAGGAGCCTCTGGAGCCCAGAGTGTACCTCTGAAGGCCTTTCCAACCAATCCCTCCTTGATTCCTTTATTCCTGCCTGGGCTCTGTTTCCAGGGAGCCTTTTCAGGCACCACCAGTAGCGCTGACAAAATATTACATCCCGTGGGAATCTTCAATTCCCAAAGCAGATTTCCAAAGCAATAGGAGGAGCAGGCTCAATGCTGACCTGTAATCCCCACATCACATCCCAGACATTTCTGGTGCCTTAAGGGACAGCTGGACCTTTCAGAGGGCAGGGAAGTGGAGTTTGAACCCCAAAGCAGCACACGTTTGTTGGGCACTGAGATCCAAACTTCTCTACCTGTTCCTCCATCTGAGACTGCTGAGAAAACTGATAAAGGAAATAGAACTCGAGCTGGGAATGTTGTGTAATCCTATAAATATGCTAATGAGCACCACGGTTGCCTTTTGTCAGCATTTTCCAGTGGTGTTTCTGGATGAGCAGCACTGGAGCTCAGTTGCAGGTAACCAAGCTCTGTGTGCTGAACTGGGGCCAGGGAAGGTCAGGGAGCTCTGATCTTGCTCTGATCCCTCAGAAACTTTACTTTTCTGGCACAGATAGTGTGAGTAACGTGGCAGTATCATTTACAAACCTTCTTGAACATATTAATGAAAGAAATATGAAGAAACCAATAAAAACCTGTTCCCCTGCTCTGAAAAACAGTGATACCATAAAAGTCTGTCATGTAAATGTAATAATATGACAGCATTGTTCAGCATAACCCTGAGCCCTGACATCCAATTAGAGAGAGTGGTATATGCTTCCACATTAAGAACAACCATAAGTATCTTCCTGGCTTTTATAGTTGAGATAAAAAATAATCCACAAGATTTTTTTTCATCTGCATTTTCTCCTTTTTCATTAGAGATATTTACTTGCTGCTTGGTTCAGAAGGACACATTTCCTGGTTTGAGCTGTGTGTACCAAAACAAGTGTGCAGACACAGAGAAAATAAATTTATCATGGCTTTACTGAAGTGGGCAGCTAAGATATAAATGATTACTAAATTTGGAGTTGTGGCTTTTTGCCAAATATCTGTATACATATATATATATACATTGATTTTTTTTTTTTTCTCCCTCCCCCAAATATTTTAATTGGGTGAAGCCTGCTGGTCTCAGCTGCCTTCACAGTTGACTTCATTGTCAGTTCTCAGATGGCCAGTAGGGGTAATTTTGCACGGGTGACTGATTTTTTTTCTTTCCATAATGTGCCCGCTTTCCACAGGCTGTGCTCTCTGCACACTGCCATATTTCATTGGTTTGGGTCTAAACCAGCCAGGTTCAGAGTATGCTTCATTTGCCATTTATTTTCTTCTTTAATTTCCTTTAATAATTTGGGCTTTAAATAACATTTCTTGTAACAACAGAAAAGGCCAAGGAAGGAATCAGGCCTGTTTGTAGGACAGATTGGGTAGGTAAAGACAATCAGAGTTTCTGGGCATTGCTGTGTGGAAATCCTGCCTGAGTTCAGTGACTGTGGACACCCAGAGGTTAGTTTGTCTGTTTTGGAGACAAGATAATGGAGGAACTCTTTTCCCACCTTCTTCAGAATTCATTGAGAACTCCACCTTGTGTTCATGAGCAAATCACATGCATGTCTTCAACAGAACCTTCTCCAGTGCCTCCTACATTAATTTAATGCAAGTCTGTTTTGTATCTCCTGGGTGCCTGATTCCACTTGCATAAGGTCATGTCAGTAGTGAATATCTCACAGAAGCAAGATCTGCACAAGTTTGCTCAGACAGCAAGGAACATATTTCTGGAATTTAGCTTTCCTCTGGTCAGTGTCTGCTTTATGCAGATTTGGTAAAATGAAAAATCATTTTACTGATGTTCTTTTACATCAACTTATATTAAACAACATATGTATATTGAAACAGATCTCACTCTTTCAAGTGTGGGCTTTTAAGATGGTGCATAATCAAGGACTAAATAAGCAGAATGTTTTTAGTGTACATTGTACTGTCAGCTTTCATCTTGGAGGCATACAGATGTCTCCTGCCACAATGACAGACTCCTCTTTGCCTCCTTCACTGCTGAGGGGTGATTGCTCCTGCTCAGATTCTATTTTTATTTGACCTGAAGCCAACTGTGTATATTCTCCATTTATTCCCTCAGACCATACTGGACCCAGCATGACTTCTGGTCTTGAAAGCTGTGCCATTGAAAGGATTGGTGTCTGCCAATGACTGACAGACTGAAAAATAACTCCTGTTCTTGCTTCATTTTTTATATTGGTTTCTCAGTTTTAGCGTTGGATTATAAGCTAGACATTTTTATAATTTGAAAATGGAAGCAAAGAAATGCTAGAGCTGACCTTGCAGGCTAGGAGAAATCTCAAGTTGTTCTTTGGAGATGTACTTATTCTTAGAGGAAGTTCAGTGTCTTTGATATAACTGCTGTAAAATATGTAGGTCTTCCTGTGATTTTCTCTAAGTTTTGGTTTTCAAAAAGATCTAAAATAGAACAGAGGATGAAAGCCTATCAGGGAAACCAGCACAGTCCAACTTCAGATTTTTAAGTCTGATTATGAGAAGCTGTTAGCTCAGGAAGCCTTGCTTGTCCAGCACTTATGATTTCCCCTGAGCAGGAGAAATGCTAATTAATGTTCACAGAGCTAAGACTCTTTAGCTCAGTGGAGGGACTGCTTTTTATTTTCGCCTTATCCCGACTTTTCCAAACAGACCAAAGGTGGGCTTTCACATGAAAATAAATGCAGGCCAAAACCCAGCTGCCATGATGATGAGACCAATTAACTGAGCACACAGACTGAAACAGTGCAGTCAGGGTGGCATTAGATAAGAGGTGAGGCTGTGCTCTAAGTTGAAATGCTCCTGCAGTGCAGACAAGCCCTAAGAGAAAGACGTCAGAGAGCATGGGAAGCTTACTAGGGCAGAGACTAATATGAATGAAATTAAGTGAAAGGAAAATGTAAGCTGTCAGGCCTCCTAGCTTGGGCTGTAACACACCATAAATAAATTTCCAAAGGACATTGCAGCGTTTTAGCCAGAAAATGTAAGGCTGCAGGAATAAAAAGCTTGTTGTTATTGATGGGCTTTGCAGAGTGTGTGTCTGTGTGGGGTAGATGCCACAGATTGTGTTCCTGCATGGGGACGTGGTGGGTGCTGCATCCAAATCCATCCAAATCCACCCAAATCCATCATGTCCTGTCCTTCCAAGTCAAGGCTGTGTTCAGGCTGTTCCCATGCAGGGAGAGTGGCTCCTGGCAGCCACTCTAATGCTGTGCCAAGGCTTCTCTCTAGAATTGCTATTTTCAGGAGTTGCAGTGTTATTGCCCTGTAGTTCATTAGCTCTAAATTACATTTCCTTATAAAAGACAGGATAGAAACAAATTTTGGTTTGTCCTTTCCAGTGGATGATTTTTGATCATTGTGTCTGAGAAATAAATCAACACCCCTAAAAAAAAGGGCTTTTGGGAAGCAAGGTCTGATAGAGTCATTTGAGATTTTATTACTGATGGTTGAATTTAATTAATAGCTTGTTCCCATTAAAATTGGTAGCAACATAATCACCAAATGTACTTTCCAACTACCTTATATTTTGGCTGAAAATGGTTGAGTTCAGATATGTATTACATTCTTTTATCACCAAAAGAAAGTGTATGTGCTATCAAAAGCAAAATCTCAGCATTTTAAGAACTTGTTTAGACTTTTCTAAACCTGGATTTGTGCTGTGCAGATATGCTAATTTTTCAGCACATTTTAATTAAAGTTAAAGTTAATTTAAAGTTAATTTAAAGACACCACAATGTAAATGAACATACTAAAGTATGTTTATATTCTGTGTATTTTATGTCTTCAATATTAATCCATCACAAGTCTGTTCATTGTTGCACACACTCTGAAACCTCCTCTGCTTTACAAGTGGCTCCCCTTGCCCACCTCCCACTGCCACCTCAGACCTTACCATGATAGGGAGTTTGAAATATGTGCAGTGACTGTGCTTGATGTGCCATTTGTAAATTATTGTTTTAAAAAGAAATTATTGCAGCCTATTTAACAATGTATTTGTAAAGGAGATGCTCTTTGTGCACTTTATTTTCAGAGCATTAAGAAATTGTGTCTTTCAGGCTCCTGAACAACATTTCTCCTTTTGATAAAATATACTATTGGGGAAACAAAAGGCTTTACATTTATAGGCTGTCTGTTTAAAAAAATATATTTTTTTTAAGTCCTAGACCACCAATTCCTCTATCTCTGCTTATATCAGAAGAAGAAGCAAGCCTACTAATTCAGTCCTTCTGGAGAGGTTATCGGGTAAGAGTAATCTATAATTATTTTGCTTGATGTTGAAAACTGTAGGACTGTGAAGGCCCCAGGGAAAATCCTTACATAAATTTTAAGTAGGGGATACTATAAATAGCTGCTGAGACCCCTATGGTTCATTGGCTTTGGATGTTGCTCTGCCTTATGCCTAGTGACTACAGTTTTTGCACAGGCATTTATGCTGATGTAATCTCACTGTTTTCCTCAACAACAACAAAAAAATCCACAGAAATTCGATTTTCCAAAGTACAATTAATACCTAACAATTTTCTTTCTTTAATGGAAGGTTCCTCTGGGTGGTTCTAAAGGATGGAGAGTTATTTTGCTTCATGCAGGGACATGTGAGTGAGTGAGTGTGGGGATGCTCAAGGAGGGTTGGTGAGGTTGGTGAGAAATAAAAGCCTACAGAAAGAAGGGACAGGACAGGAGAGTTATGAGAGGCATGAAGGCTGCTAGGCAAGGAAAAGGGAAACAAAATGGCAAGCAGATGTTGTCAGGCTCACTGGTGATACAGCACTAGTGCCACTCCCAGTTTAAGGGGTAAAGTGCATAAAACAAAGAAAATTGTCCAATACTATGACTTTGGAGGCTAACAGCCATGCTAACCCTACAGTGCTAAATAAATTATTGTGAAAATCCTGACCAAATTCTGTCAAATATATTTTTTTAAAAGCTCTAATACCTTCACACCTCGGGAAGAAATGGACTTGAAATTCAGGTGACTTTGGTGATGAGGAAATGTCTTTGACTTCCTCTATCAAAACTTAAGCTTCTAAACAGCCTCCAGATATAGCAGCAATTTTGTTGTGATGGGCAGTGAGACCTCTCTGGGTGTCAGGTGTTCTTTAAATAACAATCACTGTAAAACACTCTCCCTCTTAAGTTCTCCAGTATTTTTAACAAGCATGAATATATAAGTGGCTCCTATAATGTGCAGCCAAAGATGATGAAATACCCTGAAATGTTCTTCTTGACTGATGGATTTTTGCATCTCTGCTCGTTCATTTTCCTTTATTTTTCTTTTTTTAACCAGAGACAGCATTGACACTAACATTAATTAGCACTGACAGTATCCTGCAGGCATCCTTACAGTGGAGGCAACCATTATCCAATAACATTTATGTTTGCTGAACACTGCAAGGTTGCTCAGATGTCTTCTGCTTCTCTGCAAGCTTGTGAAGGGCACAATCCTTCCTGGTATAGTTGAATTCCACATTTTTCACACTGGTATTTATCATTCTAAACCAATTCCCAGAAATGAGAGAGAAGCTCTAGCTGTAAAAGGTAGGAGACATAAAAAATAATTCAGGCCATAAAATTAGCTATTAATGTTTTACCTTATTTGAGGTGAAGGAACATGGGGTTTTAAAAATTAAAAATTGCAATCAGAATATAAAATAAAAATCCCTGGTAACAAATGACTGCATAGGGCAATGTGTTATCCTTGGGCTTGCAGATTAAGAGAACACTAAGATTAAATGGGATTTCATCACTTTAAGTGATAAGTATGTTATGAAAAATTACCAAAGAATTCAGATTATTTGCTTTTAAAATAAATAGCTCAGTCAGCTAACACTGATTTAATGTTAATGACTGATAACAACTGAACACTTACAAATAATGCCTTTCTGCATTCTAAGGATATTATGATGTCAAAATTTTAAACTCCTTCCCGAAGTCTTTCATTAAACCTTCTTTTATAATTCAGAGGGTTTAGAACTTTTGAATACTGCTTTTGAAATGAAAATTTACACAGGATAATGAAACATGAGCACACAGACACATGGCCCTGTGATGGAGAGACAAGGTAATTCCTCACTGCTCTTCCAAGACACACCTTCTATGGACTCAGACCCTTTTTGGAGGTATTTTGTTGACCATATTGATTCAGGCAGTAGAGTTTATGTAGTTAAATAAGTGACTGAGCATCCTGTCTTCTCTTGATCCTTCCCTTGTTTCTGCTACCTCCAGCTGTCTGAGCATGCCAGTATCAAAAGCACATGGCCAGAAATGCAGAAATGGATCAGGCACTAAAGGTTTTTCTATGTAAAGAGGGAAAAAAAGCTGCAGGTACAGAATATCGAGAGCTCTGGTGATAAAGCATCATCAAAACTGTACCTTCATCCTTATCTGCAGCACATTTCAGAACAAAACTCGTTTAATTGTTGTAGTAATAATTAATGGCTGCCAAGTCCTTGCTAGGATCTTTCATACAAAGACATTGATGGGCACTCTGACAATTATTTCAAGTTTAATCAAGAACTGAATTCCAGAACAAACAGCAGTGGAAAGTACAACTGCTGAGTTCTCTGAGGAGATCACAGAAAGAAAGACATCACCTTGAGAGGGCTCTTTGATGGCCAGGAGGAGCACTCAAATAAGACTTGAGACAGCTCTGTCACCAGAATTTTTCCTTTTCACTTCCCACCATCGTTTTTATTGAGGTTCCACTCATCTCTCCCAGCCAAGGCAGTATTGAGATGGGTGCCAATTTTCCAGGTGCTTTTCCCACAAAAGTTGATACATTCCTTCACCCCTCTACTGCAGAATCTTTGCTTAGTGCCTTTTTTTTTTCCTTTAATGGGGTCTTTTTAATCTTTAAAATGTGCATAACTAATCTAGACTAACTGCAATTTTTCATTAATAGAATTTCCTCTGATGCCTCTGGGTGAACCTTTAATGCTATCCTTATGTTGTGCAACATGTTCTCACCTAGCACTGTTTTTTTTTTACTAAATCTTGTAATACCTTAGAGTTGAAATTGGACAGCATTATGTAGATATCCAGTGTTATTTTACACACATCCTTTGAGGAAAAGTTAAAGGTAAAAACTTTGCTCTGTATCTTGCAATGTGTATTTGTGCTTTTGCTATCAGAGTTTATATTGCTTTCCAGCAAGTTGTGGCTGCCAGCAAAGGCTTAAACCCAGAAGGTCACACAAATATTCCCTTTTATTTACAGCAAGTGTAGAGTCAACCCAAGGGACCTGGGCAGGAGTGAACTCTCCCTTCCCAGCTAAAACCCCTCCAGGGCTTCAGGAGAGACAGGGCAGTTGTTTGGACAAGATTCTTCACTCTCCCTTTATTTGCCTGGAGGTTTTGCTGCTAAGCCTTGGCTTTTTAATCCTGGTAGCATTGCACTCTGGTTCCAAACCAGACTGCCTCCTAAGGAATTACCTCTGTGCTAAACTACATTATAACTGTGATAAACTGTGATCTATTAAGCATATTTGGAGGACTTTAATGTATTTTGTTACATTCCTGTCACCTGTTCTGCTGAGGGTGGTGTATCTGTGTTCTTTTTTCCTTTTTTTTTGGTCACTTTTCTAAAAAAGACACTTTGTTCTGGGAGTTCACTTTACTGCTTGGATTTAATTTAATGCTGACTTTGGAGTATTCGAGTCTATCTACCTCTGCCTTTATCTCAGAACTCTGTATTTCACTGCACTGCCCCTGTTTTATTTGCTTAGGGACACCTTACAGAATCTACTATACTTGCCATTTAACTGTTAAGAATTATTGCCTTCATTTTCAGTATACAGTATTTTATATTAAAAAAATATATATATATTTTGCCACGGGCCAAAATACAGGTCCTACCCAGCTGTGAATGGACACATGATGTTTTCAGAAATATTATAGTCAGGTGTAGAGGTAGTAATTTCTCTATCTCCCTGCTCTTCCACTTCTGTCATTTGTATGCCCCACAAGCATTCCCTTAACCCTTTCCTGTGCAGACAAACTGACTCCATGCCTTAGGGAATTATTTGGTTTATAATAAAAGCATACATGGCAGCATAAAAGAAAAAAAAAGTCTCTTGCAAGCCTAAAGAAATGTTCCTGTGTTTGGATTATATTTTATTTTTGCAAATAGTAATTGATGGAGTTAATAAAAAACAATCTTATTTTTCTGTATAGCTGAAGATATCACTAGTACCTGTAACCCCTTTAATAGTTAAAATTTCATAGCAACCTTGTAAGAAATCCTGATAACTTTTACAGAAGATATTACAGAACTGTATCAGTATAATGGGATATTATTGGAGGTCTGAGGTGTCTGATCTCGAGTCACTGAGTAAAAGTCTTGGCTGTTTTATTGATGGAGTAACCTTGTATTGTATTTCTGCTCTGCCTGAGACATGGCAAGTTCTCCTCTCCTCAGTGGATTGAAAAGGGCTGGGGGAGTTCAGCCACTGTTTATTGCATTCTTAGCTGCACCACAGAGGAGGAATTCTGGGTGGAAAGAATACTTTTGATAAATTATTTATACTGTTTTCTTTAAGGTTTGGGGTTTTTTTATCACTAGTGGAAAACTAAGTCGTGCTCTTTTGCTCTGCATGTATCTTAGCAAAGTGGGAGAAAAGCAGAGTGTAATGGAGAAGAGCAAATAATAGAGTTCAAATCACAGAGCAAACTCTTCACCATGTCCTGTAAGAATACAATAAATACAATTTTATTTAGAAATTTTCTAAGTAGTTATCTTCCTGCAAGCAACTACACCAGTATAAAACAATATTAGAAAAATTCAGCTTCCATCTAAATGAAATCGAAGCCTTTGACTATTGTAATTTTTTGTGGAAGCAGAATTATGCCTTTCATGGGGTGATTGACTGACAAAGAATAGATATCATGTACTGCAGTCCAATTACTTTAAATAACAGATTCATGGCTCTCCTGTCTGTGCAAATTGTGTGGGTGGGGTTGCCATCAGCCTCTTTGCAGCTGATGGCAGGTGTGAACCAGGTCGATGGAATAAATTTCCTTCAGTGTGACCCTTCATGCTCCTCTTCTGCTCTATTATTTTGGTCAGTGGGTTGGTTTTATAGTGCTGTGCTTTTCCAAAGGCACTCATACCCTTCAGCACAAGGCTTTAAATTTTAATTAACTCAAAGAATTAGCATCTCGCTGCAATCTCATTCTCAGGAGTCCTTGGTAATCAAAGTGATCCCCTAATGGACATATTTATGTTTTCAATTGGATTTGTCAATTATGTGGATTTTATCTCTGTGTAAGCTGAAAACTGTAAGCCTCTAGGGTTGTGTTTTCACCTCAGGCCCAGCACAAAGGATGGCTGTCACATATTTGTGAGAGAAAAAATGGTATCCTCATCCTGGCATTACACAAAGGTAAATAATTTCAGTTTTCTCTTCTGCTTCCCCTGTCCCAGGTGCGTTGTGACAGTGAAATACAAGAGCTACGTCAGTGGCAAAAGAAGCTGAGAGAGGAGAGGCACATTAAAAAGGTGGTGGAACAATTCTGGACCAAGCAGGAAGCCAAAGGTAAGTGAATTAAACTCTGGGGTGTTTTGGTTGGTTGGTGTTTTTGTTTGTTTGCTTTTACATTGTGTTGAGTTTTTGTACTTTGGGTTGTATTAAAAAATAGGGCACACAGTAGGACTCTAATCCCAAGAGGGAAGGCAATGTCTGCTGGAAATGCTTGGCTGTTTCTTTACAGTCACTACTTAATCTACTTTAGTTGCCTGTGCAGCTGAAAGTGGCAATGAAAAATACAATATAGGGGCAAAATTCAGTGATTTCAGAAGACTATGAGAATTTGCTGCACACTATTTCCTGGGGCAGGATCAGACAGCTACTCACATGTAAGTGCTGATTTTTACCAGATGGGTTGTAGTACAGTTTTTCTGAACTCTGGTAAATACTCTATTGGCATTTTCCTGTAGTTATTTACAGCGGGACTCAGCCTGTACAGTTCTAAAAAGAACAAGAAAACAAACCCAAACAACCTAAAAAATTGCCAGGGGGAGTAAGGCCAGATTGCTTCAGGAACTGGCACTGTAATGTTATTTTTTTGTTATTTATTTGTTATTTTTGTTGCTGTGAGCACTGTGTGCCCTGCAGGCTGATGTCACAGCTCTGTTCTCACCTGGCCAATCTTGCCCTGAGCTACAGGAGAGTGATAATTTTTGGTGACAGGAGTTTGTTACAAGGACTGTGTCAATTCTCCAAACATTTATTTGTATTTATGTTGCAGTTTTAATCTATGAAAGATCAGGTTTTATTTAGCAGTCCATGAAATTGCCTAAGGGTTATTTTATGGCTGAAAATAATTAATTCTGAGGAACAAAATCATGCATCACGACAGGGGAAAACTGTGTTTATATGTGTGTGTATATATGGGGTGTTCATATAGAGTAAGGGAAGTAGAACTCTTGGTTTTAGTAGCTTAGAGCTAGAAGATTAAATCAGGTATTAACAGTGCACAAAAGTGATGAAAAGATAAAATCAGGGAGACATTAAGTTGTCTTCCAGCAGACTTGACTGACACAAAGAAAATTTCGGCAGAGCAACCAAAGTTTCCTTCAAGTGGGATTTCACAGCCTCTCTTCTACAGTTTATCATGAGTTTAAAAAAAATGAGGCATCTTTTCTTTTTAAAAGAAAACACTGATCTATCTGGGTTTGAGTATCTGAAAACAGTGGATTCAAATTTTCCTGTCATAAAATTATTCTCATCCTAAGTGTAAAACATAAAAGATGAATTTTTCTCTGTGCAATGCATGGTTAATTCTGTCAGTGTTAATTGTTGGAAAATTGCATTCCTGGAGATAATGAGAGAGGTTGACCTAGCAGCCTTGCTAATTCCTTTTAAGTGATTGCAATTCAATGTTTGTGGCTTGGACTCTGTTTTCAATTTGTTAATATTTATATCCTCTCATCAAGGCATGTTTTTTCACACATTCCATTGTCCATGATACCAGGAGAAGTTAGAGATGCTTGTTTTCCACTTCTAAGAAATAAACCTACATATTCATACCAATGTGGAAAAGGATGAAGATGGTATCAGACTTAGTCATAGTTTGCAGCCTTTGTGCATGTAAAATCTTAGAGGTGAAAATAACAAGTTCATTTTCAGAGGACATGGTGAACCCATTCCCAAAATGCTGCAAGAAAAATAGGGGCTAAGGGTGGACTGTGTCATTTGACAGCTGAATTGATTAAAAAACTCCTGTGTCTGAAGAAATTTAATCTTTCTATAAACTCTGCTTAAGTTGTTTTGGATACTTATGTAGTGATAAGACTTCCTTTGCCAATTGTTTCAAAGGGAAAAACAAATTTCCTTTTAATCACTCTCACGGAGCTTTCCTGTCATCAAATAATTTATTTTAGGACTGTAGGACACGCAGCTGTTTCACCACTTCAAAGAAACTTGCCAAATTGCTCCTTTTCCATTTTTTTTTTTCTTAAACCAGTATCAGTTTATACTGCTTATATGATATTAGCTTTCACCATTATCACACTGTTTCTGTAATTTCTTGACTGAGCTCTGCTAAGTTCATTTAGGAGTTTGCACACACCCAAGAGCCTTGGGGCCCAGACAGATGGCAGCTTGGGAACAGCTGGACTGCTTGGAGAAGTCACTGTCCAGGGGTTTTCCTTATCAATCTCAGCTGTGATGCCATAATTCATTTTGTTAGTGCTCCAGCTGCTCTTATTTCTGCTCTTATTATCATCCTGCTGTTTATTAGGGTCGTTAAAGCCCATTCCACTGTAAAGCCAGCGAGGTTTGTTTGACTGCTGTTCCAGTGATTCCACCCAGCCCAGCTGACTTCGTGCTGAACACTCACACAATAATGAATGGCACAACACAACCACTTTTTAACCTTGTCTTTCTAAGCATTTGGTTTAGCTGAATTCTTTAATTCGGTTAATTCAATTAATCCCTTTTAATTAAACCACTGAACTCTTTGCATCAGGCAGACAAAGCATTTATTGTTACTAAAAACTCAGATATCACAAATAAAGCATTACGGTTCATGGCCAAAGGAAAAAAAAAAGAAACATTTTAAAGTAGATACAGCATTTTATTATTAAATTAACCTCATTAAGAAAAATAATAAAGGATCTCTTTAATTTGCATGTAACTAACTCTGTTTATTAGATGCTGTAAACAGTGTTGAATCTAACTGCAGAGGATGAATGGTGAGCTGCCAAATAGCTTTTAGAAAATGATGACTCGAGCAGTAATGTGATTCTATTGACACTACTAGAAAGATCAGCATACCTTCCATGGAAATATCAGCCAAAGACTCAGTTAATGTGAGCTAACAGGCAGAGTCTGCTTTGTTGGGACTTTGAGCAAAAGCTCTATGTGCCTTTATTGCAAGGGTACACTCTGGTACATATAAAACCAGGGTTTTATGGAAGTGTGTTTGGATATGATACTTAAAGAAAAGATAGAAGACATTAGAAATGTAAACTGGTTGTAATTCACAAATCCAAAGCCATTCTTCATTTATTTTTCTGGTTTCAGGAAGTGTGTTAAAACATGCCCATTAATTTTGAGACAAACAGTTGAGTTTTTATTAGAACAACTCCGGAATGAAATACTTCTGAAGGGTGTTTTCTTTCTCAAGTAGAGACCAAAAGTGTCATTTTTATGGGGTGATCCAGCCACTTCCCCATTAAAAAGGCAGCCCTGTGCCAAGGTTTGTGCCATCCTCCCCTTCCCCTGGCATGGGTGGGACAGAGAACAGCTCCTCAGCTCTGCTCTGCTGCCCCTCGGGAGCTCTGCTGACTTACCCAGTCATGACACAGCCCTTGGCTCCAGCAGGAGGGAAATGGTGCAGCAGTGACCCCGGGAAGGAGAAGTGCCCAGCTGGGATGGCCACTCGAGCTGCTGTGCCCCGCTCTGAGTGCTCCTAGGCAGGGCTGTGGTGGTGCCTCACATGAACCACTGCTTCTCCCCCTGCTTCACAGCAGGTTAAACAGTTGTTTGTTCCTTTAGTCTTCTCTCAGTCTGTCTTTTATACTCTTTTTAATAGTTTTGCAAAGTGCTCTAGGATAAAAAGTGTGGAAACTGCATGAAAATTACTTGGTGCATTAGCAGCACCTTGCAGGACTGTTGACCTCTTAATGCATGTGCTGGCAAAATTTCTTTTTGAGTGCAAAGAAGGAATTGTGTTCCTTTCAGCATATACCCAGGATCATAAAGCTGCAGCTCTCTTGGCTGGCATTTTATTTGCTATACTGCTCCACTGCTGTGTAAAATTACATTCCACAAAATGATCTATATTTAAGGTATGACAGTCCTTACTGTCTGAACAATTTCAGACTGAAAAATGTAGAGATAAGCATAACACTTAAGACTCAGTTTAGTGGCTCACAGCTTTAGGCTTGTAGGGAGAAAGAATTTTCTCTAATATAGCACAGCTGATAGGATAAATTTGTTCCAGAATTTAAAAATTGTTTGCCTTCTACAGAAAATACAGTTAATTAAAACCCAGTCTCTAGAGAATGTGAGTGAACAGCAGATTGTGGTTCTGAGCACTGCTTTGTGCAGATTTAGTACTGGTGAGACAGCACTGGAAATGAAAGTGTCTGTCCTACAGTGAAAGGAATTTGAAAAATATTTAAACTTTTTAATGAAAATACCAAAGTCTTCATTCATCCCTTATGTGAACAAAACACTTTGCTGACTCTGTTGCAATGGTTACTTCTCTGCTGTTGATGAGAGCATTGCTGCTGTTACACAAACAGTACTTTCACCTCTGTTATGTCCTAAGGGCATTCTTTTCTTCTTCTTATCTGCATAAAATTTGTAAAATTTTAGTTTTTTTTTTTTTGTTTGTTTGTTTTTTTAAATAGTGGAAATAAAAGAAATAATCATTCCTGGGTGTATGGCCATGCCAGTTGTGACCCTATTAGCTGGCAGTTCTCATAAATCAACCATAGCCTGGGCTTTGCAAGGCACTTGTGTAACAGAGAAGGAAGGCACAGTGTGTGGAAAATCTAGTTAAATCAAAATAAGGCAGAAAGTAATCTTCACAGCAGGTGAGGGGGGTGATTTCCAGATACAGGAGGGAATATTCTTTTACATTCCATTCCATTTTCAAGCTGTATTTTTCCTTTGGCAGTAGAAGTTATTACTTACCTATCCGGGGAGATTTTTAAAACATTTCTTTCAAAGAAATAACCTTTTCCCTTGGGGAGATGCATCCAGCAATGCTCTGAAGAACTCAAAATTTCAGTGTTCTGGAAGATCCTTGCAAACATGAAGGAGATGCAAGGGAGAAGAGGCTGCATGTTTTGGGAGTGCCAGAGCAGGAGAGGATGCAGTGTCAAGAAGGAAGGAAATGCAGTCACTCACTCCTCCTACAGCTGTGATGTCTCCACCTGGATGATTCAGGAAGGATTCAAAAGCTTAACATCAAGTTAAGCTGAGCAGGGGAAGTCGACTCTGCATGCTTTTGAAGGATGCCTGCATGCAGTCATATCACATCAAAGCAGAATCAATTGGAGAAGAGAAAAATGTTAAATTCAGAACCCAGGAAAAAATGGCTACATGGTGAAACTTCCTTAAATTCACCCCATAAACATCCTTATTATTGGGGCCATAAATGAAGTTACAGCCACACTCATGTTTGCAGGACTCAGTCGTTGCCCAAAGAAAATATTGAAAAGAGGATATATTTATAAATGGAAAATCTTACACTAGGCTTAAAAAAATATTTAAAATTACTGTAGGTAATAATGTTGGATAAGGAAAAGGCACAGTCAGAATAGCTAATGGATTTCCTAAGAGTGCATCTCTGTGGTTTATTTAGGAAAATTCAGCCCTGTTAAAATGTAAGGAATGATTCAGTTTTATGTGAGAGTTTCTTCCCCCCCTCCACCACCCCTTTCACCAAGGGTGGTTGAAATAATTGAGGAACATTTTAAACAAAATAATTTGTTTCTAATTTCATCTGCCCTCCTTTTACTGCAGCTGTAATTCTTTAATTAATCTCCTATTTGAACCCTTGTAAGTGATGACCTCTTCATATTCTATGGTTTTACACTTTTAATCTGTTATATTATATACCCACACATATATATTAAGAACTTATATGTTGAATGTATTTCTTCTGATAATTTGGTTTCAAACTCAGCTTTATAAACAAGTTAAAAGTGGAAGGCTGCTTGCTGTCAGTAGGACACTGCACTTAAAATAATTTTACTCTCCTTTTTTAAACAGTTCTACATTTACAGGTATTTGGTTTTTTTCTTTCTGAAAGCAAAAAGTGCTGCAGTCAGAATGGTTTAAAATGGGGGCATATGAATGATTGCTTTTGATTTAAAAGCACATGTGTAAAATTCAACTTACACAAAAGTCCTTAAAAGTTCCCTTTTTTTTAAAGGGAAAAAAAAAAAGAAATTGAAAGAACAAAGCAGTGGCAAGGGCTGAGTACATGGTGGTGGTTTTCATCAAGCCTGATTCAAAATGCTTGAGATGTTTCTGAAAGTTTAATCTTGGCACTAACAGCTGAGAATGTAGTGATAAAAGTCATAAGACTCAGGACACAGAATCCAATTTATTGGTCCACACCCTGACTCAGACATCTTTGAAAATTTATAAAGATTACAGTAACTCTTAATTTCTGAAACCACGTTGGGAATGTTTGAGAAAATAGAAAGGAAAGATGATCATTTAGATCCAGGACAGCATGTGAGCTGTGCTCACACAGGCACAGCAGAAGCTCTGTGGGCACAGGTCTCAGCTAATCCCCCAGGACCAAAGCTGGATTTTCACTCATCACTCTGCAGTTGTTAATAGAGATCTGTAATGGAAAAAATAAAAGGACAATTGCAATTTGGTGATTTTTCTGTGATTATACAAACATCTTTTTTTGTTTCATTTTGTTTGTTTTTTTTTTTTTTTAAGGAGAGGAGAAATTCTTCATGGATTCTGCAATCTTCTTTGTTTGCCTTTTCTGCTTTTAACCTTAAAAGTGAAAAACGTTGGAGCATTTTTATTGAAAATGCTGGTGCTGTTTTCTGTAAGCCATTTAGATAAGCAAACCCCAAATTTCTATTTATAGCTATGGGATGTGTTAAAAGCCTGGAGGAAAGGCTGTCACCAGCTGAAAAATAAAGCCTCCAAATGGTCCTGCAGCAAAACTAGATTTGAGACTCTTGGTTAAAAAAGAGAAGGGGGGAGGTGGGGCAGGGAAAGGAAGACCATGAGCTCTTAGGGGAGACTTCAAACACGACTCAGAGAATTCACAGGGGAGGGTGACAGAGTGCAGAACACGGGGGCTGCTTGCCCCCACTCCCTTTAAGCCCTCCCCATGGCATCCATCACCCAGGCATCTTTTCTGATGCAGCAGTCTGTCTCTTACCTGATGTTTTGTTGTAGCCTGTGCAAGAGTTTAAATTTGGTGAATTCACAGAACCTATCACATTCTGCAAGTCAGAATCGTGTCAGAAGTAAGAGGGGCTAATATCATATGCCTCCATTTTAAACCATTTTGACTGCAACACTCTTCCCTTCAGAAAGAAAAAAAAACAAGTAAGAGAGGTATAAATGCAGTTTTCACCAAGCTGCCCAGCAAATCTGGAATTCTGGGTTTCTGCCTGTAAATCCCCAAATGCTTTTAGCTGGGGGTCTGCCACTCTGGACTGATTTCTATTTCTGGTCAGTTCTTTCTGTTTTAATCCTTCTCTTTTTCTATCTTGACTACTTACAGTGAGAAATATTGCATTAACCAGGTGCTCTAGAGATGGGCTGGTTGCCTTCATTCTGGATTTTCCTCTCTCAGTCCAGGGCTGTGTTCCACAAACTGTTGTGTTTCTGTGGCTGTCTCTTCATCAATCTCAGGTCATTGAATGATTTGGATCACTGTGAGCAAGAGTCTCCAGTACCTCTAATTCTCTGTAATTTTTCCTTTTCTAACTCAGGTGCTCATTCCAGTTGTTCATCTACTCCAATACTTGTATGTTCCCATATTTTTTCTCTTTTTGTGCACCTCGAACTGTAAAAATGCCTTTCAAATATATTCTAATGAATTCTGAGTCTTTCTGTCAAAATATGAGGAGAGCAATGGTGCATTGCACAAACAAATTCTGCTCGAGATCTTTCAGCCCTTATTTCCCATATGCATCACTGAAGGTTGGTGTTTGGAAGTCTCCTGGATGTCAGCTCTTGCTTTGCTAATCTGATCCTAAGTGAATTAAAAAATGCCCTGAAACTTTTTGTCCTCTACAGTCATGAAAGCAAGACTGAGCATTTCACAAACTCTGCTCCTGATCTGGAGAACTAAGTTTGTCCTGTCACTTTTTAAAATCCATTCTGCAGAAGCCTCTTCTGCTGAGTGATCCTCTGACAGTTCCATTTCAGATTCATGACTTGCAGGAGTGTCTATGGACATGATTTCCATTTTATCATTTGTTTCTTTAATATATCTGTATTCAGCAGATCATTTTCCTATCACTAGTGACTGAATATTTCCTGGAGTGAAAGGTTCCACTAATAATTGTATACAGGCAGACTTCCAATAGTAAGAGGCTAAAATTATAAACACTTTATTAAAAAACTGTCTCTTTAAAAGTCAGGTCTTATTTCAGCAAGATTGCTGGTGGCTCCAATTTCATGTTCAGGCTTCTTTGGCATTTCATTGGGAGGCTAGGGTGAAACTCCTTTCTATATATATATTTTACTCTAAGCCCCTGCTAATAAGTTATTCCAATAGATTTTCTTTAATGGATTTTCATCTTCTTATAGTCTGAGTCTATAATATTTTTCATTACTGTTTTCAACTGTTTAAGTTACTAAATGTAGTTCTTAGAGTTCAATGAAGAAGTGCATTCTATATAAAGTTTGGGTGGATAAACCTTTCATAAGCTACTGTCACAAGCCAGTTGTGCTATACACTAGTGCACAAAGTAGGTCATAGGTTGTTCACTGTTCTGCTGAAACCACCCAGTGTCAAACCAGAACATCAGTCCTGTACATTAAGATGAGGGAAAATGATGTCTGCCACCCAAATTAGATGATAAGGATGTTTGAACTTAGTGCTCATATAAATAGGACAAAAGCCAATCCCCAGACAGCTACAAGGTTTGCAGATTTTTGAATTTCCCCTTCCCAGGAGCTAATGAACAGTGAATCCAGGCACATTCCAGTGCTTCCTTTAGCCATCACCTGTGCCTCAGCACTGCAGCACAGACTGTGTCAAACGAGCTGCATTCCCAAGGAACGTGGCAGACCCAGCAGCAGATGCCTTTATTGCAGGAGGAACAGCAGGGCAGAAATAGCAGTTAACAGTTGTGCTCCTCCAGAACAGCCCCAGCTCACCTCCAGAGAAATTTATCACAGTCCCTGCAAGTGATTACTGCAGTGTCC
Organism: Erpornis zantholeuca; assembly: GCA_013400515.1. Classification (NCBI taxonomy): domain Eukaryota; kingdom Metazoa; phylum Chordata; class Aves; order Passeriformes; family Timaliidae; genus Erpornis; species Erpornis zantholeuca. The sequence continues at coordinate 697,171 of VZTN01010331.1, forward strand.
TGTAATTCAGAATGTGCATGGGACTAAAGCATAGTTTAATCAGATCTTCTCACTATGAAAACATAAGAGTAAGGAGTAAAAAGACTGAAAAATACAGTAAAGAGACTGAAACATTGTGCTAGCAAGTTAAACTGTTCTGATAGTAGAAAGCATATGACCCATTCAGGGAGAAATACCAGCACCAGAAGAAATGAGATGTGAGATTATGTTTTTTCTGAACTTACATTGTTACAGCACTTAAAGGCCTCAGTTCCTCTGTGTCTCAGGACTTTAAACAGGAGCTGATGTTTTAAAAGTATATGAATATATATTAAAAGAATACCCATCATGCTGCCAATGATTGTGTTACTTAATTCTAATACTGCACCTCCTTAAATTAGGCATTTTCTGTAGATAATTTTCATACATTGAGTCACACAAACACCTTGGGATTTAAAGTGCCAGTTGTAAGCCAGGTTGTTGATGTTGACATTTGCTCCATTTGTTGCTTTGAGATTTGTGTTGTCTGAAAGGAACTGGGCTGCATTACCAGGTAGCCTAAGTTGTTCTAAACATCTTCCTTAGGCATTTCAAAATATTTTAAGCAAGCTAGTTCAGTGTGAGGTGTCACAGCCTGAAAAATACATTTCTCCAGTGGAAATTTCTAGTGAAGAAACGTAGCCAGGCAGCTTTGTTCTCCATCTTTCCAGCTTATCTGAATCCTGAGGACATCTTACTTTTCTATCTGCATAGGAAGCAAGTATATGTCAGAAACTATTTCAATAACTGCCCAAAATCCAGATTTGTGCTGACAACCTGTGCTTCCTGCTTGGTGTGATGTGATAGGAAATGGTTATGCTTAAGTAACACAGGTTATGATAAGACATGGACACTACTGACTAAAAGCACTGCTAGCAGATCCCTCCAACACTTGCCCATTTCAATGTGAAAAGTGTGTGAGCCCTGAGGATTCTGAATGTTGCAATTTTTATTAAATATTTGCAAACATCAGCCTCATCACGTCAAGGAATATTAGATACAATTCAATGCAATAGAAAGTATTTTGTATAGAGGACATCCACAGGCACGTGGGATATTAAATCCACTCTTTTCTCCTTAACAGCTGCACAAACAGAAGCCCTAAAATCCAGAAGGGTCCTGTGCCATCGAGGCCTTGGGCATGTATTGCCTTGACCATAGTAGAACAGGATTCATCCTGCTGCTGCTGCAGTCTCATCTGGGCTTCCTGAAGGGATTGCTGGGAGCACACTGAGCACCTTAAAGCAGCACATGGGGCTGCTGCAGCCCAGCATTCCCAGCTTGTATCGAGAAGATTTTGGTTGCTGTTTTTTGTTTGCATGCCTTGGAAGGGTAACTAAGCTCTCCCGAAACTCTATGGACAAAATAGGAATTTTTGGGGCTTATTTGGCTTTCTTTGCCTCCAGCAAAGCTTTTATGTATAAATTTCCCAGCAAACCTGCTTGATGTAAAAGGTGTACAGATGTACACCTTGATGTACACATGCATCTTCTGAGGTGTAGGGAATAGAAAAGCAGATTTTTTAAAGGCAGTTTGTAAAATGTTAAAGTATCAAAAGCAGAATAAGATAGCTGAAATCACACAAGTAGAATGAGGAGCCAGACTGTTGTATCAGCAGAAGAAAAACATTAGGTTAATCTGTATTACAGCATTCTGAAAGAATACAGAGCTTTGAAAACAGCTTTCACTAGGGGGTGGGACATTTTACTTTTATGTAGAGCTTTTGTTCATTTAGAATTGTTTACTCCAGCAAGCAACCCTGTGCTCTTTGTTTGACTGATTTTTCCCATTTGGCAGACCCTTTGCAATCACATGTATAACATTCTTCTTTCCACTGAGACACAGAAAAACTATTCTTTATTGACCTTGCTTGTTGTCCTAAATGACAAAAATATATTTATATACTAGGTGAACTGCATGATTTCATCACAGACTTTTAACTGAAAATTCTTCAAAGCAAAAACCTCAAAGAGCTGCTTTCAATTTTTTTTTTATTTAACAATCCAGTGATTTCTTACTTGCAAACAGCTCTGCCCTCAGCTACAGATGCACAACTCCCACAGCTGCCATGGAAAGCTGTGTGCAAGTATCTGAGTGCTGAACCTGTGTCAAAACATGAAAAAAAAATACCACACAAAGAAGAAATACACTTGTTGGGTTGGGCAGGGGATTTTTATTTCTTTATCAAACAACAGAGTATTTGCTATGCAAGTATGGATGTTTTCCTTTTTGTTTCTGTGCCTGTTAATTTTTTTTTGTTTGTTTTTTGTATGGTTGCAGTGAGGAGCAAATCAGAAGAGCTGGACAAACGTACACAAAATCCTTCAACATCTCAATTTTAGTTTCCTCAAAAATTGCAAAGCGTGGAGCTCATGGAGTTTGTGATACTGATTTAGAAACTCTCTTAGCATTAAAGTTTTACATGTGAGGTAAATCAAAGGCAGATTATGTAAGGACCCAGCATGCCAAGACAAAATTCAGTCTTAGTCTAAGTGAGCACAATTCTGTTGGAACAGATGGAATGGTGCACATCTAGCCAAAAATGTTGAATCTGTGTTTATCTTGTGTTCTTGAATGCTCACTTAAAACCTTTTCTGACAGGAACAAAACTCTGGATGAAATTAAATTGGGTTACACCCACACAGAGGCAAGTGTTAAAGCCAAGGCAAAAATCTTCATTTATCATCAACTGGACTTCTCTGACGCCTGCAGAGCTGTGACAATTTCCACAAATGCAGGCTCTGTTCAGGTCTGATCTGCAGGAATGCTGTGCCCTGCAATGAGAGCTGGGGCTGCTCTGCATTTCTGCAGGGCAGGAAAGTCAAAGGCTCCTTTGTTACCACTTAGCACATGTGCTGAGAAAGTGCAGAGTTAAGATCCCAGTGTCAGCATTTGCAGCAATCTTATGCAGGCTACTTATTTACATCCAGCACAGTAAAAACCATACTGGGCCCCTTGCTAGGGAACCCTCATTATTTATTTAACTTAGCCCTGCCAAGCACAGTCCTTTATAATATCACAATTAGAGAAGATAGTAGCAGAACTGCAAATAATTCCATGTAAGTCAAAGTTGCTTTGAATGAACACATGATAAAACACAGGAGGTCTCTAGCACTTGCTGTGGCTCCAGAGTGGATTTCTTCCATCACTTACACAGACTTTGTCTTCACTGTTACACCAGAGCTGAAAAATCAAACCATTTGAAGAAAAACCTCTCATCCTGCACCCTTCAAGCCCAGCTGTATTCTCCTGTCCCCTCCTTTTCACAAGCATGAGCAATTGAAGCAGAACAGGAAACTGCTGAGCCAACAGGGAAAAGAAAAACATCCCTTTTGTGTTAAAAGTTTGGCTGCTGAGCTCCCTGACTGGCTCACTGTGGGTTTGACAGGTGCCAGAGCTAAGGGTAAGTGTGGGAATGTGGCCAAAGGTGGAGGAATGTGGTTCAGGAGCCCTTTCCTTCAGTTTAACTTTGGTTAGATAGAGGAACTGCACCAAGGGACAACTCTTGTCTGTAGCACTGCTCACTGCAGTGGAAACTTTTGGGGTGGATTTTAAAACCAAGTGGACACAAACATTGTAAGTAAATAGTAAAGCCTTTATTCTCGTTAAGAACAGCATTTTGAAAATAAAACATTTGCCCATGCTTTACAACCTTTGTAGTTTTGTATACTTATGTACAGTCATCATGGTACACATTGATTGTCTTGAAAATCCTTTAAAGATGTACTTAATAAGATACCAGTATGCAACAATCAGAGGAAGAAAGGGTACGTTATAAAACACACGTTAATACATTTAATAAATATATATTATCTATCAAAAATGAGCTTTAGCTCTCATCAATTAATAAAAAGCACCTGCATTGTAATCCTGTAAGTTGGTAGAATAGTCCAATTGTTTTATTATAAAAGCTACAATGCTCCCTTTTGTATGGCCTTTGGTTAGACCCAAGGCATCGAGCTCAAAGCCAGCCCAGATGCCTGTGTTTAGGCTAAAAGCAGAAACAGCTAATTCTGTAGTATTTCATGTACCTTGTTCACAGAAACAACTGCATGTGTTGAGAGTGCTCTTCTGAAGATGCTACATATTTTCTGGCAAGTGTCAAACACCCTCAACCCACCTGAAAGCAGGACAGGATCTGTGTGGCTCTGAACTCTTTTCCTGCCATTGATCATTATAAATCTTGTTTTGGTAATGGTTTTGTCAGATGCTTTGCAATTTCATTTTTCTGCATGGAAACACCATGAGCACATGACCACCAAGGGCCAACATAGTAGCTTTTATAGTGTAAAAGCTAATTATAATTAGGAGAACTGCGAAAGGCTTGTGCTTACTTACTCATTACGTTGTTCACAGATGCTCTACATTCTAGAAAACTTTCAAAAAAGGCAAAAGTAAATACTGTAACAAAAATATAAGTTAACATAAAGGTGCCTTTCTTCAATGACAGTTTTATTTTGGGACATTTTACATCACAGACTAGTGACTTACAAAAAAAAAGTTGCTCATTACTAACTGTATAAAGTTGGAAAATAAAGACCCTCCTAATCTATTGCCACACTTTCACCACCACACATTGAACCCAATCCTGCTAATTTTGAATTTTGTGAATAGTCCACATGACTAACCCAGTGAGATTGGTCATGTGAACAGCAGTGTGTAGGACCTGGCCCTATCTTTACATAAGCCCTGAAATTCCAAACAACTTCATCAGAAGCAGGATTGGGAACTCTATTTATCAATTCAGTCACATCTAGAAAAAGAAAAAGAAAGTTTCTTAACTCTGTCTTGTATGGATTTTCTCAAAGGTCTGTAAAATGTGTCTTATAATTCACAAGTCTTGGTTGTAGCATGATAAACTTTTTAAAAGAAAGCTGTCCTACCATTTATGCCATGGTCATCTTATATGTTATCTTTATGATAAGAATTTTATGAGGGATTTTTTAACTGTTTTTTAAAAGCAAAATTCTGCAGGCAAGTGATGGTAATAGTTTTTTTTTTTTATTGTTCCAAATTACATGTCTTCTGGGTAGCTATCATTATCTTAAATATCATCTCATCTGATCAAAGCTCTGCTCATAACAAGCAAAATGTATTTCTAAGTCACTGGATAGCATGCAATATCCACCCCTACCCTACTTGGTTACTAAGGCCATCTAGTTACATACAGAATGAAATAAAGGATCCCTAAAACAAGCACATGCTTCCATTGCCTCGAGGAGGGGAGGGCAGGGGGGAGCTGACATACTCCTTCACTCATGCATGACAGAAAAACATTGCTTCTGGGGGAGAAGGGCTTTGAAATAAAACCCCATAAGATGATCATGGCAAGAATGGCAATATATATTTTTCCATAATATATATATACATATATCTGTGTGCAACACTTAGGGACTGGTCTTGCAGCATCTGTACCTGTGTGTAGACCTACTGGTGTTCAAGGTGGGAGTACAGGTCTGCAGGACTAGGTTCCTAATTCAGTAGAAATGGAGGTACATGAGGAATCAGGAAGACTCTTGAAAAATAAAAAGTCTGTCTTTCTTTTGCAGTATACAGCAAGTAACTTCTCTCTGTGAAGCTACTAAGGTATTCGGTTATTTGTACATTTTAAATTTTTTATTTTTTTTTTTTAGGTTGAAAATATATATATTTTTATTACAGCATATGCAAAGTTTACTTGTTATATGTTTCCTATGCCTTCAAGTAAAAACGATTAGCTTTTAGTGTTGAGGAAAGCTAAGATTAACATTGGCCAAACAGTGAGGACACAGTGATGTTTTCAATGTCCGATATGTAGTAAATGTTAAAGAAAGGAATGATTGCTCCAACATAACCAAAAACCATGGCACGACAAATGGGCAATGGGAACCTCTTAAATAACCCAGAGAAAACAAAGATAAAGAGCTTTGAGAAGTCTGCCTTATATCAACTCAAGAAAATGGATGGGGAGGGGGAAGAGTAGGGGAGAAACCACCTTAAATAAACAAAAACAACAACAAACCACCTCCAGCACAGAGATTCTACTCTCTAGGCACTAAAATGCACAACCACATTTAAAATGCACGAACGACTGCAGTCGATGGGGGCTGGGCTGTACGAGTGGGGGGCTCAGGGGGGGACCTGAACCCAGCCTAGCCCAGCCCAGCTCAGCCCAGCCCAGCTCAGGAGCCGCTTCCTTCCCTCCACCAGCACCACCAACGCCAACCATGGCCTCTCCCAGCCAAGCCTTTGCCAACACATCCCTCCAAGGAATGGCTTCGCCTCTGGGAGCCGTGGGAGCTCAGGGCTCGGCCCCCGGGCGTGGGGCACGGAGCCCACGGGGCTGTGCTGCACCTACACTGCTCCACAACGCGCCTGGGACAGCACAGACCTTCCAGCCCTCCAGATGTGCACCTCCCAGGGCAGTGCTGGAGGGCAGAGAGCCAGCCTGCAGCAAGGGAGGGAGGAGGATGTGGGACTGCTCACGGTGACTGCTCAGGACAGCCTGGGAAGGGACTGCTCGTGGTGTTGGAAATGGCAGGAAAAGGAGAACAGTGGAAAGGAACCCTGCGTGTTTTCACACTGTAGCAGTGGCAATCTCTTGTGGCAACATGAATTAAGGTTAGGTGAGAGGAGGGTATTTTGCAAGCAACTGGCAACCACCGAAACCAGGCTTGCCTGGCACACAGGTTACAGACAGGAGAACATCTTACACTTCAAAATACAACATCCCCTCTTCCAATTTAAGGTGTGCCTACTTCTGTTTTAAATTAGATTCAGCTTCGGTGTTACAATTTTGTTTTTGCAATTCTCAGTTCAGTGGTGTTCACATTTAGGCCAAATCCTCTGCAGGATTTCTAAAGATCCTGGATGTTTTGTTGCTTTGTTCTGGTACTGTCACGGATTCCTTCCCTCAAAGACACACTGCCAGGGAACAACATCTGCAACAAGGATTCTGATTCTCTACAGCCTACAGCCTTTCACCAGAGGTGTCGTCCAGTGTAACTTGGCGGAGCAGTTGGTATCTGGAAATAAGGATAATAAACCCATAACTGAGAGATCTGGACTGTTCAAAATCAGTGTTATCACACCACATGTACATGACAGCTTTCGGGGTGGTAGTTCTGGAGCAAAGTGATACAAAGGAACTCATCTTCCACCCACACAGTGCATTTACCTCTCTGTAAAACCACGCCTAGATATGCACATGAGCTTTGTGTCCAACTCAGAACAAAGCAAAACAAAAAACCCCAAATTCTCAAGCTTCTCATCCTTTAACTGCCTTCCCCCTGAGCTGCACATTCTGGTGTCAGAACACAGGCACAGATGAACCCAAACATCAGAAGGATGCAATCATCACTGACAGCAAAGCCAAGCTTCTTCATTTTACTCAAGTTGAGATGTTTCACACAGTCTTACCCAGACAGGAGAATTCTTGTATCTAGTCCCTCTTGTTCACTAAAATCTGCCAAAACTTTACTTACTTAAAAACAAAACCAGGCCTGCAATCAGTTCACGTTATTTGGTTTTAAATGCAGAGGTTGAGTTATGGAATCAGCTTATGATTCAACAGAAAGAAAACCCAACTCACATGAGTATAAACTGGCTCATGAGTAGATTTTTAAGAAGCATGTAGATATGCATGAAAAATGTGGGGATGAAAATTCTTCTCTTTCAACAGTATCCCTGCTATATGAAATGTCTTAAGTGAAAATTAGACATCACATGACAATCATCTGTAAAGTCCGTTTGGCATCACTAAACCAATCTTAAAACATCCAGGCTGCAAAAATACAGGTCTGTCAAAGAATGACATGCCAAACTACTGTCTAAGGAAGAAAAATCGATGCCATTAACATTAAAATATTCTATATTCTTCTTTTCTGAATCTCTTTTCAAGAGATGTACAAATCTGTAAGTTACAAAGAATTACATGTATTTTACAAGAAAATGGAAGATATGTGAGAGACCACCATTATCTGCAACAGTTATTTAAAGTAATGTACTGCCTGAAAATATCTGTGTGACTCACATTATCTTGAAAAAAAAAAAAACCAGGTTATAAAAGGTGTCACTTAATAACACAACTTTCATTTGAAAGGGCCATTGAATATGTCATCTCACAAAAAAACCTTGGTTCTCTGAAACTGCACTGCAAAATGTGAATAGCCAAGTAAACAAATGCAAAGTACTTGTTAATGACATATTTTCTAGAGGGAAGGGAAGCATTACATGCACACTTGCTGCCTTAAATTCTCATTTATAGCTTTCCCCCTGCTGCGAAAAAGCCAAAGCAGGTTTTTCAATTAGCAGTGGCTGTATATATATATATCAGTGCATTCCAAAGACTTCTGAAATCATCACATTTTGATACTTACAGTCCCACCATTTAGCACAACTGCCATCTCAGTTGGCTGATAGACATTGCTTCTGAAAGGAGCACTAGGGCGGCTTCCCAAGCTGCCGTTCCGGAATCCTGCTGTCCTCAGCGCTGTGTTTGGAAAACAGAGATTGCTCTTAGGACACAACCAAAGCTGGGCAAGCACCGAGCATCCTCCTCCCAGCTCACACATGGGCAGCTCTGCCTCTGATTTTAACTTCCACTTTTGAGCAGCTGTTTCCTCTCACGCCTTGGGAAGGGATCTCGGGAGAATCAGATTGAAATCAAATGAACCTTTTGCTGGGGGTGGGGGGAAACATTTAATGGAACCAAATTTTTGAAGCTTGCTTAATCTCATTTCAGAGGGAGCTCAGTGCCTTCACAGTGACTGAAGCTGTGCTGGATCTTGCACAATGGGGTTTGCAAAGGGCTCCCTGCGCTGCTCTGGATGCTCTGTGGGGTTAAGTAAATTGTATTTCGTTTTGCTTTCTATCAAATTCAGTGCACAGGGATCCAAAGCCTTGCTCAAGCCAATAAGCAATGCTCACAACCCCCTGAGCATTACTTCAGCATGACTAGCATATAAGGATTTTCCAGATGTTTCAGATTATATTTACTCTGAGAAACTGGAAAGATGGAGTAAATATTGCTTTCGAATAGCTTAAACACAGCAAATGACTGAAGCAAAAGAGAGATACTGACTGTCCTTTTGAATGTTTACACCAGGAATAAATCAGCCTCCCCATTAATTTTAGCACGAGTTTGGGTTCAAGATGTAAATCCTGAATGGGAGATATGAATAGTGAGGGATCTGCTGCTCTCTCCAAACCAGTCTGGGGACTGGCACATACAAACTCCCTCTTTAATTTCGAGGGTAAATAATGGCCTCACTGAGCTCAGACCTGGCTGGGGAACAGAGCTCATTTATCCACACAACGAGCGTGGTCACCACGGGCAATACTCATCTGTCAGCTGCTAAACAGAAACATGCCCAGTTCAGGCACCTGGGGCAAGAATTTCCCTTAGATTCAATTCAAATTACAATTCTACAGACTCTGGCTGGAATGGGGAACGAGCTGAAGTTTATGAGAATTTCAGCACAGAGTTCACTGAAGCCAGGATTTATCTCCTGCTCTGTGCAGAAGGAGATTTAAATGGATCCTGCTGCCCCATGCTGTCCTCTAGCCACTGCTGCTCCTCTCTTTGGGAGGACAAGATGAAGAACAGTGTTCATGTTTAGCATGGAAATTTAGAAATTCCACCCTGCAAATGCTCAGCTGTTGACTTCAGATACATATAGACCCTCACTGTATTTCAGAATTACATATTTCTGCAGAACACTGGGAGAAAAAATTATGAAAATACCTGAACTGGAACTAAGTATATTTTATTAGCTATTTAACCATCTCAAGGTCAACAACTTTTTCTTGTTTGCTATTTGACTACTTCTTGTGTCATAAACACACATGACTGCACTGGTGTTTGCTAGTACACACAAAGAAAAAAAATCTTTATCGTACATACAATCATTAAAATATTTACAAGTTTATACAGAATATTTACACAAAACATTCAGAGTCATTTCAAAGCTATCTTAAAGATGCAGTAAATTCACTTTCCTATTGCTAAATTTTCTTTCCCTATAATTGCAAACAGTCTACATTTTTTTTTTTGAGACTCTGTGATAAAGCTTGTAGACAAAACACTCATTCTGGGTTTTCTTCTCACACCAGTTTTACCATTTTTCCTTGTACTTTTTACATTACTATTAAATACATCCACTTGCACAGGGTATGTATAGGTAAAAAATGAGCAATACTGAGAATATTTAAAGAACTGTGTCAAAGCCTCTTTTTAACACATTTTAAACTCTGTTCACTTTGCTTTTTGGCTGTGAGGGTGACTGGTAGCACCAGAAATCATGAAATGAAATTTAATGATACCTGAAACTTAATGAGAGCTGCTTGGGCTTGGGTTTCCTGACAGCTGTAGCCTTCTACATTTCACATCCAGATTTCTCTTGTTTAAGGCAAATTCTCTCTGCCTACAGAGGCTACCAGTGTGCATTGCCTTCCAGAGAGCTCTGAGAACTCCCTCAGCTGCTCTTTGTCCAGGCTTTCTGAATACTTTCATGTAATTTCAAACAGCACACCTCTGCAAATAACTCTTTTAAAGAGAAATTTCAACCTATCATATGAATATTTAAATCCCAGATTACTATGCTGTTTAAATGATGTTTAAATTACTGACTTTAAAATAGGTTTGCTTTATTAATGCTTGATGTTGTTCCTGGAATAGGGCAGCTCTTGTTGCAGTGCATAAGTTGAAGCTTCATTTTTGCTAAGAAGGAAGGAATCTGGGAGGACATATGCTGAAGGCTGTTCAGATTCTTAAAATGCTGCTTAAAATCTTTAAAAAGAGCAAAGTTACAGAATTGTTTTACACAACTATTAGTGGGAATAACAAGAATCAATGGAAAATATGTTTGTCCAGGCATGTTTATTATTTAAAGCTAACTATTTATCAAAACAAGTATTAGTCAGGGAAATAAGAGGTGTTTTCTGCTTATCATGTCTTCCAGAACTTTACAAGAAGTAGATCATCCATTCTTAAAGATCATTTTAAAGTATGAATAAAACCTGAAGAAAGTACCCTTATCCATTAAACCGAGACATCCATTAATTTCTAAACTCTTAGAGATGAATTCTCAAATTGAGGCTAATTAAGTGGATGAAAGAAGAGAAGATTTTCTACAGCTGCAGAGGCAATTGCCAACAGACTCCAGGTGCTTTGCCACTGACAACCTTCAGCACAGAGATCTGACTCAGAGACTTTGTTATCATTGCCTGAATTCACTTTAAGTCTCTACCACAGCACCAAGTTTTGTCTCCAAACCCTGCTGTCCCAAGCCAGTCCTTAAAGAACTGCTGCAAAGGAATATTTAATCTGTTTTGATGTATTAAAAATATTCCTATGTGCCATGGGAATAGGAATGAGAGGCATTTATCACAGTATACATTAATAAGGGCATCAGATAAGGAAATCTATTTTGTATTGTACTATAATTCAGATAGATTAAAACACAACATAAATTGCACTATTATAGACACTATAATGATTTTAGAGCTATCGTCCATCTATCCATTTCACAAAAAACTTAATTACTGAATGATTAGATCAAAAAGGAGCTTCCAGTTCTTTTTTTAAAATGCATCCACGAACAGGAAGGATACAGAGAGAAAGATCCAATTTTGTTCTTAGATCTGCCTTAGACAGAAATAGCTTCACTGAAGCCACTGCAGTTACTTTACTATGAAATTAATTTAATGGGGGATGGAGGACAGTAAAAAAAAAAACACTACAGAAAAAAAGGAGTGCTTTTAACAGTCCATAGTGCAACTGCCTCTTGCTCTGGAACATTAGTAATAACAACCATTCTTTATTAATGTGATTTCTTTGTTTTACCACTGCCCTTATGGTATCTACTCACAGAACAAACAGAACAAACTTCCCTACTAGAAGGAGACCTTTAAAGTTCCTGCTAAAAAACTTAGGGGAAAAAATGCCTTCCTGACCCGACATTGTGCCAAACAAAAGTGCCATTCTCCCCTGTGTGTGCACCAGGGGAAACATCAAACCCAGAGGAAACCCAAGACACATAAAGATGAATGGGAAGGTGAAGTGCCTGCACCACGAGCCCTGAGCCTTCTTTCAGCAATGTGGCAACTCCTGCCTGGGATGCCAAGCCAGGATTCTGCTCAGTGAGAGTGAATAAAAATCAAGTGTGACTTGCAACAAAATCCTTTATCCAGGTGTGGGACAGCACCAGAGACAAACCTCTAGGAGCACCACGGGGCTCCTGCTCCCTACTGCTGCTCACAGAGGCAGCCCTGGGATTCCTGGCAAGGGCTGAAAGTTCAGGTTTGGATCCCTGAAGCACCAAGTTGTTGCTGCTCCCTTCAGCAAGCACTCAGAAACATTTCCACGGCAGAGTTTGATGATGTGTCACCACACATCCTTCTGTGACAGGGAAGGCAAATTACCTCCAAACCTCTGTGAAACCTCAGACTCCCCAGAACAAAGGCTGTCTGTGAACTCTCTATAAGCCACTTGGCATTTTTTTCCCCCCACAGGGACACAAAGTGGCACTACACCCATTTTAATGGGCATTTAATTAATGATAATTATTTTGTTGCTCAAGTGGATGAGCGTTTTGTAACACAGACTGCTTAATTTTTTTCTGAGGTCTTGGGAAAATACTTTGTATTAAATGTTGATAACTGCCAATTACAAAAAAATGTCATTTAAATTATTTAAAAGAGAGGTTATTTTTTCCACAGTGATTTTTCTTATTCTTGTGGCATTTGCTTTGCATTTGAAATTCTTCAGTTTTTCAAAGAAAAAACAAGGTGCAGAAGAATAATTTCAACCTAACACATGTATTTTCTGCATTTTTTTCATTTTTCTCCCTCACTAGGTGATGTCTTAGTGAAAATCATAAAAGAGAAGCATGTGTAGTGTGCAAATTATTGCATTTCTCATGACCCTCGTTTGCAACACCTGAAAAATGCCTCATGCAGAGAGTTTTCTTGACACTACAGGAAAATACAGTCCTTTACAGCCAATTCTTACCTGCATTATGTTCATCCATTGAAAAGGCTTTATTTTCCATGTAGCTCCGAGGAAGCTGTATATCTTCCTCAAAAGCGGTTTCACGCATCCTTGGCTGTGAAGTGTCGAAATAATTGGGTGTGTTTTCCTGCTGGGATGGGAGGATGGTACAGTGCACCTCTGGGATGGCGTGAAAAATAACAAACACCCAACCACTGGACACCAGTGCAATAGCCAGGGTGGGATCACTCCATTTGTCTCTTCTCTGGAGCTTGGCATTGCCGAAGAGGTACATAGTCATCCAGGCTGCCCAGATCAGAACGGAGAAAAACAGGGTTACAATGAGGCATACCCCGTTCCTCTTCCACTTCTTAAACTTCCCACAGAGAGTGAAGAAGGAAAACCCCATGGTGAACACCATCAGGAACATAACGTAGGTGGAAGCCATGGCGAAGTCCATGGGCTCGTAGCTGCAGGCCAGCTTGTTCTCCCTGACCACGGTCAGGATCAGCCACTCGCTGGCGATGATGACCTGCACCAGCATCAGGCAGATGGCCACCCCGGCCAGGTGCCAGCCAGAAGGGCTCTTCCCGTGGCGAACGAGCCTGCGGAGCCTCCAGGCTTGAGCGAGCAAGCAGGAGAAGCACAGAGCAAAGAGAACTCCCCACAGGAAGCGCCGGGCCGAGCACACCGTCTCGTCCTCCCGGATGATGAACGCGAACGTCAGCCCGAACAGTCCCAGGGTGCCCAGGAGAAAGAGGAAGTGCATGCCCAGGGGGCTCTTCTTCTCCTTGTCCTTGATGAAGGGCAGCCTCACCAGCAGGATCAGCATCAGCAGCAGCGTGGTCAGCACGCCTGCCCCCGCCACCGCCTCCAGAACGATGCCCCAGATGGCATCCAGGTCACACAGGTGCACGTACTGAGGGAGGAGATCCAGCCCGCACCCTCGGGGAGTGCTGGAGTTCTCTGAAGAGCCATAGCTGATCACCAAGAGGAGGAAGAAACCAATGGCTGGGTAGGTTTTCATTTTCTCTGTCTGAGACAACAAAATGTTTGTTTAGCTGGAGCTCGGTTTGGAGGAGTTCACTGAAGCCCAGCTCGTTCCAGCAGCCCCTGTTTACAGTTTCTGCACTGCACTTGCAGCTGGCACAGCCTCCCCCCAGCCCCCTTCACTGCCCTCCCAAAACTGCTCCTGCATGTTGTACCCAGAATGCAAAATGACTCATTGCTCTGTTTGCACAGATTGAAAACAGCATTTCCAAACTCTGCCCCTGCAAATGGCCTAAAACACAGCCAGAAAAATTACATATCCTACGCATTATTGCATTACCTACAATACTCAGATACTTACTGCCTTTTTAAATGTAATACCCCATTCAAATCAAGGTGGTCAAAGTGTGCCTAAGGTGCTCTGGGCCTGATGCAAGTGTAAGCTACATCACAATTAGACTGTCCCACAGCCTTGCTCCTTTTACTGGAACAAAGGCAGAGTGGTCAAAACCACTTTTTAAATTATTCCTTTTTAAAGGATAAAGCAACCCAAGGAAAATAAACATTGTACTTTGTTAAAAAAAAATTAAAAAATCTTGTTTTGGTGCTCAGTCAGTAGACAGTTATCATATTCCCTACTGTCCTCCTCTTCCAAAGCCCAGATGTTAGATTGCATTTGGAAATGGGAATGGTAGGCTAGAAGAATCCCATACTCTGAGACAATGGTGCTCACATGCAGTGTCACCAATCAACTAATCAAAAATGAATGCCTCATTGTGCTTCCTAGCAAGTCCAAAGCCAATAACAAAACCAGAGCATCACTGTCCAGAGAGTGGACAGTGGCAAACTCTCCAGGTACACACCCCACCTGAGCATCAGGACCAAAAGCCTGGACAAATCCCAACCTAGTTTTAAGAAGAACACGGGTTAGGTGCTTTAAAAACACAGGTTATGGCATTTTCTTTGATTAAGCAAAGCAGAGCAAAGGAGATTGTTAAAAAATGTAACCTTTAACTCCCAGTCTGCCTGGGCCTTAGGCTCCCTGTCAGGGCAGTGTGGAGCAAACAGGGCATGGAGCAGATGTGAAACCCGACCCTGTTAACCTTCACTAGCTGTTAGTGCTGCAGCTCCCAGCAGGGTTTTCCTCCTGGAGGTGAGGAACATTTCAGGCTCCCACCTGCAGTGTAGGACCACGAGGGAGAAAAGCACCAGGTAAGCAGTAAGGTTAGTCAGTGTGAGCCACACAGCTCCTGGGACACGCTTAGGATGCAAAGGGAAGAGCAGAGAAACTACCAGGAGCTCTTCTGTAACTCATACAACAGCCCCCATGAGTTACCTGTCCAAAGAGATTTCACAAACTCAAACTGCTTTTAATGAACACTTGGAAAACTTTAGTGAGAGCTGAAAACAATTTAAAGGAGCAGTGCAATGTTGCATTGAGCATGATCAGCCATAACCAACACAAAACCAATTTACATAGACTGTCTGAAAATGTCTCTCAGAGCTGAGAACTATGGATTTTCTTGTGCATTACAACCCTGTGCTTTACAGTCCTGGAATGACCCAAGTTAAATCTTGAGGATCTGAATCTTCAAACTAATGTCTCACTGTGGAATGACCATTTTTGGCCTCTATCAGGAGACAGATAATGAAGATTCTGATGTTTTCTATCAGGGGCACCAAGGCAGCAAACATGCCAATATAAATGTGCAGGGACTCCATGGTCTTCACTCACACAGGATACAAAACATCCTTTCACAAACCTTCATCTCAGAAGTGGAGGCTGTGACAAATAATGTGATCTGGGCTTGGACAAACAGGAAATGGGTAATGGGTGATCTCTGCCAGCCCACAGAAATTAATCTCTGCACTGTTGGAAGGGCTGCAATGTTCTAACGATGCAATGACCTGCTAAGGGCAAATGATTTGTTTTTCCCACCTATCTGTAATTTACTTTATGGTGAATTGGTAGAACACACACTTGTTTGTATCTGATTTGTGTAACAAGCTCTTCAGTGACTCTGTCACAACACCCACGTTAAAAACACTGACTTTACAGACAGAAAACTAATCATCAGTGAAATATATTCATTTTTGTATTGAATATGGTTACGCTCAATAGATCTCCTTGCCCTCTGAGTACATAATTACCTAGAAGGAAACATTCTGAAAATAGTTCTCCAATTCCTTTCATGCACAGGCAATTTCTACTGCAACTAGTGAATTTCCTCTTTAGAGCATTCAAAATGCCCTAAAAAGTGTGAAATGGTCAGTGCCTGCTGACACAAGGGGAGGGAATCCACTGGGATCTACTGAGGCAAAGCTCCAAACCAGGGGTACCATGTCAAGAATCAGGAGGTCATGTGGAAAATGACTCAAAATTCATCCTAAATGTCACCCAAACTAGAAACAATAAACAGCCCTTAAGTGAGGGTCATGATAATTTTCCACTATCCCATCACTTACAAATTATGAGAAGCATGGATTAAATTGCTTTCAATACCAGCTTTGTTTATTAGCTACTCTCCGAAGACCTGGGGGGTAATGAATTAAGTGAGAGTATCCCCAGTTCTCAGATATTTTCCAGTTTTCTGGTTACTTTATTCATGTCATGTAACCCTCATGTGATTGAGCTATTCTAGGACAGTCTGTTTCCATGGAGATTGTGCTGCATGGGTAAGCAGTCATATTGTCAGGCCATCATTTGTTTCCTCTTCCTATTTGGAAATGTTTGGGAGGGGGAAGGGAGGGTTAATGAATTTGAGTATTTCCCCCTCCATGAAGAAGGGGTTAGTTTTGGAAAAGGGGGAATTAAGCTGTGACAAAATACATTCAGAATTCAAAATATCTATTCTGAAACACAGAGGTGTTCAACTCCAGAGGAATTTTCCCAAGTTACTTCCTACTTTTGGGAAAGCTGATGGGAGATAACCAGTGGTCCTCTTAGAAAGGTCCTGGACAGCCACAGTGCTGACCAAGAAACCTCTAGGACTGCTCATAGACATTCCTGGTGTGAAATAATTTCCTACCCAATGCCAGTGAGTCTCACTAAACACTACATCCTGTCCAGACCAAAGCTGGCAATTAGGGCTCCAAGTCTCCAAAGGAGGAGGAATCTTTTCCTCCTAACTGCTCTCAGTAAAGCAGTCTGTTTCCAACCTGTTTATTATCAATTTCTGCCTGA
The DNA here is from genome assembly GCA_013400515.1 of Erpornis zantholeuca. Lineage (NCBI taxonomy): Eukaryota > Metazoa > Chordata > Aves > Passeriformes > Timaliidae > Erpornis > Erpornis zantholeuca. The sequence goes on from VZTN01010331.1 coordinate 714,333, forward strand.
CTAGGTAAAAATGGGCAGTAATAATAATCTGAGACATTACCAGCCAAAAAAAATCCTCTTTCTAGTGCTGGTACTCAGCACTGCACAGACAGGTGTGAAAACAAGGGAAAACACTGCATTACAACACACAAGTTTGGCAAGGGAATACCACAGCTTCAGCTAAAACCACAGATTCGATCATTTAAAGGGAAAACTGAGAAGGTTTTTTTTGCCAGAAAAGTTGTTCTTGAAAAAAAAAAAAGAAATCTATCAATATGAGTGTTTTATTAAAATAGCATCTTCCTCAAGCCTGTGCAGTGGGTGGGATGGCAGAGTTCTGTATCTCCTGAGATTTTTGTAGTAAAAGTTTCCTGCACATTCTTGGTGGTAGTTACCTAAATCAGTAACTGTAGAGGAAGAGTATTTTTACCTCTTTATGTCTAGATTAGCTCTTACCAAAGTTATGTAACCTCAGGGCAGTAACAATCGTGCTCTATTGGGCTGGCACCTCACTTCTCTTGCCAGGGAACTACAGTAACAGAGGAATGCCACAGAAACATTCCAGCACAGATACAGTCAGTGGCACCCACACACCCCTCGCATACTCGAATGAAATGTTCACAGGGAAGAAACCAACTTGAGATTTCTCCTCCCCCCAGATTCCTCTCCAAAATTTTATTTTGGTAAAGCCATTAAGGCAATGTACCTGAAACCACAGCAATCAGGAACACTTATAATCAATACTCTAATCAATAAGCCTTACACATTTTAGGCAAAAGCAGCAAACAATTAGCAGGACAGCTTCAAATGCAGCACTCAATTTTTGGCTCAAAATCTGCTCTCAGTGACAGCTGTAATAACTCCACTGTTTTCTACAGAGTGAGGTCCCCTTCACTACATCATCTGGCATGGACTCACTACAGAAATTGCAGACACAAAGCTGCCCCAGCAGGTACAAACTACAATTACAAGCAACTAAGCAGAAACAGAAGATCTCACAGTTGTCATCAAAAAGTTGTCACAGTTCAAAATCAATGAGGCTTTCTGTAGCTAAAGTCGTCTGACCAAAGCTTGCAAGGGGATCAAAAAGACACTGCTGTATGTTGCTGCAGAATATACACACAGAATAAATCTGTAATCGTGCAAGGATTTAAGGTTAGGCTGTTCATGCTGAGATGCATTATCTGCTCCTGTACCTGGAGTCCTAATGTTAGTCAACTGGCACAGGGAGATGCATCCAATCGCAGAGAAGAAAAACAATCTAGTAGATACAAGCAATAGTAGCACAAATAGTAACCTGCTCTGCCACACAGGCAGCAGGCTGGTTCACAGTTTCCAAAAGAAAACCGCCCCCACCACAAAGTGTTGTGGAGCGATGCTAGCGAGCGAGGAATTAATCACAACACAGGATCTCTGCCAGCTGCTTTTGATCAGATCTGAAGAATGAGCTCCAGGACTGATAACAGAGCAGCAACAGCCAAGTTGAGATCAGACTACTCAAGAGATGTGTGTTATTTCCAGAATAACAATTAATAGTGCAATTGTGCTTTGTAGGCAAAAACACAGCAGTGATTTTGAGAGCCCCTGCATCAGATACACATCACACTCTGCCACAGCCACACGGTTACAGAAGGCAAGACCCCACTCCAAAAAGGGCATGTAGAAAAAGTGTTGCTTTCATTTAGAAATACTTTGTGATGCTGAATACCCTATGAAATTATCTAATTTTCTAGGAGCTCAGAAGTATCTAGGCACACGTCATGCACAGATTCTGACCCTAGTGCCTGGTGTTGAATTCACAACCGACAGCAATCAATAACAGTAATGAACATTTTTATTTTCTTTGCTAGTTCAGACTGTTTCTATTCATCTCATAGCCTTCTAGCAGATGGGTTCTGTCACCTGATCTCTCCTGATGTAGAGAGACAACACCTCAACCCTGATATTCCCTGCTGGTAAGCAGCAAGGGTATCCCCCACGAACAGCTACTCGGTACTAGCGCTGATCACCAAGCTGAGTGTTTGGGTTCAGCACGCAGGAAATCCTGTAAGCCTCGGGATAAACATCAGGGCAGGTGTAAACAAAGGGTTCACATAAGTGCTAAATACCCTCTCTGCGTGGCTTTGCGGAGAGGTAACACAGAGACAGAGCTTTTAATTAACTAGAGAGGAAACTGCTGCGCACCCGCACCCAGCCAGGGCTGCGGCCAGCCTCGGGACCGGACCGCGGCGGCCAGGGGCCAACAAAAGGCTCTTCCCCCTCGGCCTCTTCCCTGCCACTGCCCTTGAGCTCCCGCTGGGGAATGCGGTGAGGTGCCGAGCTTGGCTGGGCTGCCCCGCGTTGGCCGCGGTGCGAGGCCGAGCGGCCCCTCCGTGCGGCTGCCTTTAATCCGCCTGCAACCTCCTCCTCCTGGACCATACCTATCCCGCTTCAGCCTCCTCTCTTTTGTCCCCTTCGCTCATTTCTCACTTCGGGTTCTTTCCCCCGTCTCTCTCTCTCCTCCGCCTGTCCCCGCTCTTCTTCCCCATCCTCTCCGAACTCTACCGCCCTTCCTCGCCAGCCCTCCGCCCCGCTCCCCGCAGCGCAGCCCCCTGCTCC
>VZTN01010331.1:717599-767689 GCA_013400515.1 Erpornis zantholeuca
CACACTCACACGCTCACACACTCACACATTCACACACACACTCTCTCACACACACTCTCTCACTCACATACTCACACATTCACACTCACACGCTCACACACTCACTCGCACACACGCTCACTCACACACTCACACTCACGCACGCTCACCCTCGAGCACACGCTGCCACATCCCCGCACGCTGCCAGCCCAGCCCAGCCCCGTCCCGGGTCGCCGCGGTGCAGCCGGGCACGTACCCGGCACGGGGGGACACACGCGGGACCGCAGCCCTGCGTGCTCGGTGACAGCAGGGCGGGCACGGCGGGAGCGGGCACACGGACGGGCATTCCTGCCTGCTCCTGTCTCCAAAGGAGTGCGGGAGCAGGGTTGGGACCCCCCGGGATTGGGGCATTGGGACACCCCCTCCCGGCTATGTGCACACCTACGGCCAGGTGTGGGACTGCAGAGGTGAGGGGCTTTTCAGCCCTCTGAAAACGGCGGATTTGGAAAGGGGCTGGGTACGTTCAAACCTTCTCCAGATGCGGCTGCCGACCTGCCACAGCCCGAGACAGCAGCTAAACAAACACTCGGAAGAGAAAAGGTTGTGAGCCTGTGTATGGTGCGAGTGACACTTCACACGCAGGATCAGCCCCGGCGAGCGCAGGAGGTCCTGCAAAGGCCGTGCTGGGCACTGCTCCGTGCCTGCCTCTCACATCCCAGTGGGCAGCTGGTGTCCTGCTTCTCGGCTTCTCCACCCTTCAGCTCCGAGACAGTCGTAACCCTTAGACGGGGCTTCCTACAAGCTCCAGGAGGAGTTATTTGTAGGAGGAAAAGACAGCTTCTGCATGTGGTGTTCACTAACAGCAGAAACTCGTGGACCTTTTGAACCGGTTAGAGTCCATCTGCCTGACACGTCCACGACCAGCAGCCTGGCCGTGCACCCCTGGGTTTTGCATCCCTGGGTTTTGCACCCCTGCACCCCTGGGTTTTGCACCCCTGGGTTTTGCATCCCTGGGTTTTGCACCCCTGCACCCCTGGGTTTTGCACCCCTGGGTTTTGCAGCCGTGCACCTCTGGGTTATGCTTCCACTTAAAGCACTAACGCCAGTCTGGGCTGGCATCAGCAGCAGGGAGCACCCAGAATGTGTCCTTCCTGCACATCTGCCCCTCTTGCCAGGTTTCCGTATCCAGAGCCTTCCAAAGGGGAATATCTGCCCTGAAATGTGCGTTCTCCAGCACAGCAGAACTGTAACCTTTAAGGAGACTCTTCCTAACATGCGTGGGCTTATTTACCTGCCATCTGTGATGCCTTGGGGGGTAACCTGAACTTCTCAGCGTGGCTGACACGGAGTAAATCAGGTGGTGGGGTTGGGCTGTAATTGCCCCTGTTGAGCAGGGCAGCAGGGGGAGAAAAGCTGAGGCAGAGGGAGGATTTCACATTCCTGCTCTTTTCTTTCTCAATTTCGCTATCTTGCTGATAGCAGGTTTTAGGCACTGGTTTTATTTGAGTCACATGAAAACAATACACCCTGCCCTTGCATCAGTCGACAGCTCCACTCCATTCAAAGTTAAGCAGGATAATTTTACAGAAACTGAGGTGGAGAGACATGAAGTTGCTGTAAACCGCCCAAGGTCACCCAGCAGTCTGGCAGAAAAGTGGAAAATACTGATTGAACAGATCAGTCTGTACCCCTGCTCCATCTTGGGAGCCTGAGCCAAGCACCCAAATACTACAGCACCAAGTAAAGACCTTTTTGTGTATAAATACACACACAGAGCTCTCTGTGCCATGCTGGATACAGAGAGGTAGAGCAGGGGGAAGGATGAATCACAAGGATTCATGTGCTGTCGGCCTTGGCCGGCTCACAAGGGAGCAATGTACTGAGCCCTTCAGCAAATGCAAATCTTGGGCATTGTTCCCTTCTTCCTGTGTGTCTAACACAGCCCTGGGTCCCTGAGGAAAACCACCTCCCCCATTTGCCTTGTACTGATAGAACAGGGAAGATAATGCCCCTCTCAGCCATTACCAATACTGAATAGGGCTCATTTCTCTCCTGCTGAAGCAGTTTTTAGTGTTAGCTACCATGAAAAAGTGCAGGACAGGACTCGGAATCATCCAGGAAATTATAGGAGGACTTGGTAGAGCAGCTGGACTAAATCACAGCTCCTGTTGCATTACTTTCCACCTAGTTAGCTTTGACAAATATGCTCTTAAAGTAGATTTTTATTAAGGGGAGAAGTATTTCTATCAGTCAGCCACTAACTCATCAGCACCTTCAGCATTTCCTCACCTCGAGAGAGCAGGTAGAAGGATGGAGTGTGTGCTGTGACCCAGGCAGACTCTGTGAATTCCCTGATTTCTGATGGTGCTGCCTACCCTTCCATCGGTTCCTGGGACCCTGCCATGCCTGTAGCTGGCAACTGCTTGTGTGTGCTCAGTGCCTGGAGGGGACTGGGGAAGGGGCGAGGTGAGCAAGGCCAAAGTAAAGGCAAAATTTACACACCTCCACTTATGCCATGCAATTCTCCCAGAGCTGATGGCCTAAAGAGGAGTGAGCTCAATGCTTTTGTTCATCTAATAGTGAAGAACATGTGTGCTATCTATTTGTCTTTGTTTTAGGCTGAGTGCACAGTACAGTCAACTTTTAAAAACCCCCACTGCTTTTCAGTAATTTTACTCCTCCTATTTCCTACAACACACATTTGGGCATTGAACAGATTTTTTTAGCTTTCCCCCCACCAATATTTGCTTTACTGCTTGTGACAGTGGGTAAACAAAGAGTCTGTGTGGTGCTGCATGTTCCCAGTGTTTCTCTTCTGCAGCAGTGCTCCCAGCAGGATTTGGCAGGAGGCAGCAAGGCTGTCACAGCAGCGAGCACCACTCGCCCATCCATGAACGCCAAATCCACATCCCCACAGACTGTCACCCCCATTTCAGCTGGTCTTCCCGTGTCCCAACCTGAGATAAAGGCCATTTCCACCCTCTGTTCTCTCCTTACCCTTGGGAAAGCCTGGCAGGTGTTGTGTTTGTGGCAGGAGCAGGCACACAAACAGCGGAGCAGTGTTTCCCTCCCAGCTTCCCTTTTGTGTGGCTCCTGCACAACCTTTCCAGGGGCTTTGGCAGCTCCTGCCAGCACGGAGCCGTGCTTGTGCCAGTGCGATTTAAGTGGAATATTTCATTAAGAGATCAGCAGCGGGCACATGGAAATGACAGCGATCATTAAGCCTGCATTACTCTGTTTGCATTAGGGAGCGTGCAGAGCCCCCAGGCACAGGCAGGGCTCTGCAGCACGGGGGGGAAGCCAGCCCTGTGTAAATCACTTCAGATTGCCCTGAGAGACTGTCGCTGCCTTAAATGGCTCCCTAGAAACCGAGACTAGACAGGAATAAAGGAAAAAAGGTGGTCTTTATTTGAAAGGCCTTCGGGTGCACACTTTGGGCTCCAGAGGTCCTGCCTCGGTGAATCTCAGAAATGGAAGTCTGCAGGTCATGAGTGCTTCACACTTTTATAACAACATAAATTCACCAACCAGAACTCAGCCAATGATGTGGTTTCCTTCAGCTTGTCCCTCTCTTCCCAAGATGAAAGTTTACAGTTCTTGTTTCTGGGTGTCCTTGAAGGGCAAGTTAGAGGTTTTATGTCTATCTTAGCACAGAGAACAGCACTTAACAAGCTACAGAAAACTTCAGAGTCACACCAGCAGTACAGGATTTGAAAAATATAAAAGTTAAAACCTAAGGCTTTAACTCACTGTGGGCTTTAAGCACGGGGTGGCCAGGCTCTGCTATCTGCTCCTGGATGTTGAGATGCCCCAATAATGGGTGTGGCAGAGGAGAACAGGGGGATACAGGTGAATTTGCAGCGGTGTGGGGTTGTTTCACGCTGTTTCTCAGCCCCCAGAGCAGAGGTGCTTTCCATGACACAAATCCCTGCGGCGTGATTAGTTTGTTAATACTTGCCCTGCTTTTTCTCAGGGCAGGACACAAATCCTGGTGCTGCCATTGGTTGGCAGCATGGAGGAGACAGCGAGGTCTGTGTGACCACCGTGGGATGTCCTGTGCTGCTGCAGAGGGATTCACACAGCACTCCTCACACTGCCCAGGGCACAGCCTGCCTGTTGAGTGAGGAAGCTCTATTTTTAGGGCTCTCCACAAAGCAATCAGAGTTGATTGACTGTTGATCAGAAATCAGAAGGCTTTATTTATAGAATTGATGCTTAGATTAGATATTAATAAGAAGGAAAGAGAAAGAAGGAGAGAGATTCCTCCAGCCTGATTCGGCTGCTGGAATCTTCTGTGTTCGTGTGAACAGGCAGTCCCAGTGTGTGTACAACATAAACTATGAAAAACACATTTAAAAACAGAAATTTCTTGTTGGCCAAGGAGATAACATTCTCAAACAACTGCAATATTTACATTTTTCTCAACTTGAGAACAACTCCAGTGGATTCAGTGCTGTAAGAATCGGAGAGGCATAAAAATGCCTAAAGAAATCTTTTCAGGGTTACCAACACCTGCTCTCCACTGTGCTCTGTGAAAGGGTGTGAGTCACCTAGTGGGGATAGTGAGCAGAAGGGGAAATGATAAATCTCAAACTGTCCAGATAGTTTAGATTTAAAAAGTTTATGCTTGACCTTTGAGCAGGCAAAGTCCCGATTGTGTTAAAATAAATTTGATCAAGCAAATGATTTGTGGCTTTCTTTTCTGAGCATGAGAAAACTTCCTTAAAACTGAATGTGTTGGGGATATAGCAACCCTGGCCAAGAACAGCAACTTCTGCTGGAGAACCCAGAGCTTCCTGCTGGTGTGTAGCTGTGGATGGTGCTGGGTCTGTGAGGTTTCTCAGAGTGACTGCTGCAGGAAAATGTTACAGTCATCTACAATGCAATAGGGATTCTTTACATCCATTCCCTCCTTAACACATTAAAGATATCAGCCAGGGCAACTGTGCCACCCTTGAATGCACTTATGCTTCAAATGGGCTTGATTTTTAAGTGCTTTTATTTACACCTGCAGGTTTCACACCCCGAGGTGTAAAGGGTTTTTTCTGAGTGCTGCTAAGAACGGTGCTGGTACCTCTTGAATGCAGTGTCATTCATGCCCTTATCTGAAATATCTCTTCAGGGAGGTGGGAAATCGCGCCTGGAATTTTTTTCTGGCCTTGCTCTTTAGTGGCATGTTTGGTGAAAGATATTTTCCCCTCTTGTGGACTATCTGTGTATCTAAAACCAACAAAAAAATAACGTTTGCATCGTCACAGATGATTGAACAATCCCCTGCTCGTGATGTGCTCGGGGTTTCTGTTGCTGAGACTGTCACCTGCTGGCCACCGAGGAGCTCGCCAGGATCTCGGGAACAGCCTCGGAAGCTGATGGATTAAATCAGCTCGTGTTTGCCTTTAGAAATTGCTCACTGAGATGTTCCTGCTCCATCTAACTCCTAACAGGATGGCGATTCTGTAAATGGAGGCAGACCAGGAAAGCTTCCTCGTTTACAGAACGTCTAAATTCCATGGAATTTTAATGCAAAGGAAACCAGGATCTCACTGCAGGGAACATGTGGGGTAAAATGCTGGTTCCAGTAAACTTGAGTTTACCAACAGGAAACTAAGCCATAACCAATTAGCAAGGGAAAGAGGGGGGGAAAAAAGGAAAGAAACAAGCCTGGAAAGGAAGGGTCACATCTTTGTATTGACCAGCAGAGCTCAGCAGCAATCAAAGGACCTTTACCGAAGATCCACACTACAGCTCTCACAGGAAAGGAGAAGAATTGCTCCAAAAAAGCTCCTTCAGCCCTGCCCTTGCCCTGCCCTTCCATCTGCTGTCACTGGTAGCTCATTTTCTGGCAGTCTTTGGGCCAGAATCTCGGCTGGTGCAAATCTGAGCGAGTCTGAATTCCCAGCTGGAATAAAGGATTGCAGGGAGGTTTATTCTCCTCATTTCCAGGAGTGCCCCCCTGTTCCCCCCCAGACCTGAGAGCAGGTTCCTGCAGTGCCTGAAGTGCACTGCTCAGTGGTGATTTTCCTGTTTCAGACACAGAAGTGAGTTCTGAGCTGGACAGCATGTGCTGCACTGCACCTGTGATTCCAGGGGAGCACCACTCTGGAGTTCTTCCTAAAAATCTGTGTTTTTTTTCTTACATAACTGAGCTGTGTTTCCAGCATCCTGCAGGACTCCACTGGTGCCATGGAGGCTGTTTCATTACAATTATCCTCAGCTCACTTGGTGTTACACAAGGGCATTGCTGCCTGAAAGCATGTCTAAAGTAACCCTCAAGTTCAGTGCTGCATGTCATACTGAAACTTTAAAGAAGGGATTTTTTTTAATGGATATTTTTCCATAAGCCTCTTAGCTCACATCTGTAAAAAATAGATTTCATGCACTTTAAAGATATTTTTTGACTGGAGTCACCTAACAGGGAATTTATGCAAAGTGGCCATTTAAAAAAAAAATTAATAGAAATTGGAATTTTTTGTTTGGTGGGGTTTTTTTGGTTGGTTGTTTTTTCGAGGCTTATAATTCCCCTTTTTTTCCCTTCACTCTGTTCTTGTGCTTGGACACTTACAAGCTTCATTGTTGTTAGAGAACACTGGGTGCCTGGATGTCTGTCTTATGAAAGCAAGTGGCTGCTTGAAAAGAAAACCAGAGAGATTAGAGACTGTGTGAAATTCCACTGAATTCAGTGAAAAGCGTAACTGCAAAGAATTTAGGATCAGAATTAAGTGCATGTCATGAGAGACTTTTGACTGGATTAATACAGGATGCTGAGTCTGGGTCCCCACCCCTGTACAGGACAGAAAATGCCATTTACCTCCCCCAGAGTTACCTCCCTGCTCCCTTCTCCTGTGCTGTTGTACAGAGCAAAGCTCTTTGAGGCCATTCTGTGCCAAGAGGACTTGGAGAGCTCTGGCTCACAACCAGGTAGAAGCTGGAGCCAGTTCCCAAACGCCAGCAGGGAGAAACCACAGCCTCTCCAGCTTCACTGAGAGCAAGCCAGGCTTTGCCTGAAATGCTCTTTTCAGATTTGTGAATGCTAAAGTAGGAAAAAAAAAAGTCCCCGTGGCTTCCTCCTCGGCTTTCCACCCACACTTCCCAGCAAGTGATTTCCTGGGAGCTGCTGGGATCTCTGTGCAGGCAGAGGATGCTTGGGCACTGCTGCCATAAGTCCTGTACAGGTTTGGGAGCTCCCCAGGGCCATCCCACATCCTCTGCAGTCCCAGGTATCACCTGATTTATCACATGGAGATAGATTCCCTTTAAAACTGCAGATTTCCTTTGCACCGAGACCTAGTGTGAGTTAATGTTCTTTTTGAGGGTAAATAAAGGGCAGTGGAGATTCTAGCCTGAAGAAGGTAGCCTGTGAATTTCATCCCTGCATTGCACATGCACTTTAATGGTCCTTGCTGTGTGTTTTATTGAGGCTGAGTCATAAGCAAATCTCAGTGCTTTGGAAGGAAGGAAATGGACATTGCACAGAGGGATCCAGCAAAGAGACTGCTCAGGCTGTGAGGATACAGAGATGGATCCAGCAAAGAGACTGCTCAGGCTGTGAGGATACAGAGATGGATCCAGCACAGGGACTGCTCAGGCTGTGAGGATACAGAGATGGATCCAGCACAGGGACTGCTCAGGCTGTGAGGATACAGAGATGGATCCAGCAAAGAGACTGCTCAGGCTGTGAGGATACAGAGATGGATCCAGCACAGGGACTGCTCAGGCTGTGAGGATACAGAGATGGATCCAGCACAGGGACTGCTCAGGCTGTGAGGATACAGAGATGGATCCAGCAAAGAGACTGCTCAGGCTGTGAGGATACAGAGATGGATCCAGCACAGGGACTGCTCAGGCTGTGAGGATACAGAGATGGATCCAGCACAGGGAGAGTTGAAGGTCAAGAAGAAAGCCCTTGTGCTGCAGTAGAATTTTCATGGCCTGAAGCTTGTCTGGACTCAGTGATGTGTTTGGTTTTGGGGCCATCACAGTGAGATGAGCCCATCCTGCTGGTGTGCCTTCCCCCACAAGCAGTCCCAGAGTTAGCAGGGACTGCTACCTGGGCTTCTCTTTCAGAGTTAGGGTGGGGAAAGTTTGCCCAAGGCTTGGGGCTGACACAGTTGCTGTTGCTGGGCCAAGGCACAGCATTTTTGACTGAGGTTGTTGAGGAAGGAGAGTGAAGCTCTTGTGTTGGGGATGCCAAGGATGTTTCCTTGGCAGCTGCCCTTAGGAATGCTGGGCAGAGGAGGAACCACACAGGCTGGGCTGGGCAGCCTGGAAGAAGGGGCTGGGGAGCCTCAGCCATGGCTTGCAGTGTGCAGCACAGCATCCACCTTGCAGGGTGGATGGGGGTCCCTGTGAGCCCACAGGGGAGGGCACTGGAGGGCAGGAGAACTCAGGAGGTTCAAAGGGCCATCTTTGATGCCCTTTGGCACAAGCAATACCTTTCATTCCCTGTTTCTTTTCGTGTTCTGCCCAGTCCTGTTTGTGCTCCCCATGGCAGGGACTGGGACTGGACCAGGGGTTCTCTCTGAAGCAGAGGTGCCAGAGCACAGCCCAGGGCAGGACCTGCCCAGCACAGAGATCAGGACACTGCAGAGCTGTGGGCACACAGCAGCCAGGGCTGGGGCTCCCCAGGGATCCACTTGGGCAGGCAGAGCTGGCTGCAGCTCAAACACCACTGACTTGCAGCCAGGCCTTGAAACAGGGGAGGCAGAGAGCAGCATGTTCTGCCACCAATGGTTTGACTTTGAATTTGTTTAGAAAGTTAAGTGTCTTTTTTTTTTTCTTTTTTTTTCCCTTTCAGGTGATGCCTGGCTGTTTGAGGTCAGAAGCCTTTTGATCTTCTTCATGGAGCTCACCACGAGGAAGAGGTTTAGGTGTACCTAATTCAAAGGTCTGCACCTTTCACCCTCCCTCTCTTTGGTGCAGGATGCCACTGCTGTCCCACTTTGAGAGGCAATGAAAGGCCAGGGACACTCATTTGTCAGGATGCCTTTGTAGGAGCCACTTCTGACCAACAAGAGGCAGCCCAAGTGTGCTCCCTCCTGCCTCTTGGACCTTGGGTCCTCTCTGCCTCCCCTGGAGCTTTGGAAGGGCAGATTGTCCTCACTGCAGCCACTTGGAAAACTGGAGAGTCAGATGATGCCAGGATGATTTTTTGCTTTTATACCCCTCTTACATACTCTTTTATATAGTTTTATAACACTGGGGGCGTGTGAGCTGCAGCCTCCTGCTAACACAGCTCCAGGTGCTGCACACAGCTGTGTACCCACATCACACTGACACTTTCCTCATCTGGCAGGTGAATTTGTACACCCACGTGGAAAAAAAGCTGAAAACAATTGGGTTGAAGCATTGTGTTGTTTATATTTGGGAGAGAATTCGCTTGCCTGTTGTTTGCCATTGCACCCTGAGAAGATGGAGGCCTCTGGCCAGCAGGATGAAGCCTGGCTTTGTTTTGCTGTTTACAGTGGCTGGAGAGCACGATGCTGGGGTGAAAAAGCATGCAAATAACTTGTTTATCCCCAGAGATGGATGCTTTGTGCTGTCACAGGCTGTGCTGTTGACTTGACCCAGCTTTGCTTTGCTGTAACTGGGGGAGCTGACAAAGCTTGCTGATGGAGACTTCTAAGCCAGAGGTCTTTTGCTTTCCCAACAGCTCCACAAATGATCACAATGCTTTGATCTAATGGTATCAATCACATGAGAAGGGCAAGGAAGGTGGGAAATAAAGATGGTAAATAAAATCTTCGAGTGCAGGTTTGAAATCCCACAGCAGAGGTTAAGAGCAGGGTTGAGTGTCTGTGGGAATGACAAGGTCTTAATGTTAGGGTTTTCTCCACAAAAAGACTCTATTCATATTTTGAAATTCAGAAAGTTGTTTTATTATTTCATTTCACTTCATGCAAGCAACAATGATGCAAAATGCAGGTGCAAAAGGCAAGAAGCTTTTCTCTCTCTCGAACCAGCAGCAGCTCTGAGAGATTTTCTCTCTGTGTCTGTCTGAAGAGCAGAGTGTCCCACTGGTGCCAGGGGTGAGCAGAGTCACCTGCTGGGACCCACAGGATGGGGTGGCAGAGCAGGGAGAGGAACAGAAAGAGAACCCACGAAGTCTCTCAGTCAGAGAGAAGTCAGGCTGCAGTGCCTGCTCAGGTGGAGTGAGCTTTGCAAACAAATCGTGGCTATCTGACCCTGGTCTGGCTTTCCCTGGTGCCCAAGTGCCCCTGGGTTCAGCATGGCACAAGAGGCTCCAGGCTGCTTCACCTGTAAGGGATACCTGTCCCTGCACATGATCCCTGTGAGCACCAGGGTGATTCCTGTGCCAAAGCTGATCTCATGGGGAGTCATGGTGCCAATGCTTTTAGACAGTAAACTTTTGGGCAGAAGTCATGCAAATGTTCAGATTAATTTAGGTATGCAAGCAGCCCAGGAAAATCAATGGAATCACTTAGATGATTAAAATAACTTTGTCCAAAGTGTTTTTAGCCTCTGTGCAGGTCCCTGGTCTGTATGGATGGCTTGCACACAGATCTGTGCACTTGAAAAGATTAAAAAAGAACATTTTCATTAAGAGAACTTGCTCTGCTTGAATACAGAGAAGGTGACTGAGTAAAGCAAGTTATTCTTTTCCCACTGCCATGTGTTGTGCCCAGGTCTTTTTGCTCCAGTATACAGACACTGTCTGTGAGGGACATGAAAAACTGTTATGCCGAGCTCTGGGAGTCCCTGATGCTTGCCAGTGTGGTTTCTTTATTTTTAGTAGTTCCTGGATAAGGGCTGAATCCATCCATGTGCAAAAGATCACAGCTGACAGAGAGGGGAGGCATGCATGTGTTTCGAGACATGTGCCTGGGGTGGCTGTGGTTATGCAAGGGCTCCTCTGACATGGCCAATTACATAAAATGGAAATTCAGGAGGGGGAGGCAGTGCAGGAGTGCAGAGAAGGAATGTGGCTGTGGCAGTGGAGCCTGTGTCACTGCAGGTGCTGGGGAGGGAGCAGCAGCAGGGGGGCCAGGTTTGCACACTCAGGCCTGCCCAGGAATGCCCAGGGGCTGCTGAGTTGGAGGCAGTGAAGCAGGAATGCTCCTGCTGCAGCCCCGTGTGTGTCGGAGCCCAGGAAGGCTGGAACACCTTTCCTGCTCCTCTGGGGGTTCATTTTATCCCTAAAGCTCCTCAGAATAGCTTAGCTGTTGACCTAAGCCCATGAGAGAAGCTTCCTTCCCTTTTGGAGGACCTGAAACCACCAAACAAATGAAAAGCTTTTTTGTTTAGTGTACACACAGAGTGTGTATTTGTAGTTTCAGATTTTGCTATATATATTAGATAGAGACAACATAGAGAATCCAAGGTGTTGGCTTCTCCTTGTTCTTTCTTCTCCTTCTTCTTTATTTTTCAATGATCTAAGTTCCTGTGATTTTTTGATTGGTAGAAAAAACTCAGTGTAGAAGAAGCATGTTAATAAAATTGATACCCATTAGTATTAAAGGCAAAAGGAGCAGGAGGAAGGAGCACCCAGGTGTGGGGTGGAGGTCAGATTTGGGGCGGGGTGAGGTTGCCTTCTGAGGGGGAAGCACACATTTACAGCTTGTGCTTGACAACCACGGGGGTGAACCAGGGCCCTGGGGCTGCTGCTGTCACTGCCCTGCCTGTCTGTGTGAGCAGGGCATGGTGCCTGTCAGCATCCCTGGGAGCTGTGAGCATCCTGCCCCAGCATCCCTGGGAGCTGTGAGCATCCTTCCCCAGCATCCCTGGGAGCTGTGAGCAGCCTGCCCCAACATCCCTGGGAGCTGTGAGCAGCCTGCCCCAGCATCCCTGGGAGCTGTGAGCATCCTGCCCCAGCATCCCTGGGAGCTGTGAGCAGCCTGCCCCAGCATCCCTGGGAGCTGTGAGCATCCTGCCCGTCTCCCCCGCGTTCCCAACAGATGGTGCTGCGATGCCACCGAAAGCTGAAGGCGTGCGCGGAGCAGAGCTTTCAGGGAGGTTCCCTGCTCCCTGTGCTTTCCCCCGCGCTGTCCCGGCTGAATTGGAGCGGGTTTTTTGTTTTCCCCGCAAAAATCCGCACAGATTCCCGTGGCCTCAGCGTTCCCAGCCTGCAGAGCTCCCGCCTGCCTGCCCACTCCGTTTTATGCATCACCCTGCTCCTGCCGAGCTGTGACCCACCACGGCTTCATGCTGAGCTTGGTGGGGCCGTGCCTGCTCCAGCCCAGAGCCAGGGATGAGCCAGAAGCTCAGCCGAGGGCCACCAGCACGGGGGCTTTGGCCAGTGTCACCCTGCACAGCTGTGAAGGGCACTGCCAGCCCTCCTCCTGCCTAAATGTCATTTGTGTTGTTGAATCCTTTCTTTTGTGAGACATTGATGGGGCTTTTGCTGTCCCGGGGCTCTGAAGCCTTATGGGCTTGAGGGCTGGCAGCAGTGGAGGCTGCACAGAAGCTGTGATGGGCAGTTCTGCTGGCAGGGAAGCCTGGGTGGTTTGGCTCATGGAGGGAAGTTTCTTGTGCTCTAGATTCTCTTTCCTGACTCCTTTAAATCCTGGAGGGGCAGTAAGATCCTGCTGCTTGGACTCTCTCCAGGAGACATTCCTCTAGCTCTGCAGCCACCAGAGATCAATAATGGCCAGGTACCACCTGCAGCCCCAGGTATCACCCACCTCTCCTGCCAGCTGGAGATCAATAATGGTCAGGTACCACCTGGGGTATCACCCACCCCTCCTGCCAGCTGGAGATCAATAATGGTCAGGTACCACCTGCAGCCCCAGGTATCACCCACCTCTCCTGCCAGCTGGAGATCAATAATGGTCAGGTACCACCTGGGGTATCACCCACCCCTCCTGCCAGCTGCTGGCCGGGGCCTGAGGACACTAACAGGTCCTGATTGTCCCCGATCAGCTTCACCTGGGTGTCCCCAGGGCAGGCTGGGAGCTCTCCTTAGGCTCAGCCCAGGGGCTTTGTCTCGTTCCTGAGGCAGACTGTGAGGATGGAGGTCTTCAGTGCAGCCACAGCCTTGCCTTGCTTGGCCAAGGAGCTGCTCCATCCCCCTGGAGGTGCTTGGTGATCTCAGTAAAGCTCATGAGGATCTGGTGAGTGGTAGAGAGCTTTCCCCTTGGTTATGGGGTATTTATTTGGGGATGTGCTCGGGGCTGAGCACCCAGCATGGCACCAGGGCTGTCCCTGGGGCCCCATGTGGAAACTTTGGTGTGACATCAGTTGTTCATGGTTTTTGAAAAACTGTTTGGATTGGCATGTGTAAGTTTGCTTCTTATCTGCTTTGTTCAAAACTGCAATCCTTCTTTTATTCCCTTTCATCTGAAAGATTTGGTACTTTCAAAATGGTTCACAAACACGACAAGTGGTGTTAGGGACTGCCAGAGAATGCTCCTGGGTGGTGTGCACCTCAGGGGGTGATCCCTGAGGAGGGGAGGCTGTGGAAATGACAAAAGGAGTCATTTGAACTCTGAGGGTGGTTGTGCTGAGGAGCCTGCAGCAAGGTGTGGGGGCTGGAGCTGCCCCTGAACCCCAGCAGGGAGGGCAGAGGTGCCACCTGTGTCACCTGCCCTCGGGGTCACTTCAGGGATGTGCCTGAACTGCTGCACCCTGGGGAGCTCCTCACGCTGTGTTTAACACAGCTTGGCTCTGCTCCAGGACAGGGTGCATGGACCTTCCTGTCCTCGCTCCTTCAGCCCCTCCTGCAGGGAGGTGCTCCCTTGCCCTGGCTTGGGCAGAGGGAAACTCTCCTCTCCCTGCACATGAAGTGATGCCTGCTTTTGGTGCAGCCTCACTCGGGAGCATCTGCAGCCCGAGGATCCCCCAGGAAGGTGGGGAGGGCAGTGCCTGCCTGGGGAGGGCTCCAGAGGTGCTCTGTGGGATTTGGGTGAAGCCTGTGCCTCGCAGGGTCAGGAGCTGATGGCCACGGGGAGCTGGGGTGCTCTGGGCTCTTACATCCACTGCTCTCTAGAAGAACACTTGGTCCTTTCATGGGTGGGGTTGAGAGGTCTGTGCCTCCCTCTCCCTCCCCAGGCAGGTGTTGGGAGGATCCTGGTGTCTGCTGTGGCCGTGGTGAGATGTGAGTTACGGTGACATCGATCCTGGAGAGGTGGCAAGGCAGGGGCAGCAGCCCTGGCAGGGTGTGCAGGGGCAGTACCAGGGGCAGCACCAGGGGCAGCAGCAGCCCTGGCAGGGTGTGCAGGGGCAGTGCAGGAGCAGCAGCCCTGGCAGGGTGTGCAGGGGCAGTGCAGGGGCAGTGTTAGGGCAGCAGCAGCCCTGGCAGGGTGTGCAGGGGCAGTGCAGGGGCAGCAGCAGCCCTGGCAGGGTGTGCAGGAGCAGCAGCCCTGGCAGGGTGTGCTGGGGCAGTGCAGGGGCAGTGTTAGGGCAGCAGCAGCCCTGGCAGGGTGTGCAGGGGCAGTGCAGGAGCAGCAGCAGCCCTGGCAGGGTGTGCAGGGGCAGTGCAGGGGCAGCAGCAGCCCTGGGGTGCTGCCTGCCCTGCTCAGTGATGTTTGTGCAGAGCTGCACAAACACTGGAAGTGCTCACACGCCTCCCTCGTGCTCCCTGCCTGCCTCCTCCCCTCGCCACTGTCCTTGCACTCTGCCTGCTCTTGGTGATGAATTTACTGCTGTTGGACAATAGTTGTGCTTAAAGAAGACAACAGGGAGAATATGAAAATACATTCAAAGGGCTGAGCATTCGAATTCACTTTACAGGGGCTCCTCATGTTGCTGCCCAGCCCCGGGCAGAGCCTGCATGGCTCCCAGCACCATGAGGTGTGTGGGCCATGAACAGCCTCTCAAGGCATTGATCAAATCCAATTATTGAGAGACTCAAAAGGCAGCTTGGGCATTGATCTGTGAGCTGGCAGCACTGTGCTGGCTGGACAGGACTTCTATCTAAATGAGCACCCCATCTTTCAGACCCAGCTTCGTTCTCTTGCCAAAAACTGGAATTGCTCTTTCGTACCTCGAGGCTGTGAAATGAAGTGATTCCTTTTCAGGTCATGTGCACCCCTGAAAAGCACAGACTGGGCTGATTTTCCAGAAACCCAGGGGAACCCTTGAATAAATGCACAGTCGAGTGACTAGTTCCCCTAATTAATGCTGGCAGTAAAATTTGATGCCCACCTCCATGTAGAGGAAATGATGGTGTTATCAATTCACCCTAATTTAGCTGAAATTACCTTTGGTGTAGGCACATGCTGTGCAATAGTAACAAAATTTTCTCTCTGTTTCCACGTGAATATTTTTCCAGAGGATGCAGTCTTAATTCATTTCAGGAAAAAAAAATATATTTTCAATACTGTATCACTTCAAGCAAGTTTCTGTTCAAATTAATCTCTGTCTGCAGGGGATCCAGGTGACAGCCAGCCCTGGAGGGATCAGTTTGCCCGGGGGGATGTGGGTGAAGCATCCCTTGCAGGGAGAGCTGGGCTGTGCTGCCGGGGCTGGTGGCACCAGGTGGCACCACTGAATTGCTGAATTAGGAGCGAGGGAGCAGCAGCTGCCTCCCGAGGGGCTCGGGGAGAGCTGCCCTGGGTGCCTTCAGCTGGGATATCCTCTGGGAAAATCCACAGCTTAACCTCTTCCTAGTGCTGATGATACCCAGGTGATTTATTACTTTTTATTTTATACCCCTCTTATATAGTTTTATATATTCTTAGTGCTTTTAGCCTACGTGCTTGTAGCTTTCCGAGTCTGGTAACTTAACTGAGACCCACTGTGCTGTTAAACCAGAAAACCAAACAATCTAGAAATCCCAAAGTCCTCTCCAAAACACATTTTTATAAACTAAGATGGACTCACCCAGAGAGAAAGTTCCTCAGAACAAGAGGTTCACTCGATCCTCTCATTAGAAAATCTTTGATTAAATATGCTAATTTACAAAGCCTCTAACTGTGTGTGTTGAAGTGTGTGAGACAGGAGGTGCATTTTGAGACATTCCACCTGGACCAAGTGTTGTACCCAAAGATCCTGAAATAAATACCGAGATTAGTTTTAGTTTTAAGACCAAGAAAAGACAACACTGAGGGT
Source organism: Erpornis zantholeuca (assembly GCA_013400515.1). NCBI lineage: Eukaryota > Metazoa > Chordata > Aves > Passeriformes > Timaliidae > Erpornis > Erpornis zantholeuca. Next base: position 733,584 of record VZTN01010331.1, read on the forward strand.
TCCTCCTCCATCCCTCGCAGGACTCTGCAGCCAGGCTGGGTAATTAATTACCCCTCCTGGCAGCAACTCGTGGTGGTGGGAAGGAGAGGATTTTCCTTTTCCATCCTTTTTCACTTCATCACTTTCCCATTTCTGGCCTTTTATCTCGTTCTTGTCCCTCATTAGAAGGACTTTGCCGTGGGCTCCTGCCTTGCTCAGCTCCAGCCTGCACTGGCAGAATTTGCTGTGGGCACTGCTGGCAGGGGCATGGGTGAGGATGGCAGCAAGAGCTACCCCAAAAGGCTTTTTTCCCTACAAGTTTTTTGTTAAAATATAACATTAATTAAAGCTTTCAGTGGAACTAGTGAAATTCTAGCTTTTGAATGTGGAGAGCAATACTTTCTGGGGGTTCTATGGTTGTTAATATTTCATGTCCCACTTGTGCAACACAACCCAAGTAAGGGAAAAACAGTGCTGGGATGGGAAGGGATAACAGACTCCGTGCAGAGAAATTGAGACTAATTATCATAACTAATTAAAGTAAGCTGCTGTAACTGTATAATGACTGATTAAAATTTGCTGTAATGTTATGAGAAACACATGTAAAACACCCTTTTGTTGCCAGGAAAATGACTGCTGCCCAATTGTTCCTGTTTGCAGCACTGAGATGCTGAGGAGCAAACCCAGGGAACAGGGCAGTGCTGGCTGGAATTGTGTTCTGGTGCAGGGGCAAGGATTGGTGCTGGCTCCTTTGGGAAGGGCTCAGAGCCTGCAGTGAGCCCTGGGATGGCACTTGGAGCTCTGTGCACTCGATGGAAATCCTTATTTTGGAGCAGGACCTGCCCGGGGAGAACCTTGGGCTGACTCAGAGAATGCAGTGTGAAATTCCTGTAGCTGCTGCTAATGCATTACTGAAAGCTGAGGTGGTTATTGTATTTATTCTATAAATACATTATCCTGTTACCCGCTGTAATACTGTAACTATATACTAATAACACATCATTGTATGCTTAGGGAACTTTTTCTACCTCTGGTTCAAGCTTGTCCCTCTGTGGAAAATCACTCTGAGCTCTTTCTTTGCAAGCTGCCTGCCCAGCATCGACCCCAGCCTCGCCTGACTCCCATCCTGCTTCCCCTCCCTGGCAAGGGCAATACCTAAAGTGCAAGAAAACTCATTTCCCCTTAAAATATCAAACAGTGATGCACAGCAGTGGCTGCTGTGGTCAGTGAATGCTTATTCAGGTTCAAATGTCTCCAGCTTTTTGACTTCCCATTCAGAAAACATGGGACAGGGAATTACAATGGATGAGTAAGCACAAGTTTTGGCAGCTGGAGTTAAAGATGTCACTGGAGATTAGGCAGCAGGAGCTTTTTAAAAAACTCATGTTATCTCTGTAATGCCATAAAGTATCAGCTAATGCATTGAACTGACTGTCACACAGGCTATCAGGACCATGATTAGGCAGTTCCTCAGACTTTGCCTGTCAGCAGGAAGATATGCTCTTGGCATCTCTTCCAAAATAGTTCCCTGAGACTTTGTTTTGGGGAGAGACAGATAAAGTTTTCACTGACTAGGAGAGGGGGACTTAAGAAACCATAAACCATGATAAAAAGTGCTGCATGATGTTGGAGGGGGAAAAGCTAAAGGCTGCAAGGGATAGAGACTCAGGTGGGGGTGGAGAGACTCTGAAATGAGGATAAAGAAATAACTGGCACTGTGTTCATCCTTTCTTCCCATTTTGCTCTTTGCCTAGCCTCTGGCTGATGAGACAGACTGACCCATCCTTGTACCAAGAGGTTATTTCTTTTAGAAGTGAGGAAGAGGCACTGAATCACTGTCTGTGTGTGCTGCTGGCAGTGTTTGGCACTGCCTGGTGTCAGTGGCACTGCCTGGCCAGGCTGTGGCTGCTGCTTTCCAAGGGAATTCCAGCCTGCTGGGTGTTGCCTCCGTGTTCCAGCTGTCCTGAGCTCTGCTGTGCAGCTCCTCTCTTTACAAACTCTCTGCTGGCTTGGAACCTTAGCTTCAGGGAAAACAGTCTTCCAATGAGACCCGAGGGAAGAATGCTGGGAATGTTTCCTTGCTTCTGTGGTGTTTGAGAAGCAGGGGGAGCTCACCAGAGTGCTGTACCCTGCCCTGCTGTGTGCAGGTGCAGTGCTGTGGGCTCTGTGTCTCTGAGCCTTCCAGACAGGAGGCTGCTGCTTCCACACTGCTGGAGGTGTTCAGCAGCTCTTGCTGCTGTGTGCAGTTTATCTCCTGGTCTCCACCTCCCTCTGCAGCCCACGAGGGAGGGCTGTGTGCTGCCAGTCCTTTGTGTGTGTCCCAGGCTTTGGCAGTGGTGCTCCCTGCTCTGTCAGCTCTGCCTCTTGCTCTATTCGCTCGATGCCATTAAATCACAGAAGGACCAGGGATGTGGGGAGTCCTTTGTGCAAGAGGCCCACAGATCCAGGCCACCTGATGTGTTTGCTGTGGTTCTGAAAGGGTTTGACCTTTAGACAGCAGGTTTGAGCTTTATTAAACAGCTGGAGCTATCCTGACAGTCAGCTCCCCTGGGCCCTGGAGAGGGATGAAGCCAGCCTGTGCTGCTAATTGCAGATGCTCATCCCTCACTGAGAGCCAATATCTTCTAAGGGATCAAGGCCACCCCAGTGCCTTCCATGTGGCAGGGCATGGCAGGTCACTGCAGATGTAGTTAAGCAGCACTTTTCTGCCTCCCTGCTCTTGCCTAGCAAAAACTGCTGGGAGGGCTTTGGCTGGAGCTGGTCAGTGTGCCTTGCTTAATTTTTATTCTAGGAAGAGTTCAGTGTGAATGCAGAGAGGGGTTGGATGCCTGGTGCTGTTGATGCCTTAAATGGCTCCCTAGGAACAGAGAGCAGAGAGGAATAAAGGAATCAAGGAGGGATTGATTGGAAAGGCCTTCAGAGGTACACTCTGGGCTCCAGAGGCTCCTGCCTCAGTGCATCCCAACATGGACAAGGACAGCTCCCGAGTTCTTCCCACTTGGATCTCAGCATCAATTCCCCAAGCAGGAGCCAGGCAAGGATGGAATTTGCCCAAGCTTGCCCCCCTGTCCCCAAGATTGTGGTTTGCAGTTGTTGGGCCTAGGAGGGTCTGGGTGTCCTTGGAGAGCTGGAGAGGCTTTGTTGTGTGTGTGTGAGCATGAGAGAACGGCACTGAACGAGCTCCAGGGAACGGCAGAGTGACACTGGGCAGGGCAGGATTGGAAAAATATGAAAGTTAAAACCTAAGGCATCAGCTGGAGGCAGCTCATTCACTGCTGGTTCACTGCCAGCAGCGTGGCTGCAGCCACACCACACCAGGAGGGCACTTGTCAGGTCCAGGCTCTTCTCCCCAGCTGGGCTGTGCCAGCCAGGCTCTCTCCTGTGTTTCTGTTCATTCCAGTTTGAGGTAGTTTAAAATTAGCTGAGACACAGTGCCTGTCTCCTACACCCGAGCTGTGTTGGGGAAGGTGGTGAGGGGGTTAAGGTGTTTGCAGCATCACCTTGAGCATGAGCTCTTTAACCTTCCTTACCAACACCAGTGCTCACCAAACCCTGAACCCCCAAACACAGCCTCAGGTGTGAGCACTGAGTCACAGGACACCAGGACTCAGCTCAGGTGTTTGTTCTGAGCTGTGTGAATAGCCACACAAAGAGGCAAATTCCTCCCCAAAAGTGAGGTCACCCTTGGCAGTGGTCAGCTGAGGAAGCTGGGAAGGCACAATTAACAAGGTGACTTTAGCTGGCTTAAAAATAGGTCTGTGGAAATGCTTTTAAGGACCTGGAAGGACTTATGTCATCTTGCTGGGGGCTGTGTGGAGCAGAAAGCTCTATGGAAAGGTAAAATGGGAAAGTGAAACTGAGAACAGTTCTTATATAGCTGTTAGTGATTGTTTTAAGTGTTCTGGGGTCAGCAAAGATCCGGGCTTTTCATTTGATTATGGCACTGAGCAGGTTGTTAATCCCACAAATGAGAACCTTGTGATGCTTTTAAATAAACAATACACACAATTTAAGGTTTGTGGCTCGTAAGCACTACAGTCTTTGTTGCTGTCTTTAGAGCATGGCTGTGTGGTTTATAGATTGGTGGTCCTTGGGGTTCTTAAATGCATGGGAGCTGTGCTAATGACACCTGGGTGCTCCTATGGTGTCCCTGGATGCTCCTAGGGTTTCAGGGCTGCACTCCCCAAGAAAAAAATCCTTTGGGTGACTTTCAGGCTCTTCAGAAGCCTGTGGGGGTGAAGGCTTGGTTCATATTTAAAGGGCTGTGTGTGGAACCATGTAATTTCAAAATGAGATGCTTCAGATTGTTTCTGGGCAAGTGCTTTTTGAGGAAAAGACACTGTTTTTATAGCCTTGACATCCAAGTGATCACAGTGGGTGTGTGGCTCGGGGGTCTGAGACCCCTGACATTCTTCCTGAGCTCTCTGAGGGGCACTGAGTAGGAGAAGTGTCCCTGACTGAAGAGCTGGTCCCTGTGACAGCCATTTCCCAAGCCAGCTCTGGTGGAGGGCTAACAAATCAGAGGAGTCTCCCCTTCTCTCTCCTTCCCACTTCAGGCCCTTTTACCTTAGTCTGCAACCTACAGCAAAGCCCAGAGCCTTTCCCCTCGTGATGATTTCTGTTCCCCCAGCACTGCCTGGGGTCAGAGCTGTGAGTGCTGCCCTGGGGCAGCAGGACAAGCCTTTATCCAGGAATTGTGTCCCATTCCTGGTCCCACAGAGGCACCCACACCCCAGCTCTTCACCTTTCTCTTGGGGTTAAACACAGCAAATGGAAATGGATTTGCAGTCCTGGTGCCAAGGTCCTTTCCCCACCTTTTGGGTTTTATCCTTTCATGTTTGTTGTCCTTGCTTCAGCCACTTGCTGCTGCCAGTAATGTGTGCTGGCTGCGTCCACCTGTGCCAGACAAAGCATTTCATTTTCAGCAAAATGATTCTGAAATCTAGTTTGTTTTATTCTCCATTACACAAAGTTTTCCTCGGTAGAGGAGGACACAATAAATCATGGTCTGGGGATAAAAAAGTCATATGAAGGAAGGCAGAAGCTTTGTTTTCCTGGTGAGTAACATCAAACAGGAGCCAGTCTGGATGTGTGAGTCACCCTGACAGATAGCCCAAGACCTTGAGCACTGCTGGGAAGCCTCACTGTGCAGGGGGGACCTGAGCATTGAACACCAGGACAGAAAACTTTCAGGATGTTTTTCCCAGGAAACTGCAAACATGTGACTGTTCTGCATGGTTGAGAAACAGGCAGAGCATGTGAGTCAATCTGAAGCAACCACGGGAGTGTTAATCTCTCTTTGAGGAGGTTTTTCCCCTTCTTTCTCAGTAAAATCTTCCATCAAAGTGCTCCTGCCTTAATCAAACCTGTAAGGAGCCTGAGTGTGCATTTCACCTCCCTGGGACAGAACTGTAAGTTGGGAGCATATTGCTGAATTTACTCCCTGAGCTGAAGCACAGGAGAACTTTTCATTGGAAATGTGGCTTTGGTTCCTCTTCTTGACTTTAATTTTTGCAAAGCAAACCCAAGTGCTGGCGTGAGACTGACTTGTGGCTGAAAACTAATGAGTAAAATTACTGCCTTAATGAAGAAAATGCTACTAGCAAGTTGTGAAAATTACTTCAATCGTAATTAATAGAATAAAATTAATACTGAACTTTAACTCTTCTCAGGTGTTTTAATTAATAAAGTTTAATATTGGTTGTGACACATCTTTGTGTGCTCTCAAATGCCTGTGACAGGGCAGTCAGGAGAGCATAGCAGTTCTAGAAGCTTCTGTGATGACACATTCATAAGCATTAGGCTGGAGGGACCTTTGTGATTTGCTTGTGCTGCCCTGTGTAAATAACCAGTCTGATAAGATCAGAGCATGTGGGTCTGGGGTGTTGGTACATGAGCTGTGCCAGGTCTGATGGGGCAGAGGCTGCAGGTGACTCACAAGCCACTTCTGCTGTTTGCTCAGTCTGCTTTGGACTGAAAGTGCAAGTTTTTCTCCTGAGTTTCACACATCTTCCTTTTGGAGTGCTTCAGAGCCCTGCAGAACATCAGCCAGGGAATGATCTCCGAACTTTTAAATTTATTTTTAATTTTTTTTTTTTTTTAAGAGTTCTCTTGTGCTTCCAAAGGTGTCCAGCTTCAAAACAAAAGTGCTGTGTGTGCTGGAGGTTAAAGGATGGGAAAGGTGAGGGAGCAGAAGCCTTCGTTCACTGAGCAGGGTGTGAGTCCTTGCAGGGTTAGAGCTCACAGGAGCAGGGTGTGAGTCCTTGCAGGGTTAGAGCTCACAGGAGCAGTGTGTGAGTCCTTGCAGGGTTGGAGCTCACAGGAGCAGGGTGTGAGTCCTTGCAGGGTTAGAGCTCACAGGAGCAGGGTGTGAGTCCTTGCAGGACTAGAGCTCCTCCTCACCAAGGCCACCCTTACCTGTGCAGGAGGATGGCTGGCACATGAACATTTCTTTTCTCAAGGTCACTGCCTTTGCCTTCAGGTGCTTGTGGAGCCTCCTGTAGAAAGGAGCCTGCCCTGGCTTCCCAGGGCTTTTCCACAAACCACTTGTGTCCATGATTTTCTCAGAAGGCTTATTTATTAATATCAAGAAAACAGAACAGATCTTTCTCCCTCCAGCCAGCAATACACAACAACACAGAGGAAGACATTTCATTGCTCAAGGCAATCGCCTTACCATCAACATTTCTCTTATTTACATTCTTCATCAAAGCTTTCTCCTGGGAAGCTACAAAAAGTTCCCTTAGAAAATGGATTTCAGGACAGGTTAACAAAACTTTGCATTTTCCAGCCTTTCTCTGATATTTCCCCAAAACCCAACAAGTCACCCCCACAGCCTCCTGTGGCATCGATCCAGTGGTGAATGTGTTTGGAAGCATTGACTCCACTGCTGTTTTTGAAGCTGATCCTGTAAAACCAGAAAATCTCAGGCAACTCCTTCCCTCTTCCACTTTTTCTCCACCCTCAAGCTTCATTTATGTTTTTGAGGTTGCTGCGTTCTTAGAATGTTCTGTGAAGGAGCAGCAAACTGTAGGGAGCCACTACACTTGGGCAAGAAGTGAGCTCTGAGTGCTCACACACAAATACCCATCCTGGGAGGAGGACTGGGTTGTTATCTAGTCAGAGAGCAAACCACAATTGAGTTATGTGTCAAATCTGAACTGCACCGAATTTTGAATTTCAGATCTCAAACGCTTGCAACACAGTGCTCATAAACAAGTTCCAGATCAGGAATTAGTCACCAAAACCATTGTGACTAGCTTTAAATAACAAGATGTGTATGGGGAGGAGTGGGGGGAGAGAAAAAATCTGCTCAGAGATAATTTGCAAGCTGAATAAAATAATAGTGAAATTATTCATCAAGCTTATCAAGCTTGATTCTTGAGTAATGTTGTGTCACTGCTAGCAGGTGGTGGGAGAAATGGCACAGTGTACCATAATTAGTAATAGCCATGTATTTTTGATGCTGCTTCATCTGTGTGCTTCACATCCAGATGGTTTTGAAAGTGGAATCAAGATAAAATACAACTTCCTGGATCAGAATTTGCGTTCTAGTTAATGATATAATTCAAAACTCATTATTGTTTAAAAAAAAATATCTGAATTACTAAGGAAGATTATTAGATGTTGGGACCATTCCAGCTTTATTACTGGATTTCTTTTTTAGCTCAGTATTGCACGAGAGCACCACCACAGGTATGAGCTAAAAAAACATTTCACTGTGTGCTTGCAGGCAGAGTTTTTTCCTCTTGGTGCATATGTTCACCATGTGACTTTGCCAAATTCCACCTGCTGACCCTCCAGGATTACCAGTGACTTGTAAAGGAAAAGGTGTTTGGCTGACCTGTGACAGCAAGCACTGCCAGCCTTGGTGGGTGCAGCAGGAACTTCCTCAGATGCTCCCAGCCCTCACTTAGGGCAGAAATGTTTGCTCATTAATTGTGCTTGCTGGGTTGCAGAGTCCTCAATTACAAGTTTGTAGCTTTTTCTAGTACAATTCTGCTTTCAGGCAGCCTTGATTCAGCAAACATCCTTTCAGGTTGCCTAGGATGACAACCTGACCTGCCAAAGTGTTCTAGGAAATCTCCAAACAACTTTTCCTTTCCCTCTGTGGGCAAGACCATGACCTTGCTTGCATACATCAGCAGTGCTGTTCCTCACAACTGCTGCCTGAAAATTCTGCATTTTCATCCTTCTTCCAGCTGAAAAACACTGCCTTTCCCATCCCCCTAGCTCTCTACACTCCTATATCCAGAGATATAGGAAATATCTCTCTATATCCTAGAGACAAACAGCTCTGGGTCCATCATGTTCCAAGAGAAATGTCTGAACTGCAGCTGCTTGTTTGATAACTATTTACCACTTATTGAGGTGACTCTCACTGTGGCATCCAGGTGAGCCCAGCTGGGCACTGTTTGGTGTAGAAGAGGCTGTTCTGAGGTGGGTTCCAGCCCTGGAGAGCCACCCTGCTGCCCTGGGCTCCCAGGAAGGAGAGCAAGCTGTGAGCTTGGGCTCTTCTCCAGTGGAACCTGCTGAAGTTTGTTCACAGGAATTCAAATATCTGGTGAATAACTCGTGTCTGGGCAGGAGAACACAGTGAAATTACCTGTGCTGAGTGTCCTCTGGGGATGGAGGTGAGGCAGAGGAGGGTGGGATGTGAGCTGGGGGAGCAAATGCCTGCTCACAGCCCATGGCAGTGGGCAGGGGAAAAAATACCCACAGCAGGGTGAGCTGAGGTGCTGTGGGTTTGTTTAGCCCAGCTGATGGTTCTGTTTCCAGGGGTTTTGATGCAAGAAATGCTGCAGCTTCTAGCATGAAGGATGAGTGGGTGTGTTAGAACTAAACTTGAGTGAGACGGGAAACCAGGGAGAAGAAAATGAACAAAACTTCTTTCTCAGAAAGGCTGGGGGGGTTTTGTGGGGAATTCCCTTCTCTCTGAAACTGAATTTTGAAAGCCACAGCCCTCATCTGCTCCTAAACCCTTTCCAGTACCTGTTCTTTTCACTGAGCTGTCTGTCAAAGGGGGGGTGTCTTTGGGAACAGATTGATACAAGTTAAAATAGATATGGCACAAATCTCTGTAAAACATCTGCCTTATCTTTACATAATGAATTAACAAAGATGAGCTTGAAAGAAACGTAATAGATTATTCAAAAACCTCCTATGCTTTTGAAATGCTAACAAGTCAAATCCTTTGAGGCTGCTTGATCAGATTATGGTGTATCATACAGCAAATCTAATGGGTTACATTCAGTCCTGAATTATCAGATTTACTAGTTTGGCCAAAATAATTTAAACAGTGCTGAAATAATGCCAAATGATTTTAATTAAAATAAAGTCACACTTACAAAATAAGGAACTCTACCCAAATTCTTTACAGTTTGGGAGCTGGGAATAATTTCCTCTTTTACCAGACCTCTGCTCAGCAGCAGTGCTCATGGCTTCCTTTTCCCTTTTTTGGGGGTACTCTTCTCGAGACTTCAAATGCCTCCATTCACTCAGCTGCCTGGGACTTTCTGAGAACCAGTCTTCTTTTAAGGCAAACCCCAATAAACACTAAAAATTCAAGTGGAGTTTGAATTTGTTTAATTCAACTGCTTCTGACCTAAGTATTAGCATGACAGATACACTGAGGTAATTGGCTCCAGGCTCAGATAGATTTTTTGTCGGGGGAGAACTAATCCTGGTGCAGGACCCACACCTTGGCACCTCCTTTGGTCGTGGGTTAGGACAGATCCTTGCACAGAAAGAACTCACTTGCAGTTAGGTCTGTGAATCACATTCTTCACCCTGCCCTAAAGGGGAAAAAAGGGGACAAGGACATGCCTCCTGCCCCTCACAGACACTGCTGGGAGTGGGAACACCTGTAAGACAAACCCCATCCTCCACAGATGGAGCTGGAAGTGCTCTCCTGCCCTGCCTGTGTGAGCAGCACCACCCCAGCCCCCTGAGCTCAGGGGTTCTCCTCCAACAGAGAGCCCTGAAGGAGGAGGGGAGGAAGGATTTTAAGGCCATGGTCAAGCTGGCCTGGGTGGAGGTGATGGAAGTTTCACTGCAGCATTTCTGAGTGCAGCTCTGGAGGTGGCTCTGCTCTGCAGCCCCGTGGGGTGTGAGGAGCAGGCATTAGTGGTGATTTGCTGCTGTGTGGGCTGATAACTGCTCAGAGGGAGCTGCAGAGATCTGCTTGTGGCACATGTTACCAGGCCTTGCTTTATAGCTGATGTGAAAGGGTATAAAAACTTCTCTAGGCTCCTGCTGGGTGAGGATGCTGGTCCAAATCGAGTGCAGATCAGTGCAGCTCCACGGAAATCCATAAAGATTGATCTGCTGGCCCTGGTGGGGGATCTGCACTGCTGGCCCTCACTGAAATGCTGCTAAAGCTGCTGGGCACTTCACGTGGGCTTCTGCTCTGGGGGAGGATGAGTGAGAGATTTGAGAGCAGTGAAATATTGTTTTGGAGAGGCTCCACTGAGCAGTTTGTCCTAGTAATCAATTCCAGAACAGCATTAGCATAAGTCAGGATTAGGGAAGGAGCATGTCACTGTGAGAGCTGTGCTGGCTGAGAGACTCCCAAGATGGGGTGGAGAAGGATTAAGGCTTTTGGGTTTAGTATTTGGAGGGGGGATTGAGACACACAGGAAGGGTTTGGGTTTTTTTTTAATTGAATGCATGTCACCAAAGAAAATGAAGTAACTTGCAGGTTTGTCCCTCCATCTCTTTCCCCCTTTACATGGAAGAGGGCAGAGCTCTGATTCTGGTTCAGAAGTCTTGATTTGGGCGCTGGCTCCCTACCTCCCCTGAAATCAGGAGCTCAGCCACTGACTCTGACAAACCTGGGCAGGTTGCTGATGTGGCTGTGGCTTCAGGGAGAATGTTTGCAGCAGGACTCTGCACTGACACTGCTGCTGATGGAGAATGGCCCTTGCCAGAGCACCTGCTGAACGTGTGCCTTGTGCACAGAGGTTGTGTTTGGAATGAGGAAAGCACCCATTAATCCCCTGAATTTCCCCTTAACTCAGGGCTATGTTGCCCTTTCAGACTGGAAAGACTCTGTGTTTCCCCATCCTGAAGGTGTGCAGCTCTGGGGGCTGGATCCAACCAACATCATCCCTAAAAAGTTGCAGCTAGGGTCCATTGAACTTGCCTGTGTGTTCTTTCAAGGAGAAGCATCAAGATCAAAGTCTGAGAGAACCATTTGATCTCCCAGCTGTAAACAACGACTACAAGAGAACATATGCTGTATTTAATTACCCTCCATCGAGGTGCTCTCATCCAAACTCTGACAGCTCGTGGAGTTTCTTTTCCCCTTGTTTGAAGCAAGGGGTGGTTACAGGGGATGGGCATTGGGAGAAAAGGGGAGTGAAGAAGGTAGAGGAGCTGAACAAGTTTCAGTCCTTGAGCCTTTTCTCTTTCCTGCTGGAGCCACCAGAATGCAGCTGGGATGTTTCTCTTGCTTTGGGAGTGCACCCATGGGTGCTCACTCTCCCATTCCTGTGCTCACTGGCTGTTCTCAGAAACATCCTCCAGAAAGCTCTTGTCTGTGAGTCCTTATTCTCAGAAATCTTCTTTTATGTGCATCCTCCCAGCAGTAAAGCTGACAGATGGCTAAATCAGAGCAATTTGATAACCAGTTATCAGAAAGACTTGGCTTTGCTTCCCAAATACTTGAACAAGATGAAGAGTGACCCAAGCACCTCAGACCTGCAGGGTTTAGAGTGAAGGAGGACTCAGGCTGCTCCAGCAGAGCATTTGTGTGTTGAACTATCAGAACATCAATCCCTGTCTCTAATTGAATTGTCTCTATCCTGAAGTTCATGTCTGCCTTTGCATTTTAGAGCAGCCCCCGGATGTCAAAATTCAGAAGGCAGCAGTGGATTTCCTAGTCATTTGTGTGAATTATTGAGTCATTACTGTAATGAGAAGTAATTACCTGTTACCTTGGAAGGTCAATCCATTGGATAGCTGATCAAACTGGACTATTTCCAGTGGCTAGGAGCATTAAAAAAAATAGGCAAGCAGGTAAAAATCCAAGACAACAAAATTCCTTTTATCTTTTTCATGAGGAGACCTGCTGGATTATTCACAGGGTGTATATCAATCAAATCTACAAGATTTAAGGTTTGATGAATTCTGCCTCAGAGTTTGATACTCATAAGAAGTAACAGTAAGAAGTTGTGCTAAATCACATCCCTGGAAACTGATTTTTCTTTGTCACTCCCCCCTTTCCCAAGCTTCTCAGGTATGATTTTGTTCCAAAACAATGATGCATACCCATGAAATGGCTTTGCCCTTTATCACTCCAGCATAGGAGGAGATAAACTGAACAGATCTGTTTATTCATTTTGGAGGAAAAACAAAATTAAAAGGCTTCTGTGTATTGTGGTAATGTAATTCCTAATCAATGACAGTGGGTTTAACAGAGATTTATGGGTTTTTAATGTGTAAGATTAATGACTACACACATTGATTCTGTCAAAATGACAGGATCATGGTCACGTACTTGGTGGAGCAGATAGCGACCTCCTGCCAGACATGTCCTTAAGGAAATGCAATTATCGCTGCCCATTTTACAGTGCTTAACTTTTTTCTCTCAGTAAGTGACAACAGAAAGGGTTTTGGGCATAAATTAATCTCTCTAGATGAACTGTTAACCCTTCGTGCCTGGCAGCTAGTTTCATTAGCTCAATGCCTGCATACTGTTTGCTGGGGTGTCCCTGGCAGATGCAATAAAGCAGCACCAGGAGTCCCATCTGGAGGCTCCCTGGAGCCCTCTGCTCCAGCAGCTGTGGGCAGGATCAGCTCTGCACTGTGCCTGTCTCAGGTTGGGCTTCGCTGCTGCAGCAGCCACTGCCAGCGCCCTGGGCAGTGACTTCCCAAATGTGCCTAGGGCACAGTGCTGAGCTCCCCAAATGTGCCCAGAGCAGTGCTGAGCTCCCCAAATGTGCCTAGGGCACAGTGCTGAGCTCCCCAAATGTGCCCAGAGCAGTGCTGAGCTCCCCAAATGTGCCCAAAGCAGTGGTGAGCTCCCCAAATGTGTCCAGAGCACAGTGATGAGCTCCCCAAATGTGCCCAAAGCAGTGGTGAGCTCCCCAAATGTGCCCAGAGCAGTGGTGAGCTCCCCAAATGTGCCCAGAGCAGTGCTGAGCTCCCCAAATGTGCCCAGAGCAGTGGTGAGCTCCCCAAATGTACCCAGAGCAGTGCTGAGCTCCCCAAATGTGCCCAGGGCACAGTGCTGAGCTCCCCAAATGTGCCCAGAGCACAGTGGTGAGCTCCCCAAATGTACCCAATGCTGCTGGGTGGCTGAGGTGTCCCATGCTTGCCTGTGGATCTCCCAGCTCGTTAGGGCTGCAGGACACACCAGCACAGTCTCTCCTCTGTGCTTGGGTGTTGTGCTCGTGCAGGACTTGCAGTGTGGTTGGTCCTTGAAGGAGAGGTCCTCCTGTGAGGTCTGCAGGGACCTGGTACAACCCCTCTGAGGAGCTGATCAGAGGAACTCTGGCCTTTCTGCTGCTTTGTCCTGTGGCTGGACTCCAGGACATTAAGGGTCTTTTCCACCCTAAATGATTCTGTGACTCTGTAGTGGCCTAACCCTTCACTTGGTGCCTCCTGGGTTCCTCCCTCCAGAGCCCCCCCTGATGCTCCTGATTTGGATTCCCTTTATTTACACTGATGTGCTCCTGTGTGAGGTGACAGCCACTGCCCTCTGCCCCTGGGTTTCCCCTGTGCTGCTCCTCTGTTTGCCCCACTTGGATAATTCTGAGCAGTTTAATTAAACTGCACATTCCCTCCCTCCCCTGTTGGCTCTCCTCTCGGAGCCAGTGGTGCAGCAGCTCACGCTCCCTGTGGTGGCTCTGCATGTCAAGCAGCCTCTCCAGCCAGCCTGCAGATGTGGAGCCTCAAATTCCCCCCTGAGCCTGCTCTGCTCAGTGCTCCAGACACCAACACCCTGTGCTGTTCTCCCTCCTCCTCCTCCTCCTCCTCCTCCTCGCTGCTGAGCTTTGCTGCTGTTGATTGCTGGAGTTCACACAAAGGAAAAGGTCACGCCAGTGCCACATGGGCTTTGATGAAAATTGGTTTATTCTGCACGTGGCTGTTCCTGTGGATGGCTGATGGAGCAGCCAGCTGTGGCCAGATGTCTGCTGGAGATCCTCGGGGATGCAGCTTGCAGAGGTGGTGTGGATGAGGTGCAGCTGTGCCTGCTGGTGGGCTCGGGCAGCCTGGGGGTACTCTGTGTCCCAGCTGGGCACATCACACCCCATCAGGGCACACTGGGCTGCTGGCTGGCCTCACCTCCGTGTGTGGAGCTGTGCTGGGGGAGGATGCACCCCTGGTCCACTTGGAGCAGTGCTGGCACTGAGGGGGACTCATTTCAAATGCTTCTATCCATCAGGATAGCTCTTGGTTCCCTTTACTTAGTTTGTGCTTTTCTAATCTGAGTCAGCTTTAATCTATAAAGTGCTCTCTTGCCCTGCCTGTGTGAGCAGCACCACCCCAGCCCCCTGAGCTCAGGGGTTCTCCTCCAACAGAGAGCCCTGAAGGAGGAGGGGAGGAAGGATTTTAAGGCCATGGTCAAGCTGGCCTGGGTGGAGGTGATGGAAGTTTCACTGCAGCATTTCTGAGTGCAGCTCTCAGTTAATTTTTCCCTACACAACCTCTATTAATGCTGGTGATCAATAACAACAGATGCTGTTTTAAAGTGACTCTGTGATCAGATTGGGAAGTTGCAGACGCTGTGATTCATTTGCCATCTACAATTTAAAATCATCAAAAGCAGCATCCTCTGGTCTTGGTTTCTGCACCCTCGGGCTCTGTAGGTGCTCTGTGGTTTAGGGAGACCAAACTTGCCCATTTTCCCCTCGGTGCAGTGGCTGTGCCAGGCAGTGGCTGGACAGAGGGACATGGTGTGGAGAAGCCCTGCCTGTCTGTGAGCAGGGACAGGGGGTGTGAGTGGGGCTGCTGGGCTCTCTGGGGGACAGGAGGAGGACACGAGGGGGACAGGAGGACAGGTGACCATTTTTGAGCCCGGAGCTGGGCTGGTGGCTCAGAGAGAGCAGAAGGCATGTTGTACCTCATGGTTCAACATCACAGACATGAACTTCTTGTCTTAAACACAAGCAGAGCATTTATCCAACATCATCTGACCTGTTCAGGATGCACAGCAAGAGACAGGGTCAGGCTGTTTCTGTCTAAATTGGCCCCAGCAATAAAGCTTTAAAGAGGAGGTAATACAAATGATTCCTCTGCTCTTGTGTTACTGGGTGCAGCTATCCCTTCCTTAAAACTGCCCACAGTTCAATTAGGTTGCTCTTCCTGAAAGTCATAAGTAGATAAAAGAAAGAAAAAGGAGAAAAAACTCCACAGTAAATACTCTATTTTTCTTCATTAAAGGATATGGGGGAGAGGAGAGACCTATTTAAAAAAAAAAAAAAAACCAAAAAAAAAAACACAGAAGAAATTCAGGGACATGGAGCTCTGCTAAAGACCTTTAGAGCAATGTTTGTTAAAATGCATGATTTGTTTGTCTGCAGCCATGTGTGATTTTACCCCAATTCCTGAGAGGTGCACTAGTCACAGGCTGATGGATTTCTTCCTGAGCACGGCACCTCAGGTTTGGACTTTTACTCCCACTTTTATTCCAGAAATGTACCTGCAGGACAGACCTTCCTGTGAGAGCTGGGTCCAGCAGAATCAGCTACATTTACAAAGATTACTGTGACACAGGACTAGGAAGGTACTGCTGGAAGGAGTCACCAGGCTCAGGGTGATGCCTCATTCACAAGGCTGAACGTCTCCCATGCTGTTGTTGGAAAGCCTGGTGGTCCTGAGGCTGGGATCCAAACTCTGTCATAAAATCCAGGAGGGAAAAGTCCTGACTGCTTAAATTCTTTACCCTTTTCCAAGTGGGCAGGGCAGCTGGTGGAGGCAGAGAGGGAGAAATAGGTGGAGCAGCGTTTCCAGCCTGCTGGTGGAGGCAGGAAAACACAAACCTCTAATATATGTTGACAAAATTTTGTAATTGTAATAAATATTTATGTGTATTTGGTTGACTGCAGAAAGCTAATAGCAAATTCATTTTTTGATGCCTATTTATTACAAAAGGCTGGAGCCTTTCAACCCCCTTGGTGTGTCTGGCAACTCCTGGGAATTAATTGCATGCTGCCAGAAAGGTAGATCCTGCGAATCCAGCCCCAGCCTGCTACGAGTGAGATTATTATTTAATTGTTCAGGACCATACGAGGCTGCTTATTAAATTTCTCCTCTATCCTGGTGGGCTTAAAGAGGTTTTTAAAGAACTGAGAGCTGAGGCAGAAGCTGGAGTGAGTTCAGTGGGGGTGTGTTAGAGTGGTCCCACCCGCAGTGAGAGCTGCCAAGGGAACTGTGGATGCTGCAGGAATTGCTCTGAGTAGCTGCTGGCTCTCACAGTTCTCCTGCTGCCCCTCAGCATGAGATGGGATGGAGGGACCCCTCTGCCACCCTCTGAGCTGAGTTAGGGACCTGCCAGCTCCAAGGGAGCAATGTGTTCTGCCTCCTGCCTCGTCCCATAGTTCTGTCCATGAACCCAGCTCTGTCTGAAACCAGCTCTGTGTAAAACCTCCCAGCAAGGCTGTGCTGAGCCTCCCTGCTTTGGAAGGCAGAATGTCTTCTAACTTCCAGGGCAAATTTACCTGAGGAAAATGCATAACCACTTCTTGTTGTTCCAGCTCAGTCTCATCAAGTTTTTCTGCTATTTATCCCTTTATATACATACAGCACATGAAGTCTTACAAAATGCAATTAACACTGTGCTGTATCATTAGAAGTGTCTGTGATTACATTCTGGGATTTTTCTCAGCTGCTTTCTGTTGGTGACTCACTGTCATTCAAGCCCAGCTGGCACAACTGGGCCCTTGGTTGTTTCTGACTGCTGAGGTTTTATAGCAAATGTGCTGTCACAGGCAGACAAGTGGAGAACCTTGTGTTTATTACTATTGAATTCAACCCATTTTATCACTGCAATCTGCAAGGTCATCTGATTCTTACACGAAATACCTGTCCTTCAGTCCTCCACCAGCAGCATAATTCCTTTTTTAATAACCTGTAGGATGAAAGTATCCAAGAGAGGCAGACCCCAGGCTCCTTCTTTAAGGAACAGCTCTGATAATCTCCATCAAGTCTGACATTGCCCCTTTCTGCAGTGCCCCTTTCCCCTCGTTTGTCTCTTTGAAGAGGTATTTTAAAACTTGTTCCCAAGGCTTTCAGAGCAGGTAAATCTGACAGGCACTGCCTGCATGGTGCCCCCAGTGTGTGCAACCCTGCAGTGTTTGCTCTCTAGGACACTGGACTTTCCTGGTCAGGTTCTTCTCTATTCTCTGCTCAGTTTTAGTAGTTTTTGTCCTTTTCATGTCCTTTTACTTCTCCAGAGAAATCAGGAGCTTGATCCCAGATAGTTTTACACTTGCTGGGGGGTAGGAAATCTGCAGTGTTAGTAATTTTCATTTGAAGAAATGTTGGGCTTCTTCCACATGCAATCTCCTGAGGTTCTGAATCCACTTTCTATTTCTTAGTTGTAGAGTATCATAAGTATCTATAAATCAGAAGTATATCACAAGGATCCATAAACAATAGCTCCAAACACAGAACTAAGTTATGCACCATAATTTATTCTCATACAAATAAGTTTGTCAAACACAATATATTGTCTACTTATGAAAATATCAATATTCACAATTTAAATAGGTGATAGGTCCCATAATTTTAAATACCAGCAACTCATCTAAAAAGTATTTTCTTCCTAGCTGTGGCCTTCAAGGATGTATACCTATAAGTAATTGTAAAACTGTCCATTCACAGCTTATTTTTTTCCTAATTGTAGATGTTTGAAATATAAATAAATTAGAGTACAAAAGACCATCTCCACAGCAAAGATGGTTCTGTCTCCAGGATACTTTTTTCCCTAAATAATGACACTATATGTGCTTGGTTAAGTTTTTACTATTGGAGAATTGGGAGGTACAAATAAAACAGCAAAGACATTGGCTAGTTAGCAACAGTCATTGCAAGATGCTTCACACAACCAAAAATAAGGCAAGGATTATCAGCAGCAGCTCCCATGTGGCAGACCAGAAAGCCAAGGCTTTGTTATCCAAACTGGACTCTAAGAAGGCTTTGAATGTCTGCTCACAAGACACAGCTTGATCCAAAGCCCTCCTGAAAGGATGGGGATTGGAAAAACCAACCACAGGACCCACCAGCAACCTTCCCTTTGGCTCCAAAGGGCTTTGGAAGCAAGCTTTTAAAGCCCTGAATTATCAGAAGTGAAATGGCCAATCCACTGTACATGAAAATTGCACCTTGTCATTTCTAAAATGATACAGAAAACAATTGTGAGTTTTTCGAAATAAGTTACTAGAATTTAATGTGTTATTTTTCATAGTGGGGGGGAAAATAGTCACAGGGAAAGATTTTTGTTTTTAAATATGGTAATTTACAAAAATACATTATCATGGACAGAAAAAATCAGATGACACTGAGAGTTTGTAGGATAAACATTATGATACAAAAATCAATAAGTCACAGCATGTGAATGGCAGCATATGCCATGCACTTAATTGAATTTTTTTTTAATAAATAAAAGCCCTAAACATTCACTATTTTCTTTAAGGTTGCTAATATATTAATTAGAATAGTGAACTTCTTGTATAAATAGGTATTTTTTCAATAGATACATTCTGAAAAATGAACCACTTATCTATATAGATATTGCACTTCAGACTCATTCACATTTAACTCAGACAAGCATTCCTCGTAACAAATGCTGAATAAAAATAAGTTATAAATACAGTGTTTTTCCAAAATGAAACACACAGTACCTTTTCCAGAAGGTAACTTTGGTTCCTATCACCTGACAGAGACCAGAGGGAGCTTTCCAAGAGAAGGAACGATGGCCACAAAACTGAATTCCTGTAAAACACTGTAAAGGGAGCAGCAATTTTAACCTTAAATAAATACAGGGAGGGGCTGAGCATCCCTTTCACACTTTATTATTGCAAGGGTGCAAGGGTTTGAGATCACAAGGACGAGCAGCTCCTCATTCCCCTCTGGGGATGTTTAAATGGACACCACCCCTGGGGTGGGGAGGGTGGGAAGGCTCAGCTCCTGCTCTCAGCCCATTTCCCCTCCTTGCTCTGGCCTGAGTGGTCCCTGGGGTGCCCCAGCACCTCACAGAGAATTGCTGAGCAGCTCTGCCAGTGGGAGGGATTTTACTGCTGTTGGGTATTTAATGGATTTCTTTCACAGTTTCTTTTTTTTTTTTTTTTTAACAACTAAATGGCAAATCTGCAATGGGATGGTGTCAACCATCAGGAGAAAATCTTAAGCTGAGGTTTTTTTTATGTTAATCCCTAAAGGCCTGAACATGGGGGATAACTGAGAATTTGAATTGATTAAGAAGGAATTTGAAGGCTCTGATCACTCTGCTCACAGGAACAGCGAGGGTGAGAGCTCTGCATCAGGCAGGACTTGCTTTCACCCTTCCAAGTCCTTAGACACCATGACTGAAATAGTTGGGGAAAGATGCTGCTTTTGTTCTTGGCTCTAGAAACATCCCTCCCTCCCTCCAGCTCCCCTCTCTCAGCCACATTCTTGAAAAACAACTCAAAACACGCAAATATTGGCAGCTTGCAGGGTTCCTTCCCACGCCAAGGCTGCAACAGGTACTGCACTGCTCCTTGAGCCTTGTTCAAACGAGCCAAAAGAGGCTTGTCCCCATTTGTGTCTCAGGTGCCTCCTGCCAGGAGGTCTGGACAGCACAACTGTGCCTGGTGGCACTTCATGCCAGCTTCAACACCTCATTTTTGGCAAGGGCACGCTCCAGAAATGGCACCTTCCACAGTACACAAAAGCATCCATTTACTTTGTTGATGGCAAAACCGATGGTCAGGTAGGGTTTTGTTGTGTTTTAAAAGGTTGTAATTGAACACTGCTGTGGCTCCTCCCCTCTGATGCCTTTGGATCGCACTGGTGTCGGGATGCAGAAGGTTTGAGTGCGACTGAACACGAAGACTTGAACTCTGAAGCATATTCAAAATGCTGTATAAGAGATGGAGGTGTTTGCCTTCTCACTTTTGCTCCTAAAATCAAGCGCTCCTGTTTCCTCCTGACAGTCTGGTCTGCCCCCTGGCCACCCAGGGAAATGAAATCAAATGACCTCTCTTCAAAACAGCCATTTCTGAGAGTTACATCCTGAAGATGTAACCACTTGGAAAAGAACTTGCACCCAGAAACTCCAACTGTTGCCCTCGTCACGGTGATATTTTTATAGGCTTTCCGTTCTTATCGTACTGGTAAACAAGCATCTTGATGCAGTGAGAGTTGGCTGGGGAAATCCAAGGGCTGCTCGTTATGGAAAAGTTATGGTTCGTGTAGAACTGCACGGGTTGCTTCTGGCACTTAAAGAAGGCCTTCAAGGTGGCAGCCGCCATGGTGCGAAACCTTTTGCTAATGAAACAGTAGAGGAAGAAATTAATAGCGGTGTTGAGCAGCGCCAGCATGTTGGCCACGTCCGACACGATGTGCACCACCCAGCTGTTGTTTATAGGCGACACGTAGAGGTGATACAGTATCATGATTATCCTGGGCGCCCACAGCACGGCGAAGATGGAGGTGATGGTGAACAGAATGGCTGTGGTTTTCCCCGTGGAGTACCCACGCAGGCGGAAGTTGCTCTTCCGCCGCAGCTTGTAGACGATGATGGAGTTGAGGACGAAGAAGATGGAGCAGGGCACCAAGTAGACGGTGAAGCAGTGCACCCAGACCAGGACGTGGTGCAGGGAGGTGCTGGTGTAGTCCTCGCTCCAGATGTTGGGCCACCAGTAGTAGGGGGTGCTGGTCAGGAAGCAGGTGGCGTAGACGCTGACGATGACCTTGCGGGTGCGGGCGGGGTAGGAGACGGTGTGGTACTTGAGGGGGTGGCACACGGCGATGTACCTGTCGATGGTCAGCGGCACCGTGATCCAGATCGACGTGTGGATGGAAGAAAACTCCAGCACCTCGATGATCTTGTCCAGTACCTGAGGCATCTGCTTGTTTAAGATGAAGTCTTCCATGAGGAAGTCGACGAAGACGATGAAGAAGAGAACCAGGATGTCGGCGGCAGCTAGGGCGAGAAGGTAATTATAGGAGGACTTCTGCCGGCGAGCTACAAGCTGGGAGAGGATGATGACTGTCAAGATGTTGGCTGTGGAGAAAGAGACACAGGGTTAGGCTATTAAGATGTAAAATCAGTTTCTCCGAGCACTTCCTTGGAGCTGTTCAAGGATGGTGACCACCTTATTAAAATTCCAGGAACCAGAAGGAAAACACCCTCGTGTCCCTCGGAGGAGATGTGGCAATGACAAGAGTGTGTGGCCCTGCTCTCAGCTGTGGAACCCATCCTGGAGCAGGGGATGCTGGGCCTCCTGCCTGTGCACACAAAGGGAGAGGGGGCAGCAGGAGAAAAAAAGCTCACACACACACTTTTATTTCCCACCTTGCTTTTTACGCTTTTTCATAGAACCAGGTGATAAATGAGAAGGGTAGTGAATATAAACAGCCCTTGCAGTACTTGAGAGATTTGCTGGAACACTAAGGTGTAGCCAAATTTTAACTAATTTCTCTGGTTTACTAGAACTTACTGTGTAGTCTTGAATTGGGAAAAAAAAAAAAATCCTATTATTCCTACTAGAATGAGACAGACAAGATTGTTCCCAATCAGAAGCTGGTATCACTTGGCTAGAATACCAGAAGTGCTTAAAAATCAGAGATCTGGTTTTCTTAACTGGCAAATGTTTGTAGTTGATACCTTCCTAAGGGTTCTGTAAATCACCTCTTCTGTGCATTCAGTGCTTCAAACATTTCTGCCAGCTTTGATGGATTTCCCAAAACAAATCAACAATAATTGTAGAGATTCCTTTAAACCAGAGAAAAAGGAAGTTGCTGTCATGAAGGTAAGACACATGTCCTACAACTGAAAATGCTTGTTTTTTAAAAAATTGTTTTACTTGGCACTGAAAAAACTTCTTCCTTCATGAATGCCTTCAAATCCTGCTGTCTGGGAGCAGATTCCTGCAGCAGGGAAATGAACTGCAGCAGACTGAATGATCCTGACTAACAGCCCTCACCTATTCTTGTGTTAACTGAACGTAATAATTTTGTATCTTGGAAAAAAAAAACTAAACCAAACATGACAATCAACTGACTCTTTCCCTACATTAAAAAAAAAAGAAAAGAAAAACCACGATCTTTCCAATGGTGCTGTCTGGAATTGCCTTTGGGGGGATTTTCCCAATTCTGCCCTCCATTAATGTGAATGCAACTGCACTGATTTCAGCTCAGACATGGCAGGAGAGAGGTGACAGCACCAGAACTGCTGTGTCATTTTTCACTCACTTGCTTGGAAATGCCTCTGCTGAAGAGCCCTGGAGGTGCAGTGAGGGATGTACTGTCAAGGAAATCCTCAAGCTGGAGTGTTTATCAGGGCCCTGCAGCCACTGCTGGCTTTGGCCAGCCAGGCTGACCAGCTCAGCTCCAGACACTGGGTATGACCATGGGGTGCTTCCCCTCTTTAAATCCTCTGGATTTGGCTCATTCCAGTGCTGTTTGAAGGCACTGGTGATGCCTTAGGCTTTAGCTTTTCTATGTTCCCAGCCCTGCCCTGCCCAGTGTCACTCTGCAGTTCCCTGGAGCTCGTTCAGTGCTGTTCTCTCATGCTCACACACGCACAACAAAGCCTCTCCAGCTCTCCAAGGACACCCAGCCCCTCCTAGGCCCAACAACTGCAAACCACAACCTTGGGGACAGGGGGGCAAGCTTGGGCAAATTCCATCCGTGCCTGGCTTCTGCTTGGGGAATTGATGCTGAGATCCAAGTGGGAAGAACTCGGGAGCTGTCCTTGTCCATGTTGGGATGCACTGAGGCAGGAGCCTCTGGAGCCCAGAGTGTACCTCTGAAGGCCTTTCCAACCAATCCCTCCTTGATTCCTTTATTCCTGTCTGCTCTCTGTTTCTAGGGAGCCATTTAGGGCATCACTGGTCCCTGCTGGTGGCTCTGGCCTGGCTGTCAGAGCAGGGATGCTGAAGCCATGCAGGGTTCAGGTGCATGCTCCCCACATTTCTGTCTATTGCAGGGCTCCTGCTGTTCACTTCTAGCCCTGCTCTGTTTCACTACAGGAGCAGATTTATGAGCAGTGCTTTGCTCCCTTTGCCCCTGCCTCGCTCAGGGTTCCTGGCCACGGCAGTAACAGCGTGTGCTGAAATGAAAGTTATTTATCTAAGGCCGGCGAGCCTTGCTTGGTGAGCCAGATTAGAAAATTGATCTGACAAAGTCAACGCCAGCTCTACCCAGTATTTTCTGCAAGGGAAGTGCTTTTTTTCGTATTGGAAGTGCTTTCCCTGGGATCACATCAGGGCTTTTTTCTTGCTGGATGATATGAAATACAATATAGTGCCACCATTTGCTTTGTGAAAGCAGATATGTACTGGGGTGCAGCAGAAAGTTTCCTGTGTGACAGTGTCTTAGCACAGGGTCTGTGAGTGTTCTTCCTGCTGCTCACCGTATGGGGAAAGTACAGCTGAGCTATGGATGCCTCAGCCCTTCACCCATGCCCTGGCCAGTGTTGATCTGGTCCTTGGTGTGCCCTCAAACAGTGCTTAAAGCTCAGTAAAATGGGAAAGGGGTGGGCACAAAGCTCTGTGTGACCAACTGTGTCCTTGTGCCAGTGTGTCCATAACTCCTGAGTGCCTCCTCAGTGTCCTGCTCTCCTGTGGGCAAAAATCACCTCCTGTGGGTGAAAGGTGATGGAAGAGTATTTGTCACCATATTTTAACATGCTGACACTAATTCTCAGTTGTCCCAATGAGAACTGTGGCAGAGATGATGATGATGATGGAGGTATGAAAATGTCTGTCTCTGCTGTAACATAGGTGGATAGGTGAGCACCCCTAAACTGTCCTGGATGGCACACTGCCCATTTCTTGCAGTGTATTTTCTAGATACCAAGTGGTTTAAGATCATTTGAATTTGAAAGAGATTGATCACTGTGCTGGGAGATGATTAGGGGATGACAGATGGGAATTTATGCCAGCGTCGCTTGCTGCAGTGCAGTATTCTGAATTTATAAATATCCATTTGAGAGCCAGGGCTTGACTGGGGACTAGCTGGCTGAAACCTTGAGGTGCTGCTGGCAGATCATAGAAGCAACTGTACAAAATGGGAGTCTCAATTCTTTCCCTCCAGGCTTGAGGAGTTGAGACCTTTGAGACACAGCATCCGAAGGTCTCTGATACCCAAACACCTTTGGTCTGGGCTGCCCAAAACACCTTCTAACTCAGCCAGGCTGCATCACAGGACACTTGCATCTCTCCTCGGACATCTCTTCTGACTTTACCAGCTTCTGAGTCCACACTGCAGCACCAAAATTCATCCTCCAATTCACTGGAGGTCCTTTGTGTCTGAGAGGGATCTTCCTTTGGGAGTAACCTTGCCTCCCACGTGGGTTTGGGTTTACTTCCCCTGCCAAAGCCCTGGTGGCTGTCTGTGCCTCAGAGCAGTGCCTGGCACCTGAGGGCAGAGTTTTGCCCCCAGCTTCTCATTTCATGGGTTACACTCATCACTCAGTGTCCAACAGCAGCCTTTGCAGGGGATTTGAAGGGCTCCTTTCACTATTCTCACTGCACCTGAGCTTAAGCAGGAATGGTTGTATCTGTCTAAAGAAGAAACAGGCATAGTTCTGGGCTTTATTTGTGGTTTGTTTTTTTTTAATTGAGAGCACTTTGCAGGTGCACAGCAGCCTGTGCACCCAAATGGCCTTTACACCACCACCACCAGCTCCCTGCACTGGGAACAAGGCTGCTCCTGCAGTTCAGCTTTATAAACGACCTAAATGAAGTAGCCACGAGTGCTGCTCGCCAGGCCTGATAAACATCAGGTCACAGAACATAATGGACGCCTCTTACCCAACACAGGTGTTGCTAGGATCCCCACAAATTGTTGTGTGATGTGTGAAACTTCTCTGCAGGCTTAGCAGGAGTCACCTGCCTGGCACAGAGGGATAGCTTACGGATGGGAAACCTTAAGTTGCCTCAGAAAAAAATGTTAGCAACACCTCCTTCTCAGACTGAGGAACTCCCAGAATGTAAGTACAACATGCCAAAAATAAGTGGTGAGGAAAAGGGATGCTCTGGCTTGATGGGAGTAGATGACTTTCCTCTAAGCAAGGAGGCAATATTCAAATGTGAGCAGGTACTGTGTCCAGCAGGCAGATCTGACCACGGTTCCCAACACAGCTGCTCACTCACAGCCACCAGACTGGAGGTGGGGATGGCATTCTGCTCTTATTTAGTGTGGGAGCTCTCTGGAGCAGCTGATGGCAATGGGTGATTTCTGACAAAGGTGCTACACAACACAAGTTATTAACAAAAAAAAAAAAAACAACCAAAAATGCTGTGGCAATGTAAATACACATTTATTACTGATGTTGGCTATAGTTGGCTATGGGATCCTTCTCAGTGACCTCTGGATGCTGTTTGCCCTTAAAGAAGATAGGGTAGGTCCACATTTTACTCTTACAGCCAGTGTGCATCAAACTCTGCACTAGAGCAGATGGGGACAGACTGAAAGGTGCTTCAGTTTGTTCCTCTCTTTTATTATCACATCCTGAGTTCCTTCCTTGAACTGTTGTGAAGCGTAAAGAGATACTTCACAGAATATAATTAGAGCAATCCAAGTTTTGTCTTCCCGGGGACTTCCTGTGAGGATTGATTTTTGAAAATACATGGATTTATTTGTTGTTCAGTCGTCTGAGTGCTGTCAAACGGCACACACAGCGAGGCACCCCCACGAGGGAAGAGCTGTCAGCCTCTTCTGCTGCCGCCTGCATCATCTCTCAGGGAATGGAGAGGGATATATGCAAAAAAAAAATGAGCATCCTAAAAGCTATGGCAGCCACGGATGCAGGATTGCTACAGGAAGAGGTTTCACATCTTGTAGGAAAGCTCTCAGGTGGTTTGGGCTTAGAAATCCCAAGTGCAGGGCTCTCCCTGCAGACAGTTCTGAGGGTGAAGGACACCCCAAACTCCCTTCTGGGGGCAGGAGACCACATTAGTTACTGCCAGGGAAAACACAGCACAGCCTTGTGCTTGAGAGTCACAAGTGAAGGAGAGAGTGCCAGAGAGCAGAGTCTGA
This sequence comes from Erpornis zantholeuca, assembly GCA_013400515.1. NCBI lineage: Eukaryota > Metazoa > Chordata > Aves > Passeriformes > Timaliidae > Erpornis > Erpornis zantholeuca. The sequence goes on from VZTN01010331.1 coordinate 759,759, forward strand.
CAGGGAAATCTGCCCTCTGGGGCCACTTTTCTCACAGACAGCATTTATTAGCCGAGATGGCTCTGGGGAGGGATGCAGTGAGTGAGGTACTCTGCTCTGCAGCTGGCAGCAGCCAGAGGTGGGTCACAGAGGCCAGGGAAGGATTTCAATCCAGCCTAAGCCCTTCCTGGCTGCTGGAGGGCACAGCTGCAGTGATGGCATGGCCATGCCAAGGGCTGCTGCTCGCCCTGAGCCTTGCCAGCCACCAGGCTGGAGGGCAGCAGCTTCTCTGGCAGAAAGGTGTAATTCCACTGTGCTGCTCCTGGCTTTCCTAGGGCACTGGAGCTTTTCTGGAGGAGTCTGTGTGAAACAGGGATATTTCTGCAGTGTGAGAAGGGCCCAGAAGGAACACTGGGCTGGGATGGGGGAGGTCTGGTTTGTGCTCACGTGTGTGAATGGGACAGGGATCTGCTTCTCCTCTTTCCACCTTCACCCTCCTCATCCACCTTTCCTGAGAGCAGAAAAGGGGGGCCTAGAGAGCAGAAAGTCTCTAATGACTCTCAGACATTCCTCCTGCCACTCCAAAGACCTGCTTAGAAGCTCCCACACAGGAATAAAAATGTGTAAAAGGCACAAATCTCAAAGTCTCGCCTGGCATCTCGCTACCAGAGCAGTGCAGCTCTCTAATGGAAACTGGGGCTGGGAAAGGAGAAAGTGATCTGCAGAATGATGCAGGAATCATAAAAGGAATTTGGTTATTCGTGCAACATACCTGGCAGAGAGGGATTTTCAAGGCAGTTTGGGTGTCTCACTTGGCAGGTGCCTGTGGCTGCCGAACGGGGGCTGCCAGCGCAGGGTAAGAGCTCTCCAGCTGAGTAACTCGAGCTCGAGGGGGACAAAACCATCCCACCCTTCTGATCCCAAATGCCTAAGTACTGGGGCAGGAGCCAAAGGTGTTTGATGGGATGACTGGGATGGAGAGAGGATGTGATTTCATGAGGACACCGCCGCGAATTCTTTGCTGAACATGAATAATTAAGAGGATTTTACCTCTGATTGTGGCTTTGCTAAAATAAACCAGTCTTTATGTCTTCCTAAAGCATTAGGTAATGCAATAGGAGCTCATGCTTGCAAACCCCATGGCCAAGCTTTCTCAGAGACTACGCCAATTTTACACAATATGCAGGAAATTACAGACTTTGTAAAACCATTGCAGTCTGGCTTTATTCACCCACGGAGAATATACTGCATCCCCACTAGATACATCTCTGCTCAGTGTGCTAGTCAGGACACTGAAGAAAACACACTTGGAGCAAACAAATGTGTGAGAAATATCCCAGCCTGATGTTACTGACTGACAGGTGATTTGTCTTGAGACCAAAAGCAACCTCTAGAGCACCTGTCCGTGCAGGCAATACTCCACATGATTGAAAAGATGGAGAGGTTTAATGACTGCACTTTGCAGGGACTCTCTCAGGTGGCAGAAGGGAACAATTCCATTGAAAAAGATGTTCAGTGTTACAACAGGCAAGCTTCTCTTCCAGGGATAAAGGGGTAAAGCTCTTTTTGGCCATCTTCTGCTGGTTCTGGTCCTGCTTGGCTGCCTCCAATTCATTCTCTCTGCACAACCACACTGGGGACCTGGGGGGCAACCCAATACCATCTTCTCCCATGAGAGAAGCTTACCCCAAGAGCAGCACCAAGGGCACCCCAGACACTGGGATTCAGGATCTGTAAGTACATATCCACATCCTGCAAAACGAAACCCAAATTGTGTGTGAGGTCTCCTGCGCTCAAGGAGATCATTTTGGCTTTGTTTCCTTTTCTGGTGTCTCAAAGCTAACGGGAAAAGAGATTTTGGGCTTCAAAGGACCACCTGAAACAGGAGGTGGAAGCTTTTGTGGGCAGGGATTGCTGTGCCCTCGGGGTGTGGAGCAGAGCCCATGAGGACATCTCTGCTGTTGGTGGTGACGTGTGTGGATGAGGGTCTCCTGCTGCCTTGTTCCTGCTGATTCACCCCCATTCCACAGGGGGGAGCAGAAAGAGGGTGAGGAGGAGAGAACTAAGTAAGGGGGTGGATGAAGAACAGCAGGATATTAGACTGCCTAGTGCTTCTGAATGTTTTGACTTGTTAACAACTGGGGGCCCTGCATTACCCACCTACGGTGAAAACTGGCTGTGCTCTCTCTTTTGTGTCGTTGTCATCTCCAGGAAAAATGTACTTTGGAGTTTTTCCTTTCTGATCCATTTCAGCAGCCTGCCATGCAAGGTTGTGCACTTCATAGTCTGCTGAGCCTCCCAAGTATGGCACCTCATTATCATCACAGCCCTGACAGTGCTGTCTCCTACCGACGTGGCACAAGAAATCTGAAGTTAAGCAATTGTAACTCTGCCTAGTGGCATCCAGAAATGTACAATCAGCTTCTCCACAGTCCATGCAGTAGCATGGATTCAGCCACATGCTGTCCTTCTGGCTGCAGGACTTCAGTGGCTGCAGGCTCCAGATGTGCTGGCCCAGCTAAATCGCTCCCATCTGCACACCTTGCTGTCACCTGCTCTGCGCAGGAACAGAAGGAATCTATTATTTTTCATAACAGTTCTCCTCTCCTTAAAGAACAAGAATTCATTTTACAATAGGAAATGACTCATTTCAAGCATGTTAGCTGCAGTTTTGTTCCCCTCTGTCCAGTACTGCTACTGTAAATGAGCTGTAGTGCCCTTCAGTTGCTCCAATAGCCAAGCTAAAGTTCTGGCAATCTATTTGTCCTCTTTTAAGTAGGATGCAATGTACTGGCCTTGCATCCAATTCAGACTTTTTAAGTCAGAGAATATATGGTCTTTGAGTGAAAAGGGTGTTTGAATCAGGTCTCGGGAGGGTTTGGTTCTTATTCACTAATGAGCAACAGCAGAAGAGTGCTGTTTTCTCAAGGTCATAACTCTACATTGTAACCACTCCCCCACTCATATCTTCGGATCTTCCTGTAGCACTTCTATTTTTCAGGTGTGCTGCTATGAGAAAAGCCATTTATTCAGGTGTTGGAAATGGTCTCTTTAATCAGAAGCCTGTGCTGTGATTGCAGAAGAATAAACGAGGCAGTAGATGGCAGGAATCCAAAAGGAGTCAGACGCTTCCCTGGTGCTGTGTGCTCTGTGCACACCCACCCCTGCCTGCTTTGGCATTTACTGCCACATGAGCCACCAGCAGACACTGCTGCCTGTGCCCCTCCCTGCTCCTGGGGATGCCTCAGGTTTTAACTTTTCTGTGTTCCCAGCCCTGCCCTGCCCAGTGTCACTCTGCAGTTCCCTGGAGCTCGTTCAGTGCTGTTCTCTCATGCTCACACACACACAACAAAGCCTCTCCAGCTCTCCAAGGACACCCAGACCCTCCTAGGCCCAACAACTGCAAACCACAATCTTGGGGACAGGGGGGCAAGCTTGGGCAAATTCCATCCTTGCCTGGCTTCTGCTTGGGGAATTGATGCTGAGATCCAAGTGGGAAGAACTCGGGAGCTGTCCTTGTCCATGTTGGGATGCACTGAGGCAGGAGCCTCTGGAGCCCAGAGTGTACCTCTGAAGGCCTTTCCAACCAATCCCTCCTTGATTCCTTTATTCCTGCCTGCTCTCTGTTTTTAGGGAGCCATTTCAGGCATCAGTGGCACTAACTGGGTCCCAGCTGTGGGCACAGGGATGGCAGAGCCCTCCAGGTCTCGTTCCCCCACTCAGAGAAGCGGAGGGAAGGCAGCTGGGCTGCTGCATGGGGGTGGTCTCTGGGGTCATGGTGGTGGTCTCAGCCCACCAGCAGCACCTGCCCTGCCAGGGTGGTGACCCAGGCACGCACATCTCCCAGAGAGCCTCCTTGTGCCAGCCTTTATACAGGGAGAAGGCTCCAGAAGGATCAGGTCTGCATCCTTTCGGCTTGCCCGTGACCACAGTGCAGTTCACACAGGCACAGCACACCCAGGTGCCCATCCAACACCCTGGGCACATCTCCCTTGCTGTGCAAGGACAGCCAGTCTGTCATCTGCTGGGGCAAGGTCCTTAACGTGCATCTCTCTCTTCACAGAGCATCAAACCAGTTAGGCACCCCTGCTGAGCTGATCTGTTCTTCCAGGTCAGCACTGCAGCTTCTCTCCCTCCTCATGGAGTCCTGTGAATGCACTCCATGCTTGGCTGGGCTGTGGTGGCCCAGGCTGTCCCCATCTCCATGTCACCTCGTTCAGCAGCAGCTCTGACACGAACACTACCAGTTCACACCTTCCAGCTGGGAGCATCCAGGCATGTCCAGGCTGCTTTCCCAAGCTTGTGAAGTCCTGAATCTACATTTAGATCAGTGTGGCTGGTTTAATGCAAAAGCCTAAAGCACAAATAAAAGAAACAGCTGAGGCCCAGGCTCCTGAAGTTGGGAGGGGCACTTCCTTGGGTCTGCAACCTCCTGGAGATGCTCTAAAGGTGCTGTGCTTTGTGTCACTGGAATGCAATGATCCCTGAAGCTAAGGTGCATCCCAGGTAGGCAACTGACTGGGGAGCCAAATGGAACCAGCAATCCCACTGGGACTGACTGAGAAAGCCAAATTTCACTCTGCCTCTCCCACTGCCAGGAAGAGATGAGCCCTGGGAACCTGGATCAGGCCAGGTCCTGATCTGGGAAATCCTGATGCTCCATTTCAGCAGCAGTATGCTCCATTCCTGATGGGAAAAGGGACTGCATGCAAGGCAGCTCCATTGCTGCTGCTCCTTCAAACGAAGCAGGAATCAAGGTCAAAGCCAGGTTCCTGCAGCAGGCAGTGCTGCTTCTGTGCCTGACCTTCTTGGTTGTGTTCAGTGGCCCCAGCACAGAAGGAGCTCTTTGGTGCAGCTGCTCTGTGCAGCTCCCACTGACACAGGGACAGAGTGGTACCTGTTGCTCTTCGCTTTCTCACCTTTACCAGCCCCCTCTTGGACTGAATCAGAGCAATTTATTCCCTCCCCCACATCCAACACCATCCCTTCTCTGGCATTTTCTCTCACTAAAGCAAGAAACACTTCCATTAAGACTTTTTGCAGGCCCTCTCCTGCCTCCCAGCTACCTGCAGGTGCTTTGGAGGTTGTCTCTGTCAGACAAGGGGAGTGCAGGGCTAGCAGGGCAGCAGGGGCTCTGTGGGCACCTCTCTCTGTAGGATGCAGCCTGGCCCTTCCCTCTGTGTGCCTCTGCCAGAGCACTGCTGAAGGGAGCTTGCTCTCTCTCTCCTCTCTGCTTTTTACAGAGTTTCTGGTGCCTGGATGAAGAGAGGGAGAAGGAGCCACTGCTGAGAACTGGGTGTGCTGAGGTGCCTGGGTTACACAGGGGCAGGAGGGGGAGGATGTTTCTACTGCACACAGTCAGGCCTGGCATCGCTTGGCCTCACCGTGGAGTTGTTGAGTTAGTGAAATTGCCTTCAGACAGTACAGCAGGAGAGGTGAAATCAGTTAACTGGCTTCTCTTTTCATCTGTCTTTCTCCAAGATTCGTGGCAAGGAGTTAACTCTCTCCATTTCAGCAAAACACTGCACTAGTGCTGTATTTGAGGACAGATCCTAGATGGGATTTCTCTTAAAATTCTTGGCAGCACAGAGAGCTAATTAAGATCCCATGTAGTTCAGGACTCTTTTTCTAACAGCCAATAGTCTGCTACCTTTACAAATTTCTAATGTCAAAAAACTGAAGAGCAGCTTCAAGTTAAAACACGAAAAGCTCTTTTTAACACTGCTCTCCCCCTGTACCCATCCTCAGTGAAGCTTGGCTGGGTGAGCCTTCCCCACAGCATTTCCAGCCTGTTCTCATCTCTGTGCAGCCTCATGAATTTCTCATGCACTCAGCACACTGTGCATTTACTCAGCACACTGTGCATGTGCAGTGAGTCCAGGGGTCAGTGCCAGTGCTCTGGACACATCCACACCTGATGTGAGCCCACAGAACTCAGCAGTGCTGCACTGCCAAGTGCTTTGGCCACTTCTGTTAAGCACTGGTGCCACTGCTCTGATCAACTGATGTCTGATCCCTTGGGAAATGCAGGAGACCATTGCTAATTTGGACCTGATCTTAACCACGTTCTTAGAATGACAGTGTTGGGTCTGTAATTACAACACAGTATCCTTAGGGAGCTGGTGCAAGTATGTGCAGAACGTTCATTAAATGAATTTTTCCTGTCTGTGCACGCAAGACTTTCCCCCATTTCAGAGACATACAAAGGCAAGCTTAGCCACAGAGTGCTTCACTACAACTTCTTCACCTGATAATCCTGATGGGGTCTTGCTCAGTTTCTAGGGGACTGGTGTTGAAGTCAGAGCCTGTCATTACTATGGACATCTAAGCAGCCCCTAGGGAATCAATGAAGAGGAAACTACCTCCTGTCCCTGCTGGCTGAGCCTCTTCAGGTCAGGGCTGAGACTCATCAGCGTTTTTGAGCACAGACACTTGCCTGTGCTCTGCATCCTCTGTGGGTAAATACAGGACTTAACTTTCCAGTTCTCTGAACTATTAGCCAATCTTCAAATTTTAATTGTGAAACAGAAAGGGAAAAAAAAAACCCAAACCCCAAACCAAAACAGCAGAAAGCACATCAATTCATACAGGGAGTGGTATTGCATGCATGCTGCTCACAGGCAGGCTTCTCTGCATGTCCGATTCAAAATTTTCCTATGAAATAATTGCTTGGAGAAGGAATTAAGGTGAACAAACGTTTGGAAGTTACAGACTATTACTATCCCTGCTGCTTGCCATTCCACATGGCACTTAGAATGTGTAGCTCTACACGGACACAACCAAACCCCCTTCAGATGCCAATCCACCCTGGTGCATCAGAAGGCTCCAACTTCTCCCCGACTCATTCTACCTGTCCTTGGCACCGCTCTAAGTCACTCTCAGGCTGGAGGTGTTGAGCCAGCGAGCAAGCTGTGCTGTCTGCCTGCCCCAGCTGTGCTGGGATGGCAGTGCTGGACACTGTAACTACAGCAGCTCCCCTCGGTGCCGAGGCATCTCACGGACAGCCCCTCCAGGAGGAAGCACCTGCTCAGTCCTTGTCTGGGCTGAGACAGCACTGCCGATGCCATGCTCATGTGGCACCTGCACGCCTGGAGCTGTGTGCTGGCAGCGGTGCCCCACAGGTGTTCACATCCAAGCTTGGGACATCCTTTCTTTCCTTATTTGGGCTGTCTCTAGCTTTTCTTGTTCCAAGCATCTCTGTAATGTCTTCGTCCCCTTTTCAAGTAGGAATTTTTGCTCAGGGTTATACACTCTGGAGACTGGTGCCTGTCAGCTGTGACTTTCTTCCTGCCCTGTACCTGCACTCAGGGGTCTCAGTGTCAGCATTGCCACTGCCTTTGCAGCACACTGACCTCAAGACTGGACTTTCCACCTCCTGTCCTGCTCCCCCAGCCACAGGGACAGGCTCAGGAGCATGACAACTGTCTGCTAAGCTTCTGACAGCGTGCTCCTTCCCCAGACACGTCTCGTCGTGGTGGCGTGTCCCTTCCCAAAGCCAGCCCTGCCCCACGGAGTCGGCTGGGGACTGGCACCAGAGAAACTCGGCAGCTACACCTGCGCTCGCTGCTGGGACACGGCCACCTGGCTACCGCTCTGGTACTCACATGGCCAAAGCGACAGCGGCGGAAACTTCACGACAGGCTGACTCTGTACCTCAACTCCAAAGTCAGGGTGCCCGAAACCGGGTGGGAGGGCAGGCAGGGACAACCCCTGGCGAGGGAGGCAGCGCCGGGACGGCAGCGACCCGGGCTGGGAGATGCCGTCCGGAGGATGCTGCCGGTCCGGGGGATGCTGCTGTCAGGGGGATGTTGCTGTCAGGGGGATGCTGCTGTCAGGGGGATGGTGCTGTCCGGGGATGTTGCTGTCAGGGGGATGCTGCTGTCCGGGGGATGTTGCTGTCCGGAGAATGTTGCTGTCCGGGGGATGTTGCTGTCCGGGGATGTTGCTGTCCG
>VZTN01010331.1:771576-796184 GCA_013400515.1 Erpornis zantholeuca
TTTTATCCAGATGAAATGAGCCTTACTAGAAACTGCCAGACAGTGATCCTGGGGGCAGGAAGATGGAGTGACAAGTCAGTGACACACTGCCCCAACAAAGCACTGCCTTCAGGAGACAAGAGCCATTTGCTGAGGGAGTTGTGAAGAAGCAAAGGTTGTGTTGCTGCAGCACACTGGTGTGAGAAACGTGGTTGGAAGGCAGCAAAGGTAATGCATGGAGTGTGCAAAGGGATTGGAAGGGGCTGGGTGAGGGTGGGGAAGCCTCTCAAAGGAAGGGGTGTTCTTTTGATGCCTTAAATGGCTCCCTAGAAACAGAGAGCAGACAGGAATAAAGGAAAAAAGGTGGTATTTATTGGAAAGGCCTTCAGGTGCACACTTTGGGCTCCAGAGGTCCTCCCTCAGTGCATCCCAACATGGACAACAGGTCAGGAGTGCTTCACACTTTGATATCAACATAAATTCACCAACCAGAATGATGTTAAGCCAGCCAGTGATGTGATTTCTCCTAAGCTTGTTCTCTTCTTCCTAAGATGATGGTTTACAGTTTTTGTTCTGAGTGTCCTCAGAGAGCAAGTCAGAGGTTGTGCTCTGTCTGTCTGAGCATAGAGAACAGCACTTAATGAGCTACAGAAAACTTCAGAGTCACACTAGCAGTACAGGATTGGAAAAATATAAAAGTTAAAACTTAAGGCATCACTTTGGCCAAGCAGATGTGTGGTACCTGTCACAGGAGGCTGTTGGCAAGAGAAGTGGTTCAGGGCCAGATCAAGGTGTCCTGGAATTAAACTCAGAGCTGCTACAGAGAAAATGATACCCATAGGAATGACAAGTCTTAGATTATACCTCATTAGATGCTTGTATATAATTTTGCTGCAATGAAACCTGTTTTCTTCAAAGCAATATTTTAATCTTTCCTTACTGAGGATAATTGAGTCAAATTCTACTCCTTCTGAGTTAAAGAACTGTCTTTATCAATAGCATTCTCCTGGTCTTTCCAGACTTGGAAGGTGAGGGAGACCTTTCTATGTTCTCATAAAAGCCATTAAAGAAAAAAGGTGATTATGAAAGTTCTTCACTGGAGCCTCCTCAGTGCCTATGCATTGGCAGGCTCAGGTTTTACGAGAGAAGAGTGAAGATTTATTCATTTTTTAAGGTCAGAAGTTTTTCTTGTTGCCAGGGAAGGCTGGGGGTGCATCATGGCTTCTCCAGCTCCTGCTGCAGGTCCACAGCCTGCACCCTCATCCTCCACAGACTCCTCTTCATCTCTCCTTCCTTTGGCCTCCTACCTCCCTGGAGACCCCACAAAGGTCACAACAGGTCTCAAACACTCTCTGTAATGGAGCTTTGCCTATGTGAACCAACTGAAAGCAAGTTTAAAGCTTTTAAACACAAATTATTTCCTTCTAGGATTAAATGTTTATTCCCTGAACTCCCTTTTAGGTTTCAACTGACAAACCTCATTGCAATTAATTTGAGCTCTATTGTGAGTACGTTTTCCAAGGGAGCAGAAAACAGATGTGGTAAATGCCTGAACATGAGATTTAACCCAGCATCTGTTGTTTTAAAGAAGAGTTACAAAACAAACTGTGTTTTGTTTGTGTTTAATCAGTAGATGATACACCTGATTTTCCATTGTCCTCCTTTGAGGTTACATTGAAAACATCTGCTAGGAATGTGCACTGAGATAAACTCATTTGACCTGTCTAGTTTGCAGTGGTTAAGACAAATTAGTGCTATTTTTGCAAGAGTCAGCACAGAGGTGGTGTTTCAGATAAAAGGAATCTGTTATGCACAGTAGAAACCAAACTCTTTCTGGGAGACAAGAAAGTGAAAAGGATCCATCAGGAGCTTCCATGGTGTACTTGTATGATGTTAACTATGGGATTTATGGGCTAAACTATGGAATTTATGGGTTAATTCATCTGTTTAGCATAAGCATATGCTTAAATCCTTTGTGGGATTTACACATAGAGAAATTAGGATTAAAATGTAACTACTTGAGGAATACCTCTGAGGATGGAGGCTCATTTAGCACATGGGATTCATGTCACAGACTCGCTGCATTTCCTCCACTGTGATTGTAAAAAATTGGGTAAGAAACTGCTTGAATGTTCAAGTTTGCTTGGGCTGGAAATTCCGAGTTGTTTAACTGTAGAAAAATGCAAGTTTTGTTAACTTGTCCTGAAATCCATTGCTAAGGGGAGTTCTGTAGCATCCCAGGAGAAAGCTTGGATGAAAGAATGTAAATAAGCTCTCCTTGACCAAGGAAATGTCTTCCTCTCTGTCTTGCTGGGGATCCCTGACTGGGACACAGTCACACACACACAGACACACGTTCCCTGCAGGTGAACCTGCTGGAGAGAGAAAAATTCATTCTGTTTCCTTGATATTAATAAATAAGCCTTCTGAGAAAACCTATAGACACGAGTAGCTTGTGGAGAGGCCCTGGGAAACCAGGGCTGCATCCTTTCCACACCAGAGCAGCCACATCAGTGCTCTTGGGGCTGGGATGGCTCCTGTGAGCCACAGCAGCCACATCAGTGCTCATGGGCTGGGATGGCTCCTATGAGCCACAGCAGCCACATCAGTGCTCCTGTTCATGGGCTGGGATGGCTCCTGTGTGCCACAGCAGCCACATCAGTGCTCATGGGGCTGGGATGGCTCCTGTGTGCCACAGCAGCCACATCAGTGCTCCTGTTCATGGGCTGGGACGGCTCCTGTGTGCCACAGCTGTCCCTGGCTGCAGACAGGGCTCCTACAGAGAGTCTCTTGTCAGAAGGGTGGCCCTGGCACGGCCGTGCCAGTCACGGGCACGCACAGCATCCCGCGGGCAGAGCTTGAGCCATCACCCTCATTTTCCCTGGGAAGGAAGGGCAGGGATAAAGGAGTGAGGCTCTGTGGAAAGGAGGCTGGGTGCAGACTCTGTTTTCGTGGCCAATTGAAAGGATTGCAAGGCCCCTCGTTAAGTCCTGCCCAAATGAGCAGCCAGCCTGAGCGGGTGGGGATCGCTTTCTCATTTCACCTAAAGCTCTCCCATGCTATCCCCCCTGCTAATTAAGTAGATTAAAGGGTCTGGCTTCCTTGAACTCCTCTTTTCTTGTCTGATACACTTTGAATTAGATGTAACCATTATAAAATGATCAGGGGAAAAGCCTGGGTTTTTTTCTCACTTTCTAGGTGTTGTGGGTATTTTTAGGTACCACACTTAGCAGATACAGCAAAAGTACCTCCCTGCAGGTGGATGCTTTAAGTGGTTATAAAAGCCACTATTAATTTGGTTTTATTTCCTTGATATATAAACAAAAAATCTTATTTTGAATTTTCAGCAAGAGTAATTTGTCTGTCAGTGAACACACATTCTCCTCCTTCAGGCTTGACTTGTTTGTTGTTGTTGTTGTTGTTCTAGGCAAAAAGAGTAACTGCTTAATCAAAAAGCAGTGCTGTTAAAAACACTCACGAGCTTTGTATCCAGCCTTAGTCTCATGTAGTTCCACTGACTGTGCCACGATTTCTCTTGATTTACTTTGGCATAAGTGAGGCATAAGCAGAATCCGTGTGGGGTTAGCCACAGCTTTGCTGTAATCCTCGAGGTCAGTGAGAGCAGCAAAGGAAGGAAGCTCTGCATAATCAGAAACCAAATATTGCAATCCCCCTACAGCTCAGTGCTCGCTGCTGATGGCAAACATAAGCCCAAGCCCACACTAGAGGCACCACCAGCAGCTGCCCAGGGGAAGAGCAACAAGAGCAGTTGTGTGCCTGAGCCCTGAGACTAGAAATGGTTTTGATTAAATTAATGTCATTTTACAGGCAGGTGCAGCACTCTGATACCTTTGTGTTTATTCTGCAGTTCACCTGCCTCTGTCTGTGGCAGGAGGAAAAGGTGTTGGGACACGTCACTGAAGAGAGGAAGGAAAAAAGACAAAAAAGGGAGGAAAGCAAAGTGAAAAATTGAACTTGTCGGTGTGAGCAGGGAGAGGGAGGTAACTGCAAACAACCTGGGGTGGCTCAACTCAGCCGTGGAGCAATTCTCTGTGCAGCTCAGAGCTCCTGGGTGGGGACTGCTTTCATTAACTTCACCGAGATTGCTTCACCGAGTGGGATGAGCAGGAGCTGGGTTTTAGAAAACTGCAGAGAATATCATTGCAGGCTTCTCAGATATTTTTCCCTGTTTAAATTGGCTCAGCAGGCCTTGCAAAAATCCCTGTGGGTTTGAACAAAAAAATTATTTGCAGTTTCCTAGAGGCCGACAACTGTTTCTCCTCTGATCAGATATTGCCCTGAAGGGAGTTTTGGTCTCCCTGTGGATCAGGCATCAGTAATCTAAAGTTACTTAAATGGGGCCAAATCCTGCTTGCTGGCATGTTTTAAAGAGGGTGAGTGGTTTATTTCACATCCAAGTCCACAAAGGCTCTGGATGATATACAGTGTGTGGTAAGATTACATGGTAAAAGTTTCTGTCCTTGATGATATTAGTGCTTGGGCACACTTTTGACAAAGACATACAGCTGTGATTTTCCTACCTTGAACTTGAAAGAGAAGTCAGGATTTAATTTTATGTCGGCACCCGGAGGCTCTTTATTTCTTGCCTTTGCTCTTTATTGCTCCCACACTGCAAACACAGAAGCCTCCAATAACACAGCCTATGGAATCAGAAATGCAGGGTCATGCAGTGCTTGCTATTGGCCCCTGAAGTCCAACTTGGGCACTGCTATAAAAGCAGAGGCTCCCCTGCCATTGACTCTGCTCCTCCACTGCTGTTGGCCTGGGAACACTAGAGCACTTACTGACCACAGAGCTTTCCTTCCAGACACAAACACAGCACTGTTTTCCAAAGGGGACTCTGATCTCCGCCTGTGGAAGCTGTCAGTGGCCAGCAGTGCCAGTCTGGGGCCTCAAGTTCTTCGCTGTGCCTGCTCCTCGTGGTTGATATGCAAGGGCTGTGTCAGATCAATAGCTAAATTAAATTCCAGAGTCAGACTCGGCTTTAATATTTTTCAATAGATTTGGGTTTGTGTGAGAAGGGAGAGGCAAATCATTAGGAGGATTTCATCCCTTTCCTTTGTTTTTCCTTTGTGTCCTGGGCCAGCTGATAGAAGTGACCCCTGTTAATTTAAGTTCCTGTGTGGGCAAACACTGATGGGGCACTGTGCTAGCAAGGAGCTGCCTGCAGCTGTGGGTTGGGTGCTCCTCTTTTAGTCTGAGCCCACTTATTTTTGAACTTCTCTTGCACAATATTGGTGGTAGATCCTAAAATACATCTTGGATCAGACAGCTGATCAGACATTTCCAGGGGTTTGGACTGTTTTGTGCTGGCTGTACAATGACCAATTCAATAAGCACTTGTTTTGCAGTTTGAGGTAGCTAATGGATTCCAAAGCTATTTGCTGTTGTAATTTTTTTGCCTAATTGTTTTCTGTCTGTAACTGTATGCCTCCACTTCCAGAACTGACTCTTACATGCCCATGTGGTGAGATTGATGCAGGTTCTGCCCACAGAACGACACTGTTCAATAGCAATCAGGGATGCAAACCCAGCAGACAGAGGCTGCAAGGAGATTATTTTCATCTGCCACTCGAAATGCAATTTCTAACCTGCTTTTGGAAAAAAATGACACCCCGGTCTGAGAAAGTGGGCAACCTATCATTTTATGAGGCAATCATTTAAAACTGTTGGGCAGCTGACTAATGAAAGAGACAAACAGGCTGTGCATGAGTCAAATTTCTGAGCTGCTTTCACAAAGGTGGTTTTTGCACAGGCACCAATTTATAACCAATGTGCTTTTTGAGATCCCTGATTTGGTATGGCAAGTGGGAAGGGAACTTGTAGGTCAGCACCACGTCTGACATTAGGGTGGTATCTAGTTTCTGTAAATACTGATTTCTCTTTGAACAGGTTGGCTTTAACTTGTTTTTAATTAGTAATGGCAGATGTTCAGCTGGGAGAACATCTAGGGATCATTATTCTAATAATGTCCTATTAGCTTTTAAACCTTCCTCTTAATGTAAATCTGTAATTAAAGTGCTGTCTCTATCTGCTGCATCCTACCACCACTTCTATCTGTAAGCCAACACAGTGAGATGCCAGAAAAGCTGCAGGGGTTGTAAATTGTGCCTCACGACTCTGTGTTTCGGGTAATTGCACACTGAGGACAAAGCAGAGCAGAGCAGCAGAGCTGCAGCAGCAGCCCCCAGCCCCTGCCAGTCCAGGGCAGGGATGTTCCCCCGGGTGGAGGATGCTGTGGCAGCAAGGTGGAGGTGGAGCAGCGCTTGTGCTATGTCCCAGGGGCACAGACAGAGCCCTTGGCAGGCTGTGTCCTGCAGGAGAGCCTGGCTGGGTGCCCGAGCTGTGCTGGGAGCCTGAGGAGGCTTTCCCCTCTGCTGGAAGCTTTGTGCTTTGTGTGTATTTAGAGGAAGGTTCCTCCCTTGTTTCCTTGCCCATGCACAGCTCCCAACACGGCAGCACCCACTGGACACCTCCTCCAAGAGGTTTTGTGTCCACGCAGCTCCTCTGGTCCTCACCAGCATCAAACCATCAGCAAATCAGGCCAGGAGGTGTCTGTAAGCACAAGTGTGTAAATTTAGCTGGTTTGGAGGTTCTGTCCATTTACCTTGTCTCTTACAAACAAAACCCAACACATTTCGTTCGCTGTCCTCTGGTGGCACATTCCCCTTTCCCCATATTGATCTGAGATCCCTTGAACCTGTGGATCCCAAAGGAGAAGTCAATGTCCCTTTTTGTACCTGTGGCTGTGCAAGGACCTTGTTAGCTGCTCCCAGAAGCGTTGGCCTTGCCAAGGATCTACTCCAGGGGCTCAGGAGTAGATCCACAGTCCCTGCTCCCACCCTGCTGACCATGAGAGGAGCACTTCAGTGCATTACTCACCAAACTCCAATCCCATTCATGTTTTCTATTTCAGTAGAAAATGCTAGTCCTTGCCATCAGACAGGAGGCATAGGTGGCCATGTCTATATATATTTCATATTTCCCTTGAGAGTGTAGTGTCATTAAACTTCTTCAGCATTGAGTTTTTGTCTTGTACTCACATTGAAATAAAATGACATTCTGAAAAACTCACTCCAACTTTCCAGCCTGGGAGTCAAGCCTAGGGTGGTATAAATCTGCCCTGCTGTCTGTGAAAGATTCATTTCTAGTCCTGCAGTGACATGATAACTTTGACTTATCTGCAGAAGTTTCCTGCCTTCCTCGCTTCCATCCTGCTCAGTGTGTACCTTCTCTTCCTCTGGGCACAGTGCTTAGCTGCCTGCTCAGTTTAAGATAAATAAATAATGGTCCCAGGTATCCATCACACTCTCTTCTGGATCACTCTTGAAAGGTCACTCCAGACTCACGTGGCACACTGGAGTTACCAGAGCCTGCTGACCTCTTTCCCTTATTTATTCTACAGCTCTCACACTGGCAGGACCTGCCTTTGGTAATTAGATAATCTGCACAAATGGAGCCAACAGGCAGCAGATGTAGGACAAGAACCAGATTTCATATCTTCCTTTGGATTTCTTTTACAAGATGAAGATACCTGATACTCTTGAAAGCCACGAGACCTGCAGAGATAGCTGAGGAACTGCTGTCCTGATGTACATGCTGATAAGGCCATCCTTATTTCCTTTAAATCCACACCCTGCTGCCTCCCAGGCTGCTGTGCAGTCTGCCTTGAAGACCATTCTGTACATTACCTCGTGCTGGTTTAGGGAAGAAACTATTAGGGTTTTTTGTCTAATTAGGTTGTATTTCTCAGTGTTTAACTTCATTCTTTCATTCAGGCTGTGCTTGAAGCATATCCTGCCTGATGTGACTAAGCTGTTGACTCACTTCTTTTATGGCTGTAATAAAACTAGATCTAATGACCAATGTCTGGATATCAACCACCGACAGCATTTGCAAAAAAAAAATATATCCAGATTGTTCCTCCTCAGTGTTGTGTGTCCTGGTATAACTTCCACATAATTTACAGTATCAGGCAAGCATGGCACTGTTGGAATCACAGTTTTGTTTTCTTCTTTTATAAAGATTATCTGCATGTCTCTAGCATTATCCCAAACCCTCCAGTTCTGAGTTTTAAACAATGCTTGCTTGGAATCTGTCCCCATAACCATCAGTGCTGGTAATTGCACTCAAAGACCTAAAGCAGACAATTAACCTTGCCCTGGGCCCCAGTGGGGTTTCACAATCCTGTGAGTTTGGGGCTCCCCACAGTTTTGTCATCCATCCCATGGAATTTGGTGGTCTCCCAGCCCCTGCTGTGCTCTCAGGTGGGCTGCTGCCTGTGACTCCAGTGTGTCTGTGCCACGCAGGGATGGGCAGGGGAAAACATCTGGTTTTGCTTGCAGCTTGACCCCAGCAAGTTCCTGCTGTGCCAGGAAGGTTGGGTTGGGCACCTGCAGGAGAACCTGGCCCCTGCTGAGTGTCTTTGCTGAGTGTGAGGTGAGCACCATGAAGGAGGAGGTAGCATTCTCCTTGCCAGTGGCAAAACTGTGGATTACTGGATGTAGAACAGGGCATGGATGGGAAGGAGAATCAGGCACCTGGAGCTGATTCCCTTGAGCCTCCACGATCTGCTGTGCTGAGGAGAGCCCACAGTAATTCTACACAATCAGTCCAGGCTCAGGGAAGTGATAGGTGTCAGCCCTAAGACATCTGCAATTGCAAGTCTCCCAAACTGAGATTGTATCACAATGTTTGACGCTGGAGTAATTTTGATTACATAAGATTCTCAGTTTCACTTAAAAGAAAAAATAAGTTTCTGTACTGCAGAGCAGCAAAGATTAGCTTGCAGAGATGAGCTGAGGGACCAGGCAAGGCTTGCAGGCCAGAGGACTAAGGAGTCTCACGTTTGTTTTTTAACATCTCATGATTTCAGAAGGCATCTCACAGTGGAGCCAATCCCATAACTGGAAGTGGCTTTCATGAATGCAAAGGTTTATTTTTTGAAAAAAGTCCCAAACCTAACACCAGCACTGTCAGCAGATCTGAAGCTTTCTGTGAATTCAGAGGATGTTCAGCAAATAATTTGGGAGGAAAACTGGAGACGTTTGCTCTGGGTAAGCTGAATCATTTTTCTCAAGCATTCTAGCTTCTGCTTTGACACAGTGTTTGCATTCCAAAATCGAGTCGTTATTTTAAAAGTAAATTAAACAAAGAAAGCAAACAAAACAATGGGGGATGATTTAAAAAATTTGGAAGGTGCAGACATGGTAATGCATGAAAGACTTTCCAGCTGGGGATGGTCAATTTGCTTTGTGTCCACTGCCCACTCTGAGCTGAGGACTGCAGACATCTCAGGCATCAGTGGTGCCATCATTTGTATTAACGAGATAATCACCACCTTTCAATGCCAGCACTGCTCCACGTTGCTCTAACAGCTGCTCCAGACTCTCTGCAAACATCTGAGCCTACAGAAAATGATCCTAAAGCTGTTTGGGGAAGGCCACCAATCCTTTATCTGCATTGTTTCATGCAAAGTTCAGCCTCTGAGATCCCTTAAATGAGCAAAAAGCTGCAGAGGAAACTGCCTCTTGACAGTGTTGAGGGGGAAATGGCACCCAGCTTTCCTCTGATAAAAGCAGCAGTCCCTAGGAGATGCCTGAGGATCTGATCCCACACATGGAATTCTGGTCTGGACTTACACAGCTCCCACAGGGTCCAGGATCCCCTGGAAAAAAATGGGCACCTTTCAGTGGAGCTGAGCAAGAAGTTTTTATGCCCAACTCCAGGAGCAAAACTGGCTTTTGATAAGTGGTTGAGTGGTTTTAAACAATGAAAAATTAAAACAATCATTCAATTAAATGTGAGCAGATGCCCTGAAATGAACTGGTGTGGCCAGATTTACAGTCTTATTGATGATAAGGCATGGAAGCATTTGATCATTCTTATTTCATGGCTCTCTTGCTTAATATTATCCTTTTTTATAGATGAGGTGGTCTAAAAACC
Source organism: Erpornis zantholeuca (assembly GCA_013400515.1). Lineage (NCBI taxonomy): Eukaryota > Metazoa > Chordata > Aves > Passeriformes > Timaliidae > Erpornis > Erpornis zantholeuca. The sequence goes on from VZTN01010331.1 coordinate 781,522, forward strand.
TGAGTTGAATTTTTGCAGCAGCAATACATTTTCTGAAAAAATAAAAAAAAAATAGCAAATCTTCAGGAAGAGCTTAGAGTTTACTGAGCCAGAGAGGGGGGGAGGTCTTACTCAGTTTTATTTAGAACAAAATTTTAAAAGATATTTAGATATCTACAGACAAGACTAACAACTGGGATTTTCAGAATCACTTAGGCAATAGCTCCTCTGAATACTCTTTGAGTACAGGTCCTTAACAGGACAAAAGTCCCTGCTAATAGAGCAGCCATGGCCTGTTTGCTCCCCTGAGGGCAGGAGCTGCTTAGCACCTGCAGGGGCTAGCATTGTGTGAAAGCAGCATCTAAACCACTTCGAAAGAAAAAAATTCCCCTTTAAAAAAAAATAAATTTATTTGTCTTATTCTTTTGTAAAAACTAAAAGCTTCCCTTTTAGCAGTGGTCATCCCTATCTTGAATGTACTTTATTGATACCCAAATATTTTTTTCAAGGTTTAGGTTTGTTGTTTTAGCTTATTTTTACACTCCTGTAAGTGCTCTGGGTTAGGAGAAAGTGGTGGGGAGAAGCCCCAGCCTGGGGATCCTTCAGGTTCTTGCAATCAGAAAATGGAAAGGATTCCTGTGCTCTGCATCCTAGCATGGAAACACTTCGCTGCATAACCCCCAGGTGTGGGGAACTGCCCTGCTCCATTCCCCTGTGCTGCCAGAACAACATCATTTCTGTATCTGTGTCATTTCTGCATCTGTGTGCTGGTCCTGCTGCATTTCTGATAAACCAGGCAGGAGCTTCACCCCCCAGCAGATGGACAAGGTGGTGCAAGTGCTGAAAAGCAAGAAGAGTGCAAGTAATTACTTCCTTGGAAAGGTGAAATGTGGTTTACCTCATTACAGTAAACTAATTAAAGCTGGGCTCAAATCTTGTCCTTTGGGCTACACATTAGTACCTGGTGATAATAGGGCTAAGTACACACAAGTCAATGGGAAATAAAAGTCCCTATTTGTATTAATCTAGCAGAATGAGCTTTGTGCCTCCCTTTCTAAGGCTGAATATTAACAACTTGGGTGAAAACAATGTTCTAGTGCACCTGACCCTTCAGAGCAGCACTTGCAGCATGGACTTGGGAAGGAAACACAAGGTTTGAGAAAGTTTTCTAGAGGCAGAGCCCACAAAAATACTGCCAGCTAAGGGCCTGCTCAGGCTTGACCTCTCTCTGAGCTCCCTCACACCCCAAAATGCTTCTCCCTCAGTTCAGGCTGTCCTCAAGAGGTTCACATTTTCCTTCACCATCAAGGTGAGATGATGGCTGTAAGAGAGATTGAGAGCTGGATGGATTTCCCAACCTCTTCCTTGCTTTTCTGCCTTCTTTTCCCAAATCCAACACCACAAATAGTTCAGGGATACTTCAGCAAGTTCCCTGCAGAATTTGCCCCTGTGTTTTTGGGCAGCAATTACTCATTGTGCCTCCTCCTTTCTTGTGTCTCGATTTCAGTGGATTTTGCACTGAGCTGGCCTTTAATTTTCAGTCTGTCCACACTGCAGCATTTGTGGCTTTGCATCCCAAAGGGATTTTCTAACTGGGAGTGCAATTGTTCATTATTCACCAGCAGTAAAGTAGAAATAAGTGACCTGTCTGTGAGTGTAGCAAAACAAAGGAGATGAGGGATGCCCACAGAGCCAGGCCAGACAGCAGGCAGCACTGCTGAGAATTGCAGGGAGCAGGAAACTCACTTCTAGTCTGAGCAAAAAGAGTGTGAGCAGCTCTTACATGTCCACAAGTGTCAGTGTAAAGGTACTGCTGATATTGCTGACTCCTTTGCCTTGCCTCTGCTTAGCATCTGCCCAATAAAATGCCAAAAAAACCCTGTTTTAAGCTGAAAGAGGAGAAACAGAGGTGATTTTCAAAGTGGGAGGCACCAGTGCCTTAGGCATCCATCTGAGAGCCCCAGGAGAAGGGCCACAGGTGAAAGCCCAGGCACCCTGGGGCCAGCTGAACCAGCAGGCAGCCTACACCAGCTCTCACACCTAAACTGGATCCTCAGCAGATGGAAGAGACAAATCCACCTTCTCACCAGGCTGTACAACCCCTGCAGGGTGAGTCCTTGGCAGCTGAGGTGGTGTCCCTGCTGTGGTGTCAGCCTGAAAATCTGATTTTAGTGATGGCAGCCCCTGAGCAGCTCCGATCCTGGCCAAGCCAGCAGGAAACCTGCCTGGGAAAATGAGAAGCACAGTGTGGGGGCAAGGCTGGGCTGGCTGCTGCAGGCTCCTGGGAGGAGTTGCTTGGGCTTTGTGCCTCTCCTCTGAGGGCTGCTGAGTTACAGGAGAGCTGGAAATCCCTTCCTCTGTTCCCTAGATGTTCTCCCTGGAGATCTGTCCTGCACAGGCAATCACTTGGGTGCCACTTGCCAAGGAAACACACAATAATCTCATGGGTGGCATGAACAGTGTCCTGCTGAGTGCCTGCACTGGGGGAGCTGTGGGGCAGCAGCCCCAGTGTCCCTTGGGACCTCTGAAAGACTCCTCCAAGGCAAAATGGAAATGTCAGCATCGAGTGTGGAGTCGGAAATTAACTGTTTTGATTTGGTTTTGAACTCTTAAACAACCCTTAAACAAACAAACTCTTTGAAAACATCCATCAGAATCTTTATTTTGACAGAGCCTGATTTGGTATAAAACTGTTGAACGAATTCAAGTGGGAGTTTTTTTTTTTTTATTTAAAGAATTCCTTTCAGGGATGCCTGAAGTGAAGGAGCAGCTATGATCTCCACTAAATCATACACTGTGATGTCCTTAATAGGATCAGAAGATTATGTGTTATTTTCTCAAAGGCTTTTAACACCAGGGACTAGATATTGAAGAAGAAAAGTCTGTGGGCCTTGTTCAATGAAAAAAGCAACATCTGTAAAGTGGAAAGTGTTCCTTCCTCACAGCAAAGGTTAATTGCCAAAAAGGGTGGTGGTTAGGAATTACATCTTGGTAAATTGGAAACATCAGAAAACACTTGTGTGAGGAGGTTGGGTGGTGAAAAACCTTCAAACAGCAGGCAGGGAAGTTAAAGGTGAGCAGCACAAAGTGTAAACCAACACTTTGCTTTGATTAGAAATATGCCAGCTAAATATAATTAAGAAACATCACTTGTCTGAGTCAGAATCTGAAAAAGGTTATAAGAAGAAATCTTTTCAAAATGTTTATGAACTGCAGGGGAATGTAAATCCCACTTGAGTTTTACAAGCCCAGAGACACTGCTTTGGACTCATATTTTTGTGAATCTCTCTGTAGATATTTAAATAGTGTCCCATCATTTTTTCCCCTTTTTTGGAATGGTAGTGCAGATTTCTTTGCTCAGCAGAACAGATTTTAAAGACCTTCTCAGTGAATGAGCAGCTACAAAACCTGCTGGTTGCCACAAACCTTTTGGTCCCTAAAAATGAATCCACATGGGAAGACATTCTCTGCCTTAGACATGTGGGAATTTTGCAGGAATATGGGGATTTTTAGCTCAAATTTGACCATGCTGAAGATGAGCTTCTGTCTGTAAGTGATGGCAGCTGTTCTGAGAAAAAAGTTACCAATAAAAGACACATTACCACAGAAGGGAACACTGAGGATGCTTGTGAGGAGTCAGAGGACAGCTCAAGTCCCAAACTGTTCCCATCTCTGTGATGCATGGCATATAATTAAGAGGAATGATGAAGAGACTGAAGGCAGAGCCCTCTTGAGCAGGATGTAAGGTGAAATGGTCTCTGTGTACTTATTGAATCTAATAATTTACATCTCATTGAATCCAATCAAGTGAGCAGTTTATCACATTAAGATTGCATTAAGTTGGTTGTCTCCAGTGAGGCTGAATTATTGCTGGAGGGGATCCTGCAGCTCTGAGCTCAGGGCTCCTGTAGCCCCCAAATAAAAGGTCCAGCTTTGCTGAAGTCCAGAAAAGCCTGAAAACTTCTCCTGCCTCTCTGAGGGTCCCTTTTATCCCCAAAGCTCTTCAAAATGGCTTAGCCTGTGACCTAAGCTTGTGGGAGAAGCTCCCTTCACTTTTGAGAGGACTTGAAAACATCAGAGAAATGAAAAAGATTTTTGTTTAGTGTACCACAGAGTGTGTAGTTGTATTTTTGCTCTATATATTATATAGAGGCAACATGGAGAACCTCCTATAATTCTTCTTCTTCTTCTTCTTCTTCTTCTTCTTCTTCTTCTTCTTCTTCTTCTTCTTCTTCTTCTTCTTCTTCTTCTTCTTCTTCTTCTTCTTCTCCTTCTCCTTCTCCTTCTCCTTCTTCTCCTTCTTCTTCTTCTTCTTCTTCTTCTCCTTCTNTCTTCTTCGTCTTCTGCTTCTTCTCCTTCTCCTTCTCCTTCGCCTCCTTCTCCTTCTCCTCCTTCTCCTCCTTCTTCCTTTCTTCTCTGACCTAAGTTCCTGTGATTTATTAATTGGTAAAAAGAACTCAGTGTAGAAGAGACATGTTAATAAAGTTGATACTTACTGGTTTTAAAGACAAAACAAAACATGTAGAAGTTGTTAACTGTTTGATAAAAAGTATAAAAGCCTCCTGCTCTGAGCAGCCATTGCCATTTGCCATTGTACTCCTGGAAGCAACAGCAGAGTCTGTGCTTCTGAAACTTAGATAAGAAAAAAAAAACCCACTCCTAAAAGCAACAAAAAGAAGTCTCATTTCATTTTTTCAAGTCATGAGACATTAAAATAAAGAAAATAGCCAGGCCAGAAGCCAGCAGAGTCCACAGAGCCCCGACACAGCTTCTCCTGGGATGTGCAGCAAGGAGGAGAAAACCCTTTGAGGGTCCCCCCTGCCTGGGGTGGGTGTGTGCTGTGGTGGGACCCAGCAAAAGGAGACAAAAGAAGCTCCACACTCACACCCTGCTCACTCCCAGCCCTTAAAGCATCACTGAAATCAGGTTTGTTTGGAATTCTCCTTCTCCAGTCCTTTACTTGTGGCTTTATGAGAGAAGGCAGCTGTTACCAGGGGTGAGGGGGGATGGCAGCAGGGAGGGTACAAATCCTGCTCTACCCTCACCTGCTGGGGCCACAGAGCAATCTGTTCCTCACTGGAATACTTTGAAGTTCAGAACCTTGAGTTGATCAGAAAGAAGGAAGCAAAGGGTGCAGTTTGCAGTTGTTTCAGTGGCAGCCCCACAGGCTGCAGAAAGACAGAGCAAGAGTGAGGGACAGAGCTAATCTTGGTGCTGAGAAACAGAAGTTAAAAATGAGATGTTTTATGTAGCCCAGTTACAATATCCCAGATTGTACTAAAAATACCAAGTATTTTTGTAACTAACTCTTGCTTATGAGGCAAAACCAAATAACTTTGCTTTTTTTTTTTTTTTAAATCTCTAAGTACCCAGCTTGTTAATTGGAATGAACTTGAAGAGAGCAGAGCTCTGTAGAGACCACTTGAATGCCATATAGATTTTTAGAGAGAATTTTGTCCCTGTGGTGGAACTCTGTTGGGCAGTTTTACAGTTCTGGAGGGAGATGATGATGATGATGATTATTATTATTATTATTATTCCTTGCAGGGGGAGGTAGGAACACTTCCCTGCCTGTGGGAGACAGCCTTGCAGGTGTGAAGACAGATGTTTTCACTGGAAGTGGGCTTTTAAATAGCATTTTCTTCCAGATTGCAGCTGCTGGTTGCACAATGCCACGAAGCCTGTTGGTTTGATTCTCCTTTCTCTCCCTGCTCTGCAGCTTTCCCACTGCTTTGCAGCTCACATTCTGCTCAAGAGTGTGCAGAGAAGGGGTTTCAATACTTTTTTTAACAGCTTGTGGGCAATTGATCTAAGAATACCAGTATCCTGCAAATTGGTTGTCATTATTTAAACATCAGATAGAGAATTTTTGCCCTAGAGCCTGGGCCAGATAAATATGGCTTTGCTGGAAATGGATTTATAATAATAATTTGAACATGAGCTGAGGAGAGGGAAAGGCCTCCATCTCCCTGCCCATATTTCATTACAGTTTACCCCCGTGCAGTGACATGGGAATTATCAGGAAAGGCAGCCCAATTTCTGTGGAAGACTCCACATTATTTTCCTTGGGGCTTGCAGTAGCTGTAAACTGATTGGGTTTGTTTTGGAAGAGGCTGGACAAAGAAGAATTCCACGGAAGCTAAATGAAAATCCAGGCATTCCTAAATTATGCTTCTGGGATTGCTGGGAAGGCATTTAAATATCTACTGCATTTTCAACAAGGAACGCAGGTTTTTAGTAATTTGCCATTTAATTTCTGCATTTATTTCAGAAATTGAGTCTTTGGAGTTGCCTTTCAGTAGTGACCCAATGTTCATGTGCACTTTTAGCCCAGGGGGAGGAATCAGGCAGGGGCTGCACCTGACCTCACTTGCTGGAGCCCTCTGGGCTGCCTTTCATGTCCTGCAGTCCTTAAATTAGCTGGGTTTGTTTCCTCTACTGACACCTCACTTGTAACCAGGTAGCACTTTGAGTCCTTGCAAAGACCTCTCAGCTTTTTGGGAGGGTTCACACCTATTTTAATCCAGCCAGACTGGGGCTGCAGGGACCTGCACAGAGCAAGGCTTGGCTGGTTTAACAAAGGTGACTTTGAGCTACCACTGTGCTCCAGGAATTGTGAGATTGGTGAGCTCCAAAGGCAAAAATTGGTTCTATCTGGGCATGGGCTCTTTCCTTTGCCATCATTTAGGTGTCCCTGGGGCACCATTAGCTCTTCCAGCTGATTTTATGTAAAGTCTCATGGAGTCACTGTGTTGGTCCTGCTGTTTTTGAGTCTGGCTTTTACCATCACAAAAGAGATTTAAGACACTAAAGAATGGAGTCACTGTGCTGAACATTTGGCCAGTGAGCAGCTGAGCAGAAAAGACTTCAACTCAGGCCATCCCATAGGTGCAAATGTTCTTGGCTGGTTTTGCTCTTTCTCTGGGTTTATACAATGAACACAATCAATTTAGAGGCTGTATTCCAAGTAATCTACGTGTTACTCACAGTGAAACAACACAGAATATTCCAAAGTGCTGTTTCAGAGTTTCCTCCTGGTGCACAGTTTAAAAACAGCTGTTGTGTTTCGACAACATGGAAAATCCAATTTCCAAGGCTGGGAAAACTCTTTATTTTTTAAAATTGGGCATGTTTATTAAACTCTTAGAAGTTAATGGAAAAAAAAACAAAAAGCCAATAAGGTCCAGGGAAGAAATAAAGGTTTCTCTCCTTACAGAACTGCCTGTGCCTGGGATGGCATTTGCTGTTGCCCTGGCACAGGTGAGGAAGGCGCAGGCAGGGCAGGACTCACAGGGATCCACCAGGACAGAATTCCCCTAAAAAACCTCTCAGAAGCCATGAGCAGCTGCTCCCCCTCAAAGGCAGGAATTTGCAGATGAGCTCGTGGCAAGCAGTGCCTTCCAGGAGAGTCCAGGAGCCCACCCTGGCTCCAGGCAGCTCCAGGAGGATTCTCAGCAGCGATGGAGCTCCTCTGGCTCTGCTCCCAGGCAAATCCCAGCAGCTCTGAAGGGAGCAGAGCGAGCCTGATGTGTCCCCTGCACAAATGGTGTGGAGGAGCAGGAACTGGGATTATATTTTATGCAACTGGGATTATATTTTATGCTCTGTGATCCTGCTGAAGCACTGGCCTTTGGCAAAGATTATCAAGCACAAACTCGCACTTCTTTTCGAGCTCGCAGAAGGGAGAACACTTTGCTGGTTATTTGCTCTACCCTGCCTGGGGTTTGGGTTTCCTTTCTAGCAGTCAGTGCCTACCACAAGCTGGGCAAATGACCCAGAGAAGAAAACACGTGGAGTGACTCTGGTAGGAATGGAAATGGCAGTGGGAAGGCTCAGACAGGCGGAGCAGAGCCAGGTTGTGTTATGGAAAGCAGGGGAAGGGCTCTCTCACTTCTCTGCAGAGTGAGCTGTCACTCAAGAGCACAAACAGACACACACACACACACAGGCTGAGGTGTCAGAAGAAGAAGAAGAAGGAAGTTTTATTTTTCACAGCTTTTATACAATTCTTTGAGACCCCGTGGATTGGATAGGGAGATCTTCTCCTCTCCTTCTCCATTGGTTTGGACAGAAGTTTATCAAAAGTTCTTTTATCATGGATGGAATGAAAAACAAGAAAGACAGTGAGAGAAACACATCTTGTTTACAAAGGATTTCGTGGGAACTCCAGAATGACTTTTTAAAACAAACAGACAACTTTCAGAAGGCTGAATTTCAGGGTGAGAGTGAACCACATAACAAGGGGGGAAGCTCATCCTCTCTTAGGCCTGTAAAGAAGACATCACAAACCACTTAGGTCATGAGGAGCAAGGGAAGAGATGCATTCAAAGGGCTCTAGGTTAGAGCTGTAGAAGATGAATAGATTCCTTGGAAATTGCTGTTGTTTGGTTACAGCACCCTTGGACAAAGGGCCCAGCTGTGACCCTGGTTCTGTGCAGGGCTGTTCTCAGTGCCAAGTGCTGACCCTGACGAGAGCAGTGCTTGCTGGGCTGCACTCAGAGATGCTGAGCTGCAGGCAGAGATGCTGAGCTGCAGGCAGAGATGCTGAGCTGCAGGCAGAGATGCTGGGCTGCACTCAGAGATGCTGAGCTGCACTCAGAGATGCTGGGCTGCAGGCAGAGATGCTGAGCTGCTCTCAGAGATGCTGAGCTGCACTCAGAGATGCTGGGCTGCACTCAGAGATGCTGGGCTGCAGGCAGAGATGCTGGGCTGCACTCAGAGATGCTGGGCTGCTCTCAGAGATGCTGAGCTGCAGGCAGAGATGCTGGGCTGCTCTCAGAGATGCTGGGCTGCACTCAGAGATGCTGGGCTGCACTCAGAGATGCTGAGCTGCACTCAGAGATGCTGGGCTGCAGGCAGAGATGCTGAGCCCCAGTTGTTAGGAGAATGTGTGGCTTTATTCCTTTCCAATTAACGTCACCATGTGTAAATCTGCTCTGGGACTCCGGGGATAAAGAAAACTGATGTGCACCACTCCAGAGCAATAAATCTTTGGGCTCTGGCTGTGGGGATGCCAAAGCCTCTCGTCAGCTTGTTGTCCCCAAGCCCATCAATTGTGTGGCAGTTGTTGCTGCCTCTGAACACCATTGTTTGTGCAGAGGCAAAGCTCCACTCGGGCAGCTGAAAAAATCCTCCAAGTGCCAAGCTCAGGTTTTGCTTTTCTACTCATTCTCAGTTTTCTATAAAGGAACCTGTCCCCATAATAATTCTAAGAGCCTATATGGATCTTTCTTGCTCTGTTTTCAGTACTGACAATTTTAGATTTGGGTTTTTCACTCATGTGCACAGTGCATGGGAGTGTGGGGAACTCTGTGGATGCAACCAGACAACTCCACAGCCTAAATGACTTTTCTTCTGGAGTGGTTTTGCACCAGCACTCCTGGCTCTGGAGTGAATCCAGGCAGAAGAGACTCAGGTCTCTCTGCTCTCTGTGTATTTCTGTAGGACACGTTGTGTGAAGGATTTGTTCACAGCTGGGGCTCCTGAGGATGCCCAGCTTGGGGTAAGAACATTTTGGATTAACCCACTCCCAGACAAGGTGTAGCTCTTGGTGCTGAAATCCCTCAGCCTGGGCTCCAGAGAGGCTCTCTGCTCCGAAGCTCCCTGACACTGGAGAAATTGAACCTTACCTTCCTTCAAATCAATCACATTATTCTTCTCAAGAGCTCAGTATCTTATCCAGCTGGTGCCAGGAATAATCCAGCACATCAGCCTGGCTGACTGAAGCATTTGCAAAAGCAGTTCCTAGTGAGAGACCATTCGGGGCTTGTCCTCATCACGAGATTTTCTATCATTATTCTCAAAGTAGAAGCCTGCCACAAATAATGTATGTAGTGTCTGGCATGAGCTAACTAATGGCCTGCTGGCAGGATGGCTATTTTGCTGCCTGCAGTACTTTTTACTTGAATATTCTGGGATGGGAATGGGAACTGTGTAATGCTAACTGTGGTAATGATGGGCTACCTGCACAAACCCATGTATGTGTCCCAGAAAACAGCTCCCTTTGGTACTCATTTGTTCTTTAAGCAGCTTATATTACACAGGCAATAGTAAAACCACAATTTAATATTAGAAAATATGGGTGAAAGGCAGGAAAAAAAAACCCCAAACAAATGAACAGCATTGTACATAAATCATATTGGCCTATTTTTTTCAGAACCACCTTTATTTCTTGAGGAGAAGCTGAGGGGCTGTGAGAGTTGAAATTTCTTTTCCAAGCAATCCTTACAATTATTTATGTCACACCGTGACAGCAGCCCCACTCTGGGATCCTGCCTTTGTGGTGGCTTCATTGTGGCATGAAAGGTGATGTTCTACCACGGGAGAGCTGAGACAATTACAGAACCTGGAGAGCTCAGGAAATGCCTTGGGTTTGTGGAAGCTTGTGAAAACCATGTGGAGGGGAAAAGAACCAGGGAAAATTATTTTAAGTGAGGATTTTTTTTTTTTTCCATTTCTTTACTGATTATTTAGATTTTTTGAAAATAAGTTAATTGCTCAGAATTTCAACCAACACCAAGGCTGAACTCCAAAATGTTCAGTGTAGTTTGTCCTTTCAGTGTTGGATCTGCACTTTTTCCTCCCTTCCTTCCTCATTATGTGCAACAGTGAAAACTCCCTGCAGATTCTCTCTTAAAACTTGACAAAATTTGAGCAGCTGCAGGAAAAACGTTTTGTTGAAATCACTCACTGCTGCTTCTGCATGAGTGTCATTAGGTGTCAGAAAATGTTTCTATGTGCAAAAGGGAAAAGTTAAGTGACTTTTGAGCAAGGGTAAATGGTTGTAACATAACCACGAGTTTATGTGCCTGCATTATTATTCACATCCTTTAATTTTTTGTGTCCATGAGACAACAACAAAACCACTGAAAAGCAAATTGTTGGTGCTGGTTATGCTTTCCTTCTCCCTCCTAGCAGGGAATGATGTTTCTTTTTCCACCTGTCTATCCAAAGTAAACGTGATTGAACAATTCATAAAATAGATTAGCACATGGGATTGGATCTGCTTAAGCTGCTGATGCACAAGCAGTGCAAGATCAGGCTCATAAACTTTGTGAAATTTTCTGCTGCTTTCTGCATGCATTTAGCCCCACTTAACTGGAATCCACATTAAAAGCTAAATGCTTCAGAAGCCACCATCACTGTGTAATGTGGCAGAAGTCTGGGGCTCTTAATGCTCTTGCTGTATTGAGATAAAACTGAACTAACACAGAAATTTCCAATTTTTGTTTAATTACCCGAGTCACTCTTTAATAAATTAGGAAGTTGCTCCACTTCTTGTAAACAAGTCTATTTGTATGAAGTTCCATTCAACTCAGTTCTTGCTTGAATTTTGGGTGTCACTTTACATCAGTGTCGAGATGATGAAGTTTAAATTGGTGATTAAAAACAACACCCTGGAGGATTTCGTTTGCTTTCAAGAACCCTGAAAACGCAAGTGGTTCGATTCAGACCTGCCAGCTGAGACAAAGTCATCACAGTTTCTGGAAATGTGAGAGACACCACTAATGAGAACAATCCATCCCTGCTCATGGAGGTGGGTTTAGCTTTTTGGAAACACCCTGAAAATGTTCTCTTTTTCAGCTGCTTGGTGAGCAGGGCAGGGACAGAAAGAGCAGACACTATTTCAGACACATTTTTGTTTCCAGTCTTATTTTTGCCTCTCTTCAGTTGCTATTTATTCTCGGCTATTATAATTATTCCATACTTAATAAGCACCTAGTTAACCAAACACAGACAGAAACAGAGATACCAAATAAAATATTGATGTTATCTGGACATGCTGTGCTCCTGCAGCAATAAAGTAAACTATTTATACTGCTCTGAATAGCAGCTTAAATTATAGATCAGATAATTATACCATGTGATTGTGGGAAATAATAGGATGAAAGTGAACCAAACAAACCAAATGTGTAAGGAGAGAGCCTTAGACTCTGCACTGGTTTTACAAGGGCTGGCTGTGACTTAGAGGAAAGGGCTCAGGTTTTGTTAATGCCAACTATGCAAATAATACTTGCTGCCTGGGCTGCATCTGATGGTAGCCAGTGAGGAGAGCCTGTGCTTCGAATGCTACACAGGATCACAGATTTGAAAAGGGATTTTGGTCCAGGAATTTTAATTCAGCCTCCTCCGGATTTCTAGAAAATTTGAAAATGACATATTAGTTTTATGTTTGAGATGTAAAGATTTGACCAACGATTCTGCGTCAGTTTTCTTTTTAACATCAATATGATCTTCTAAAAGAATGAATTGTGTTTTGGCAATATTTTAATGAAAACTTTCTGGTGTTTGCTTGAGCTATTGGCAGGTTTTAAATGAAGGCAAGCTTCAGAGCCTTGCCAAAGGAGCACATTACTGATTTTTCCTCCTTGTCCTTAAATGACCAACTCTCCAAAATGCCTGAGAGGGAAGACAAGAGGTACAGCATGCCACGAAAATCTGGCAGAGAAAGGGGCAGAAAAAGGCATTCTCCATGGGTGAAGTGTTTTCACTGGTAGTTCCTTACCCCTGAATATTCTCTTAGACCAAGGCAGCCCCGGTAAGGAGCGAGGTCAGTGTGCTCTGAATCCTCCTCCTCCTCTCTTGGCTGGGCCACAGCTGAACTGCTCCAGAGGAAGGAGCAGCTCTCTGCTGCCTGGGTCCCCAACCTCCAGGGCTCAGAGGGGTGGGGTGGCTGTTACCTGCAGATGGGAAGGACCCAGCACCTCTCAGCCTCTCTGATCCAAAGCTTGCACTCATTTGTACCTCAAGCTCACAACCAGCATTAACAGCTGAGGACAGTGACCTCGTCTGCAAGGTGCCAGGAGGGACAGAGAAGCCTGGAAGAAGGGAGATCTTTGAAGTGATAACCCAGACTCATTAAAGCTCTGGTTGGGCTTTCATCCCATCTATATGTCTATATTTATCTATATCTATATCTATATCTATATCTATATCTATATCTATATCTATATCTTTATCTATATCTATCTATCTAAATATCTATATCCATATATATCTATATCTATATCTATATCTATATTTATATCTACATCTACATCTATATCTATATATCTATATCTGTACCTATATCTACATCTGTATCTATATATCTATATCTATATCTATATCTATATCTATATCTATATCTACATCTATATATCTATATCTATATCTATACATCTACATCTATATCTGTATCTATATCTATCTATATCTACATCTATATCTACATCTACATCTACATATCTATATCTATATCTATATCTGTATCTATACATCTATATCTATATATCTATATCTCTATCTCTATCTATATCTATATCTCTATATCTATATCTCCACGTTCCCTGGTGGTGTTTGGTGCCCATGCCCTGGGCACAGAGCCCTGGAAGTGCTGTTTCAGGGAAGGCTGCCCTGCTCAGGGTCCCAGCTGTGTCAGAGTTGTTCTTGTTCCCATCAGGGACAGTCACCAAGGCCTTTGCAAATTGCAATTCACTTGTCCTCGCATCACCCCTGAAGTAAAATCATATCCATTTTACAAATGGGGAGCTGGAGCACTGAGAGAGCTGTCTCTAGCCTCATCCTCAATCAATGTGTATCAAATTAGCCTAATGCTCATTCGAGGGCCCAGATCTGTCCAGGAGAAAGTGTGATCAGCACCAGATAATGTCATTCCCTTGTCATTATGGCCAAAACTGCTGCACAGCATAAAGATGTGTTCCTGCTTGTCCTGGGGGCCAAGTCACACAGGCTGTGTGCTCCACTCAGGAAGTTTCCCACTGCAGGTGGTCAGGATCTACAAGGTGGATTTGAATCTGTACTGCAGGAGTCTGTCTCTCCTGGGAAAAGCTCTGGTGGGGAGCAGAAGGGAGAAGCAACTTCACCATCAGCTTCCTCCTCGGGAGGAGGATTTTGTGCTGCTCAGAGATCTCCCTGATACATAGGACAGGCACGAGGAGACTATGCTGCTGAGACTTCACAATCCTCTGACCCTGGGATTCCTGATCAAGGACAAATGAAATAAATATTAATACTAAGGCATGATGCACAAAATTTGGAAGAACACTGCTGATACTGATGCAGAAATGAAATCTAATGAAGCAGTATATACCTTCAAAGGAATAAGACAGTGCATCCCAACAGAGTGTTGTTCTGATCTCTGATTGTAATTATTTTGCCAAATCATGTTTAAAGAACATGAAGAAACCCAAGACAGAATAGCTGAAGGATTTTCAGATGGAATAAGGAGTGCTGCAGATGTCTCTTGTAATTGCTGTTGCATATTCAGCTTGAGTTTCTCTGCTTTGAGACATATGTACAGAGATCTGAAAGGGCTGCAGTAACATCTGGATGATGTTTTGGTGGCATAATGGGCTGGTAAATAACATTACTGCATCTTCTTTTTCCTGTTTCCACTCCAGCAGTAGTTTTCAGTGTTAAAATGAAGGTGCCTGATTAATGATCCATCCAGGCACTTGTATCAGATTTGCAGTGGAGTTCTCAAGGGTAAAACTCATTAATAACTAATATTTGTTCTATTAAGCTTCTTAAACTAAAGTCTGACTGACCTGGTGGAATCCTAAATCCTGAGCAAGGGTGCTGCTGCTCTTCAAAGAGCCTCGGTAGCCTTGATGATAAATTGCTAGTCCTGAGGGAGATTTTCAAAGCTAGAAAAATGCGAGGAGCCAAAAAAAAAAAAAAAA
>VZTN01010331.1:796215-871055 GCA_013400515.1 Erpornis zantholeuca
AAAGCTTGCACTCTACAGCCTGTACAGAGCTGCCAGGTACTGATGAGAACATGACAAGATCAGTGCCCCAGTGTTTGGAAATAAAAGGTGGGGATTCTGACAAGCACCTACCCTGACTTTCACAGGCAGTGCTCCAGTTGTACAAACCAATGCTTTCCACTGCAGGCACTGTGATGTGCTAGTTTTTCTGAGATGGGAGTTGTGTCCTGTACTTCAGCAGACTGTAAATGTCAGCTCTCAGCTGCAGAAATAGAAGAAAATCCTGTTTTTTGTTCTGTCGTGGTGCCCTCCATGATCGTCAGCCCTTAATCTACTTAATCAAGCAGAAATAATGGAAACTGGCTAATCCTGGCACCTCTGGTTCCCCTTCCTTGGGCAGACTGTTGGCTTTTTCAGCAATCCCCATACTAATGAATCTTTAGTGAGATGAGGAAAGGGAGAAAAAGTAAATGACACTGAGTTTGTTATTTACATGCATTTCCCTATCACATAACTCGAGGCCAACCCCAGCTGCTCATTTCAAGGTCCATTCTTGTCTCCAAACACTTCACTGCATCATTTCCTTAGCATCCTGCTGCTAAACTTTTCCTGTGTTTCCAGGACTGACAGTGGAAGGGTTCAGAATCTGAGTTACAAGATTGCTGAGAGAGCTGATGCTGCTCCAGGTGAGCACTTCAGGGACATTTCTTTAGGAAAGGTTCAATTCTGTTGAAGCTGTAAAGCTCTGAAGTGGCTGCTCTGGAACTGGTAATGAAGAATGATTTATAGTTTCAGTTTTAGGACTACAGCATGCTGTGGAGAGAGGGATTTTTTGGCATGTCCTCTGGCAGTATTTAAGGGCTGAGACTTTCTGGAAATGCAAATGGCTGAAGAGAAAGGTCAAGAATGGCTCTAATTTGGTGACTAATTGCTGTGCTTAAAGATGTCTTACAGTTTATTGTTGGTCATGGTACATTTCTGATCCAGTTGTTGTATCAGTCCTGTGCAAAATGAAGACTTGAGTTCCTTCAGGAAGCATGGATGTAGATGTTCATGGTTTCAATATATATCATCCATGGTTCTTCCAGATATCAATCCTCCTTTTAATTAAAAACCTTGACGAAGGTACTGGAGGAGCAGTGGATCAGGAAGCAGGGTGTGCATATTTTTGTGAAGTATTTTGCAAGCACAGATGAGGCTGGAGTATCCCCATCACCCCTGGGTAACCAGGAGGCTTTTGCTGTCCTGAGCACAGCAGTCTTAAACCCTCATGTGGGAACTTTCAGTGAGGGATGATGTACACAGATTGCACTAGATACAAATCAGGTTTTAAGAATGTAAAATGCACTACCATTTTTGGCTAATGTTTTGAAATATGTCATTCCTTGTAAAGGAAATTTCCTAAACTGTATGTACCTAGCAAATACACATTGAAACTCAGTTAATTTTTGCAGGTTTATTCTTTTTTTCCCCAGGATATCATTGGTACAGTATGATATCATTTGTATAAAGCACGCTTGGGCTTAGTGCTTTCCCATTTCCAAGCTCTCAGTTTTATTTTCAATAGCAGGGAAACTGCATCAAGTGTATTTACAATCTTAAAGCTGTAATGCTTCAGGAAGCTAAGAGGTGAGTGACATGGTGTGTGATGAATGGATGGGTGCAGCTGGAATGGTTAAACAGCTCCAGAGCTGAAGGTTTTTGCAGACACAGGAGCTGTGTCTGAGGCAAAGCATTCTTTGTTGCTGGAGTTTCGATGGCAAGGGCTGAGAAGAGAAAACAAGATCAGGAAATGGAGTCTTTCACAGAGTGCCTGGGGTCAGAGGGACCTTGTGTGCCTTGGCACTGTGGCAGAGGCTGGTGGCCCCTGCTGGAATGGCTTTTAAGGCTGGCAGGGCTGGTGCTGGCAGTGCAGGGAAGGGATGGAGTGAAACGAGGGGTGAAGGACAACATTTGGGGTTGTTGTGAGCCAGGAGCTTGTGTCCCACCCAGCATTTGTGTCCAGCAACAGGGACACAGACTCAGAGGGCACTTCTGCTGCAAACTGCAGACTCAGCAGCTGGAGATCATACACTTAACAGCTTAGGTCAATTGTAAAATAACAATGAGCTGCCAAAATGTCCAGCCTGGAAAGAGCTGCTCTCATTCCCAATTGCATCGATTAAAATATCCTCGGTGAGAGTGGGGAGTGTTTACACAATAGTGTAAGGCATTGGCAGGTTTTCATCTAGGATAATCACAAATAGAGGAAAAGCAATAAAACAGCTCAAATTTAAAAGCATCAATGCTTTAAATAAACTGAGAAATGTCAAGTGTGTTAGGCTTTTCAAGGACAAGGTCCATTCACAGTGCAGTGGGATTCTGTCCAAAAATCCACGCTTCTCAATTATTACAGGACATTTCTCAGCTCCAGTGAATTAGGCTCTAATTAGAGGTCAAGCTTTTATAAAGTAAATATACTTGGAAAATAAAAAAAGGCAACCTACAGTAAGTAATCTTGAAAGACAAACTTGGAGGAAAAAATAAATGTTGCCCTGTGTGCAGAAAATATTACAACAGTTTATCTTTTTGTGTCATGATAAACCTCTAGGAAGGATGTAAAGTACAGAAAAATAATGGTGATGACAGATATTAAGTTTAGAATTGTAGCACTTCATTTATTAGACAGCAGAAATCAAAATCCTCTAAAATGTCTATTTTGTCTGAAGGCAAATGACTTAAAACAATCCAAGTAATGGTTTATTGCACCAGTAAACATTTCGGGAAGCTCTGTATGGAGAATTTTATAAAGAAATTAGTTAAATTAAATTTTGTGTAAAGTGCACTTAATGACTCTTTACGGAGCCTAAACACTGCTGGATTTTAGCAAACGTGAAAAATAGATTTTTTGATTTCTACATAACACTCAGGGCCTGATTATGGCCTTTCTAGCAAGGAAGAGCCATGGGAAGGGGATGGCAAAGAGAACAGGCCCTGGAGCAGACTCTTCCTAGGATATATTGCAGGGAGTAACCCCTGCAGCATGTCCCTGCATCTCTCACTCTGTGTTAATGCCTCTGCACACTTTGCCACCAGCACCATTACCAGCCTCTGTGAATATACTATTGAAAAGCCATTTCATATCCAGAACTGTAAAAGAAATCCATTCACATGCAACTACGTGAGCACTTCCAAAAAAAGGAAATTAAAAAGAGCAGAGAAAGAAGAAGCCAAACAAAACAATTGTAATGGTGTAATTCCCATTACCACAGCTCATGGAAGTGGCATCCTACCCAGGCCTGAAGCAGAGTGAAGGTAGGAGCCATTAAACTGTGCTCAGAGTTAGAATTGCAGCCTCCAAGTTTAAAACATTTTGGGTCTTGTTCTCTGCAGTGTAAATCAGTCTTGTCCTGCTGTAAATGGAGCTGGACCCACCCCCAGACACCAGGGATGTGTCTCATCACAACCTGTGTCCTCTGCAGGCTCCACAGCTACTGCTGCCAAAAACTTTCCAACCTTGAGAGACTGAAGGAAATGTGTGACAAAACAATTGTACTTTGTGGATAAGGCATCTCCCGAAAAAATCTGTTTTTCTCTGTCTGGTTGCCAAATGTTCCCTCCCACATAAGCAATTGAAAAGTCTCCTTTGAGCCACTTCTCATGAATAGCATAACTGCAGTGAAATGTATGGTCTGAAAGCCCATCATGGGTGTTTAAACAATCTCTTCTCAGACCCAGAGGGGAAGAGCTGCTGACCTCACACAGGACAGCTCTGCCTGAATGTGAGGTGCTTGGGAAGACAGGCAGCACTTGGAAGAGTGAATTTTTGTCTCATCTCTTCCTGCAAACACCCACCACACCTGTGATGCCTTAAATGTCTCCCTAGGAACAGAGAGCAGACAGGATAAAGGAATCAAGGAGGGATTGGTTGGAAAGGCCTTCAGAGGTACACTCTGGGCTCCAGAGGCTCCTGCCTCAGTGCATCCCAACATGGACAAGGACAGCTCCCGAGTTCTTCCCACTTGGATCTCAGCATCAATTCCCCAAGCAGGAGCCAGGCAAGGATGGAATTTGCCCAAGCTTGCCCCCCTGTCCCCAAGATTGTGGTTTGCAGTTGTTGGGCCTAGGAGGGTCTGGGTGTCCTTGGAGAGCTGGAGAGGCTTTGTTGTGTGTGTGTGAGCATGAGAGAACAGCACTGAACGAGCTCCAGGGAACTGCAGAGTGACACTGGGCAGGGCAGGGCTGGGAACACAGAAAAGTTAAACCCTAAGGCATCACCTGAGCTCTCAGACCAGCTATGGGGCTGACCCTTTTTGTGGTCACTCACAGAACATTCACAACCATCCAGAGTCCAATTTCTCCAGGTCACTAGAAGAATTTCCAACAGAGGAAAATACTCATAAAATTTGTAATTGTACCAAAAAGTGCCTGAGAGGCAGTGCTACCCTTGTTCAGTGATCTGAGACAAGGAGATGTTTAAGATTACCAGACCAAAATCTCCAGGAAGATGGGGTAAGGTCAGGGGAGCAGCCACATCTGCTGCTCCGTGGGCAATCCTGCTCTTCTGAGATCTCCAGCCTAACCCAGGCAGACACCACAAAGGTAAAATAACTGGAGAGGTGCAGAAGGACAACTTGATCAAGCAAGTGCAACAAACATGCTAGAATGGCTGGAAAACAAAAAGGGGCAAACCAGATGGGAGCAGGGGTAATATGGGTCCAGGAGTAGCAAAGGTGTCATTGAAGGGCAATGCCTCATGCACCCTGGAGGGAAAAAGTAATTAATGACATATCACCCTAATGGTGGCATCTGATTCAGCAGAAAGGCTCAGAGCAGGGTTTTCCCCTCACTAAATCACATTTCTGAACAGCTCAGGGTGAGGAGCCCCACTGGTGTGGGACGTGGCTCTGGGGTTTGGGCCAAGGGCTTAACAGAGAGGTGGAAACCTTTGGAGGTGGCCACAAAAAGAGCTCTAAAATCTGCCCAGCTGGTGTTTCTGTGCACTCCTGGGACAGGAGCATCTTCCCCTGGGAGAGGCTGTGCAGTCCCAGGTTGGTGCAGCAGAGGCTGAGCGTGACCATGTGAGGACAGCAGGCACTGAGAGGGCTCTTGGTGCTCTGGAAAAATAGTGCATCTGGAAAATAACAGCTCTCAAAAAATAACCTGCTCTACTGTTCAAAATTTAGAGGGGCAGGTAATGGATGTTTTACTTCACCTTTTAAAATTTAAGTAAGAAGTAAGTTTATTTTTGTCATCTGATGTACAGGATTTTTATGCATTAAAGGCTCTGTTACTGTAGCATTCATACAGCTCGAGAAGTCCTAATGTATCCCTATTGATTTTAACTTTGACTTACTGTGGGCAAGCTGCTTCAAAAATCAATATTTTTACATTTTTGACAAACCTGCTGCAAGTGCATGGTTTTGCTGTCAATGCCTAACTTTTGAGCAGCAATAGAATATACAGGGGAAAGGAGAAGGAAAGCTAGTCAGCATAAAAGCTTCCCCATCCTCCTTAGCACTGCTCACAGCAAGCCTCATTAAGCTTATGTGGAGTATGCTCTCTGCTAAGTGATCAGGGTCTGAACTCAAGGTCTCACTCAGAATTACCTGGGATGTCTTATTTCTCAAACTGGGTAATTCAGCAATGCTGTGGAGAAACTTTCCAAGGGTATTAAGCTTTAAAAGCATTTTAGAAGCACAAATGGCCACGACATCCTCGTTTTTGTGGGAAGAGAGGTCAAAGGTCTGTCAGGGTGATAAGGATGGGGAACAGAAATAAGGAATTCTCTCCAGGTGGAGGTGCAGCAGTGCCTGGAGGAGCACATCTGTGCAGGACCAGCCTTCCTCCCAGGGTCACTCCCTAAAACTGTGCTGTAGCTTGCAGCCAGCCCCTAAAAGTTCTGCTTTGTTGCTCCACTGAAAGCTGTGGGATTTTGCTACTGACTTCAACACCCACAAAAACAGCTCCAAAATATTTTTATACTTTTTCTCTTTTTTTTAAAAAGGGCTGCTTCCATTAATTCTTCCCTTACACTGCATTAACTTTTGTGACCAGCACTTAGCAGGTCATCTTGGGTCCTGCTGACCTTGGCAGGATTAAGCAGGGACCTCATTTTAATACTGAGAAGCTGTCAGAAAAAAAATCATTTCTACTGCTGTTTATTCACAAAATGTAAATTCCTTTTAGCAGTCACTGAGGACTCTGAAGGACACCTGTTGATGTTTAATTTCTTGCAGCAAATGCATTTGTTGTGATGATGTCACTTTGAGAGCCAGGAGCACCTGGATGCCTTTTGCAGGGAGATGGGGAGGAAGGATGATGGGCACCTCAAGTCCAGTTAAATCTGTTTAGAAGGCAGATATCTGAAAGGGCTGCAGACTTTTCTTCTCTGGTAGGATTAACTGGACTAATTTTAAGGAGAAGTAGAGACCAGGATCTGTTGCAGCTCTCACTGATTTCAGCTGGAAAATGGCCTTTAGCTCACAGCATTCCTTGGAGATGGGAGCCCATTCCTGCATTCCACCAGCGTGAGGACAAGGCTGAGGAAAGCTTCTCTGTTGCCCCTTCAGGTGCTTTTGATGGTTCCTGTTATAAGGAGCACAAAATGAGAGGTCTGGAGCCCTGCAAAATGAGGCTCTTAAATAGATATTGCAATTATTTACTGATAGCATTGATCCAGCCAGCCAGTTCCTTGCTCTTACCCCTCCCTGTGAGACATCCTCCATCTGCTGCACAGTCCCAGTTCCTTTGGGAAAGTTTCTCTCTGTCAGATAGAGAATGGGAAGAGCACCTAGAGGCTACTCTGCAATTCCTCAGGTGCCTGCCAGTCCCTCCAGGGACCTGTCCCCAGGAATTCAGGATTTTAGCCATTAACTGCACAGGATGCAGTCCTGGAGCTCTTCTTCTGGTGCTGCTGGAGACAGTGCTGGCTCCAAAGTCACTGGGCCACTAAAAGACATTCGTTGCTCTTTCAGCTTTTAGATGCTCTCAGTGGTAGTAAAGTGTTTTTTTTAATAAAGAATTCCAATTTTGTTTTGAGATTACAACCCAGTCACTTGATTTCTGCTTGAAGGCTGCCCTAGCCCAGGTTCCAAAGCTGTAGTTGCAGAGGTTTTGCTTTGACAAGTAAGGCTGGGGAGATCTTTCCCAATTTCTGGAGGCCAAGGACATCCCCAATCCTGAGAGATGCATGAAAATCCTGTTTTGTTGTTCATTTCTCCTGACCAGCAGTGGCCTCTGAGCTGGGTGCCAAGTGTCTCTCAGGTTTAGGGGGTATTGTCTGATAGGATAGCATTGCCCTCTTGAGAGTTACTGATCCTAGCTACATATAACTAATAACAAGATAGTGATGGGACTGCCAGGTATTTACATCTAATTGTTTGTGCCTAACCTCACTGCTGTTTTGTAGGACTTTCTGGACCCTCTTGAAAGCTGTGCACAGCCCTGCAGTTTCCCATCAAGCTGGGAAATGCTATACCACTGAGACAGTGTCTACACCAGATTAAAAAAACCCAAAAATGCCTGAGGTCTGAGCACCTCAGTGCTGACACCAGGAGTTAAAATCTGGAGGTAGTCACAGAAGGCATAGCCTCACTCTTGGGTTTATTTCCCACTCCAAGGACAGGATGCCTTTGGCACTTTTGCCCTCTTTGTTTTCAGATGCAAGCCTGAATCAAGGCAAAGAGATCTTGTTTTGCTGAAATGTTAAGCAACATTTTTTTTTTTTTTTTAAATAAAAGGACTCAGCTCGGTAATTCCGACCATTTAATTGGAAAATACTCTGTACTGTTCTTGCTGACCCCTCTGAACAAGGCAACATTATCAGCAGCATGCAGAAAAGTCCCTGACAGAGAGCACACAGAGTATCTTTAACACAGGACAAATAAGGGGGTGGGGCTGAACTTTGGGGTGCTCTTGCAGTCATGCCATCCCTTCCTCTGGGAGTCTGTGCCCTCCTGCTCCCAGGGAAACACCAAACTGCACTATCAGCTCCTCTGGAGGCACACAGCTGAGATTGGAGCACACAGCATCAGCTGTTGGCTCTGCATTCAGGAATGTCCTTCCCTGCAGGTGTGCCTCCTCTGGGGTGTGCTGTCTTGGGTCAGTACATTCAAATAATGCACAGAACCCAAATACCTGGGGTGGAACCCAGACTGGGAAGCCCTTGGCACAGACTGAACCACAACAGAGTTATGAAAAGCTCTTTTCAGCAGTGCTGGACAGTAAAGCAAGAAATACACAATTTTAGAGTGATCCAAAATCCACCAGCTCCTGCTCAGTGCTTGGAAAGTTGCTGAGTGCTTTCTTTGGGTTTGTTTGCTAACTCCTTCCCCAGGACCAAAAGCTTTTTTCCTCTCAGTTTGGGTCAAAAGACTGCAGTCAGCTGGGGAGGGGAAGTTGTAGAAAGGAGGCAGCCCTGGTTTCCCAGAGCTTTTTCACAAACTGCTCATGCCTATTGATTGAGGATTAGAAATGAGAAGGCTTTATTATTAATAATAAGAAAACAGAACAAATCTTTCTCTTTTTAGCTACATTAGGTTGGAGAGATCATCTGCATGTGTCTGTGTCAGGAATTCATATCAAGGCAGAAAAAAACCCATTTCATTAGTCAAAAAACACCATATTTACACCCTTTCATCTAAACTTTTTCTTAAAAAAAACTACAAAACTCCCCTTAACAATAAATTTCAAAACAAGTTAAAGACAACTTACATTTCTCCAATTTTTCTCCGAAATGTCTCAAAATTAGTAGGGCTGGGACTTTCCTGGTGTCACCTGGACAGGTGGAAGGTGGGCACCCCTTTTCCCCAGCTCTCACTGCCCCTACAGTGCTCCAGGCACACCAGGACCACATCAGCTGACATCCTCAATGTAAGCATCACCATTGCTTCAAAAAACAGTGCTGCTTTGAAACACACACAATCCCACGGAAAATGGACTTCCTCTTTTTGTTAAAATACTGATTATTGCTCTTAGGTGAACATCTGTCATGAAAATGGCTTTGATTCCAGAATGCAGAACACACCCTGGAGGCTGGTGGCTTTGCCTTTTGTTATGAATGTCACATTACTACTACAGGCCCTTGGTTTTTTTTTTTTTATCCCCACTGGGCTATCACTTTAAATAGGAAACACAGAGTCATTTTCTATGCATAGGGGAAGCTCTTTGTTCTCAGAGAAACATGAATTATGCAGTCAAAACAGGTGACACAGAGTGGTTGTTGTTGCTTTCCACAACCTGAGATGTAACCCAGCTGTGCCCTTTGCTTTTGCAGATGTCAGCTCTACCATCTGCTGCTGAAAAAGAAATACATGCATTGCTGTGGCAACCCTGAGCAGTTCCCTGGTCTCTTCTGCACTCTGCTCAGGCTGGGCATTTTTAAATGGTGTGACCTTTATTGATTCCTGCAGAAATGAACTGTGCCAGGTGGAGAACTCGAGAAGTTTACCGTCAGAGTTCCCTTCTAGGACAAAGAATACAATTATATTACAGAAATGTTAAAGCTAGAAGAGATGAGATCAGTTAATTTCCTCTGAAAAACGTTTGAAAGAGCTTCAGGAAAATAGAATGGGTGACAAAGGGAACAGAGATCTGATTGGAGAGGCAGTGGGATGGGAAAAATTCCTGCTCCCTTGAAATCACAGGTAGTTTTGGCCTTGCCTTCAGTGGAATGAGGATTTCATCAACTGTAATATTTAACACACCACAGATTTATAGTGCTTTTCCTAAGGAGGATGCTGTCCTGACCTCCTGTTTGCTGTAGGCATCAGCTGGTTCCCTGATCATCCCTGTCAGGTGATGGCTGGGAAGGGTGGGAACAGTGCAGGAGGGGGAACCTGCTCAGCAGGGCAACCCTTGCTGCTTGCCTTCCTCCCTCCTTCCTTCCTTCTGCAGCCAGCTCAGCTCTTTTCTTCCTCATCTCACCTCACCCAACCTACACAGGTGTTTTCTTCCCATACACAAAACTCCTCCACTCTGGTCTCTCCAAGGATCTCTAGGACAACTTCCCTCACTTCCCTGAGGAGTAGTTTCCAGACCTGAGAAATCAGCTTTTCTTCCCCTCTTCGCTGTCCCCGTGCACTTTAGCAGCAGGAAGAAAGCAGGAGCCCTTTTGCAGCCTCCATCCTTGTGCATTCCCACTCCTTGCCCTGGCTGGGTAGCATTAGGTCTCCAGGTGCAGATTTTATTGCCAGGCTCCGGTGAGATACAACCCAAAATCAAACACTCAAGCAATAGCTTTGTGCTGTAAAGACTTATCAGTGGTTTTGTGTCCTTTTCTTCAGCTGGCCAAACTCGAGGTGGCTCCAGCAGGAACACAAGTGGTGTGGCTCAGTGGATATAACCAAACAGCTGCAGGAGCATGGTGAGCAGTTCCAGTTCTCCAGTCTTGTGCTGCTCCTGGCTGCCTCCAGCATGAAGTACCAGAAATCTACTGTAAGTATGCAAATGAAATCGCCCAAACATATCTGGGAAGTAGAACTGTTCTTCCTGGCTTTCAGATTTTTTAATGTCTACGTTATTCTGGGACTGAGGGCACCAAACTTTGTTTCTGCTCCTGCCCAGCTTTTAGGTGCAAACCCCCTCTGACTCAGCACCCTCGAGGCTGCTCTCACCAACCAGCTTTCCTAACAAAAGCAGGGTGGGCCACAAATTCCAGTGGCACTGTGCTGCTTTGTGTCACTGCAAAACAGCACTTTGTCTTCAAACAGCCACAAACAACGTCAAGTGGTCCAGACTCCCTGAAGAAACACAAAAAAAAAAAAAAAAATTGGAAGATTCTACTAAAAACAGGGGGAAAAAGGGACTTGTGCTATGAGGGGGGCAGCCAGGCTGGTGTGGTGGGGCATTTCTAGAGGAGGGGCTGGCTGCTGTGGCATCTTCTGTGACAAAGGGCTGATAAAGGACAGGGACAATCTACAGCTGGCGTGGGGAAGGCTCTCTGTGGAAGGTACAAGGCTTAAATTCATGAGGGACATCTCTAAGACTCTTTCTGGGAGATGATTTACCACAATAATAGTTGAAACTGCAGACTCCTCCAGAAAAGAACATTTGCTGTCTGACACGGAGCTGCTGATGTAAATGTTTGTGAGGAGTTTGTTAAGTGTGTGACATTGCCTGTGTGGTAATGCAGGAATTACACTGCTAGTGAAAGATATGTTATGATAGAAAAATCAGGGGATGAAGAATGGATGAGAAAGATGCCAAAGCAGGACCTCTGCTATGACAAATGTAGTGTCAGGCAAAAGCAGCACGAAGAAAATCTATTAACTACATATATTCACTGTTAGTGGCATATCTTGAATTTGTCATTTTAAGATGTTATGAAAATTAATGCTGTCCTAAGAGGTACTCCTGGAACTATGTATAAAATTGCCTAATTAGTTAAAAAAAAAAAAAATCCAATGAGATGCTAGATTTTGGGAGAGAGACAGTGAGCAGATAAGTAAGGCACCAGACACAGAAAATGGACTCTTCTTGGAGAGGAATGCTTTGTCCCTCATTTCCAAGAACTGCCTTGCAGCAGAATTGAAGTGGGAACTGAAGATCACAACTGAAAATCTTTCAGTTGTGAAAGGTATTCTTTTACTTATTAAAAGGGCATTTTACTGAATGGATTCATACCACAAATCAGTAGGTTTAATTAAGTGAAATAAATTACCCTCTTATTGGAAATGTCTT
The DNA here is from genome assembly GCA_013400515.1 of Erpornis zantholeuca. Lineage (NCBI taxonomy): Eukaryota > Metazoa > Chordata > Aves > Passeriformes > Timaliidae > Erpornis > Erpornis zantholeuca. Next base: position 807,856 of record VZTN01010331.1, read on the forward strand.
TCATTTACAGATGCACACCCTGAAATCACTGGTCACTACTATCTGTGTCTGTGATTTAATCTGACAGTGAAACAAAGAGAAACCCTGATATTCACCCCTGGCAAAACAGATGAAAATGTTTTTCATATCTCTTCCTATTCTTCCTTTCCTCTGTCCATTGGAGGACCCAGAAACAGATGTAATGGCCTGGCTGTGGGATGTGTAAAATAATCAGAATAGCACAGAGCTGAGGGGAGAGCTCCTGTTCCCCACCTTCACAGCAGCCACTGACACTCCTGTTACAGTGATTTCAATTACAATGTTCCTAATATTCACTATTAATGTCTCATCTTACTTAAAACAAGAGGGGGGAGAGATGTGGGGAGGAGGGGTGGGACTGGCCTGCTAATCCTAATAGAAGGAAGCCCATTTAAATGAGTGATTTTATAAACTACTGAGTGCTCATGCTGAGTGAGAAGTGAAGCCTGCTGCTATTAGAGGTGGCAATTACAGGCTGCTGTGATTATTAAAGCCACCAGGAGGGAACACCTAGGAACAGATGCTGCCAGTGAACCACAGACTTTGAGCAGGAGATCCTCTCAACACATAAGTGCAGGAAAGAATTTCCTTTCCTAAAAAACCCAAAACGTCACCAACAACAACAACAAAAAAACCCCAAAGTCCCACCAGATTCAAAGCAAAACTATTGAAAAAAAAAAATAAAAAGTTATTTTGCATGTTGGAACTATCTAAATGATCCTTTTCCTATGCATCACTGCATGCTGTGCACACACCACTGCACCTTCCACTGCTCTGGAATGCTCAAAACTTGTGCAGCAAAGACACCAGAGGAGGGGAACAGGCACCAGGACCTGTGGAGGAAGCTCCCAGGGTGTCAGACCCTGTCTCATGCAGACCCCACCACAGCCTTCTCCTCGGGAGTACAGGGAGGCACAGAACAGGAGCCCCCTGTGAACAGCTACCATAAATATTAGAAACCACGTGAGAACCAGTTTTAATAGTTAAAATTTAATTTGGGTGATTTATGTATTAATATTTCCTGGTCCTTGCTTAGGGGAGGCAGCAGTTGTAACATTTACAAAGCTGCCACAACCCCCAGGACTTGCTTAGAGAGTGGTTTTGAAGGCATGTGCTGCTAATCAATGAGTTAATGATTTCTCCCGTGCTGTAATCCATCATTTTATCACAGCACACAATTTACCAATTTGCTTATGCTAATAAGCAACAACAGCCAGAGCAGTTCTGAGCACAGCTCCAGGCTATGGCTAGAGAAATATTTGCCATATTATTTACATTTCCTCCACTATACCTTGGGAAAGGCCCAGAATCCAAATACACTAGGATCATTTAAGAAGGTATCAGAAATACTCATCTTGAAATTGGTGCCTTTCCCTCCAAGATCACTGGAAAGGAGGCTTGAGGAGAGCTGCTCTCATCTCCTGGGATTGCTGGATGCCCAGGTGCAGGAGACAGCCAGGAGCTGGGGGCAAAAGTGGCTTCCTGCAGTGCTGCTGGTGCCATAAATGTGTTCAGGGTCAGGGTTAACCACAGCAGCCAGGCACAGCATCCCTTTTAGGCTTTATTTTCTATCTCATGCTGTACTAGGCTGCTTTGCCCTTGCTGAAGGCCACGGTAGCCTGCTCATCCATGTGGGGCTGTTCCCTGGGGTGTTGCCTTGTCCTGGTCTCAAAATTCAAACCAAAACACGGTTTATGGGGAAAAGGGGTTTTTATCTTGGTATTTATCTAAGGATCTTTGGGTACAGCACTTGGTCCAGGTGGAATGGCCCAAAATGCATGCACTGCTTCTCTGCACACTGTAACACACACAATTATAGGCTTTGCAAATTAGCAGATCTATTAAAGATTCTTTAATGAGAGGCTCGAGTGAACTTCCTGTTTTGAGGAACTTTCTCTCTGAATGGGCCTATCTTAGCATATAAAAATATGTTTTGGAGAGGACTTTGGTGTCTGGGACTTTGAGGATGTTTGGTCTCCTGGTTTAACAGCACAGTGGGTCTCAGTTAAGTTATTAGTTAGAAAATTACAAGTATGTAGGCTAAAAGCACTAAGAAGATATAAAAGGATATGTAAGAGGGGTATAAAAGAAAAGGCAAAAAATCATCCTGGTATCAGGGGAGTTCCTCTCCCGCCTGTCTGTGCTGTAGGAATTCACCCATCCCTTGGGCACCAGGGGAGGATTCACCTTCTCCTGCACCACCAGGGCAGCTGTGAGGGACAAGGAGCCTTCAGGGTGTCCTGCTGAGGGATTTTAACCACCAGGGTGCATGGCCCAGGGTGTCTGAGGGAGCTGCCAGGCAAGACATCGACATCAAGGCACTCTTCCTCCTCCCAGCCCGGGAGAGCCATCCTGTCTCCAGGGGAAGGGTCAGGAGCTCTCCTGGATGGAGCTCTGCATCCTGGGGACTGCAGCAGAGGCAGCACCCAAGAGAGTGAGCCCTGGGTGGGTGTTTGAGAGAGCAGCTGTGGCTGGAGGGAGTTTGACCCTCCTGCCATGCCCTGGCCTTGCTGGGAACCTGAAGGCAATGTTGAAATTGCACACTGTCACAGGACAATAGTTTTTAACCTTTGTCATAATTGCTCTCTTTAAAGCAGCCCAGAAGACTTTCCTGACAAGGCCATTACTGTTGAAAGGACAAAGGGAAAGTAGTTACTCGGCTGTGTTCAGAACTGGGTTATCAAATTAGCTTCAGCCACTTTCAATTACAGAATCTTATGGTTTTGAAATGAGCTCTAAATGAGGGGCTATAATTCTTTGTCGACAGTGAGCAAAAAGAACATAATCATCATTATTTAACAGGGGCCTACAGCCTAGCTGGCTCCCAGATAAGTTCATCCAAGAGAAAAAAGGATTCAATTGGTATAAGCAAGCAAAAGATTATCAGCTGGCCAGGCTTCAGTGCATTTTTCCATCCTGCTGCTGAGGAAGTGACCTTGGGATTCGTCCAGGAGGGATTTACTCCCAGAGCCATTCTGAATCACTAGCTAATTAAACATAAATACATAAGAAAAATTGGAGCAGTAGGGGTTGTCCCAGGCATGCATTATTCCACCTTTAGCTGGGCTTTGTTCTGCCAGGGCCTCCACTCTGCCTGAGGACTGTTTTTGTTATCATAATGGCATTGTTAAATCCTACCTGGCTGCTGGCTGCTGCTTCACAGCAACAAGGGGAGAGCAGAGCTGGGCTCATGCCAAGAGAAAAAAGGTTCATTTGTGAGCTCAGGCAGCCTCCTGTAACAATCCAGTGCCTGGCCCCCTTCACCTCCTTTTCCCTGGCACCACGGAGAGGGAGCAGCCCTTTGGGGCTGGGTGCCAGGAGCAAGCTGGGCTGGGACCACAGGACCACCAGCAGCAGGTGCCAACCCTCAGAGCCCTCTGTGGGGGTCGTGGGGAGCTGCTCACACCCCATCCCCATCCTCCCTGTCCCCTGCAGGAACCTGTCCCCAGGTTAAGAGAATAGAGTGTGGCTGGCACCTCTGAGTCCATCCTCCAACCCCTGTTTGCTGTAACCCAGCCTCGGAAATCTGTGTAAATACACCAAGGAGTTGAGCTGCAGCTTCCCTTTCTTTCAGTGCCTCTGTCTGGAAATGGGGGGGCTGCAGTTCTTCTCTCTGTTTGGGCACAGAGGCTGCAGGGTGAGGGTGACAAGGGCAGAGCCTTCATCTCTGTGAGCACAGAGGCTGCAGAGTGAGGGTGACAAGGAGAGAGCCTTCATCTCTGTGGGCACAGAGGCTGCAGGGTGAGGGTGACAAGGGCAGAGCCTTCATCTCTGTGAGCACAGAGGCTGCAGAGTGAGGGTGACAAGGAGAGAGCCTNCCCTGTTTGCTGTAACCCAGCCTCGGAAATCTGTGTAAATACACCAAGGAGTTGAGCTGCAGCTTCCCTTTCTTTCAGTGCCTCTGTCTGGAAATGGGGGGGCTGCAGTTCTTCTCTCTGTTTGGGCACAGAGGCTGCAGGGTGAGTGTGACAAGGGGAGAGCTTTCATCTCTGTGGGCACAGAGGCTGCAGGGTGAGGGTGACAAGGGGAGAGCCTTCATCTCTGTGGGCACAGAGGCTGCAGGGTGAGGGTGACAAGGGGACAGAGGCTACAGGATGAGTGTGACAGTGTCACCAGCTCAGGCTTGTCTCCAGGTGGGAGTGACTGCACGGTGGTGCCGTGGGTGGACACACCACGAGTCAGCCTGCACCCTTCCCCTCTGCGGCACACTCCTAACACAAAGTAACTCTGAAGTCATCTGAGAGGTCTTGAAGGTAAATTCTGATCTGTTCTCTCTCACGTGAAGTTGAAGGTGTAATTAATTACCTCACCTAACTCCAGACCAACCACCCCCGAGGTGGTGGAGGAAGAAGCATCACCAGATTTAAACGAGGAGGGGCTGGAAGCAAGTTTGGAGCCCCTTCTGTAACATTTTCAGGAAGGTTTTACAGAACAGGTGGACAATGCAAAGGCCATTCTCCTTACCCTGTGTGCTGGTTTTCAAAGGTCAGATTTATTGCCTCCTGGCTGTTGGTAACTTTGGCCCAAATATCTGCAGCAAAATTCTGTCTCTGCTGAAGTCGAGGGAGTTTTGCCATTTATTTCAACAGGCCATTGGTGCCTTAATTTTTATTCTGTGTTTCTGAATCAACATTGCCCCCAGGCTTTGGAATGTATTTAGATTTACACACAGTCATGAATACACACACAAATGAAAGCGACAGAGAAAGAAAGAAACCATTTCAAGTCCCACAGCTTTTATTAATTTTTTCAGTCCTTGTTCAGTACATTAATTTTATTTTCAACAAGAGTTCTATTCTATACCAGTTACAAAATGGATGTCTGGGGAAAACTCATGCCATTTAACAATAGATTTGTTATTCCTGATGCTGTCAGGAATGCAGACATTGGCTTTCCTGGTTTTCTTGACAGTTCTGTCAGGTTTATTCTCACCATAAATGAAGTTTCACTGACAATGCCTAATAGCTGCTGGAATTGCTTTTAAGTTTTCCTAGGGAAAAATCAAAATATTGTAACTGAAAATGGAATGATTGTGAACAGTGGGCATAGGGACATCAGTCAGAGGTACAGCATAAGGCTGCACCCTGAAAAGGTGCAGAATGTCTCCCTGATGGATGCATGGCTTTACTGAGGGTTAGAGCATCTGCTCTCAACCTGCTGAGCAGAATGGCAAAGAGCTCTCATTTTAAAAACTTAAAGTTGATAGAAAATTAATATCCCTGGAGTGAAAGCATTTCTCCCTCACTGGAGACAGGGATACTGGGAAGAACAGCATTTAGTGTGGGCACACTGGGGTAGGATGCTGTGAGGAGCCTCAGAAAAGGAGTTTCATTTGGGTGTTGGATGAACAAGCAGGGCTCAAGCTCACTCCTGGGGTTGTTTCCAGGCTCCTGTGCTTCTTTGATTTCACTTCCATGACACAGAGCTTGATCTTTCCCCTCCCCTGTATTTTTTTTTTTTTTCTGTGTTGATACTTTACAGGAAACAGAGACTCTCATGGGCTTGATTTTGTCTGGTCTTAGTCCTGCTATTAATTAAAGCGTTATTAATTATAGAGAATTCTGTTTTCATCTGCCCTTTCACAGAGTGCTAGTTGGCTCCTGGAGAACCTCTCATCAACACTGTTAGTGCAAGGAGATCCTTCCAATTTTTAACTCCAAAGACACCAGAGACCAAGAACAAGCAAAAATCTTCTCTCAAGAAATCTGGGAAATTTTCTGCACTTCCTTTAGCTTTCAGTAAAGAGAAATGCTCCTGCCTAGAGTGCAGTACATGTGCACCCATAGCCTGTCAGAGGAATTAGCACTTTAGTGTGCAAAACAAGAGGCAGCTGGCACGGCTGTGCTGTGTTTACACTCCTCATCCTCCCAAACCTTTGTTAAATGCTCTAAGGAAACAAGGTGCTCCGAGGGAAAAGCCCATTTAGCAGAATAACAAATCCCATTAGCTCAGTGGAGCTGGAAATCTACTGCATTATAAATTAACTCTGAATTCATGGCTTTGAACATAAATTTCCAGGTCTGGGCTGATACATTTTGTAAGCTTGGACGCAGCTTGGCTAATAAGCCAAGATTCTGAAGATTTTTTTCCTCTCAGTACCAATCAGAGCAGCAGCTTTATTGCTCAGGCCTCCTGTGATGCCTTAAATGGCTCTCTAGGAACAGAGCCCAGACAGGGATAAAGGAATCAAGGAGGGATTGGGTGGAAAGGCCTTCAGAGGTACACTCTGGGCTCCAGCGGCTCCTGCCTCAGTGCATCCCAACATGGACAAGGGCAGCTCCCGAGTTCTTCCCACTTGGATCTCAGCATCAATTCCCCAAGCAGAAGCCAGGCAAGGATGGAATTTGCCCAAGCTTGCCCCCCTGTCCCCAAGCTTGTGGTTTGCAGTTGTTGGGCCTAGGAGGGTGTGGGTGTCCTTGGAGAGCTGGAGAGGCTTTGTTGTGTGTGTGTGAGCATGAGAGAACAGCACTGAACGAGCTCCAGGGAACTGCAGAGTGACACTGGGCAGGGCAGGGCTGGGAACAGAGAAAAGTTCAAACCTAAGGCATCACCTTTCCACCAAGAATTTAGACAAAGAACAGCTGCAGTTACTGGTCTGCAGGAGCACTTGTGTGTTTGTGAGCTGGAAGGTGTCACCCACACCTGTAAGAAAAGGACTGTACCTGTCCCAAAGCCCTGGCAACCCAAGGCACTTCCATGATTAAAGTCCACATTTGCACAGGCTGGGGAGAGGAGAAATGCTGTCCCTGAGTGACACAGTCAGCTGCACACAGGCCACTTCAGGCTGGGAAATGGCTGTGTGTGACTTGGTACCTTGCCCACAGCAATAAGCCAGGAGATCAGAGTTTTACTGACGTGGATTTCATTCAGCACAAGCGTGGCTGAATGCAACCTCCCGGCCCAGATCTGCTCCCTGCACTGTGGGAGCCTACTTGGGGCTCTTCCAGCATCTCAGCTCCAGGCTCTGCCAGGCAGGGTAGGAATATGTTGTCTCCAGTGCAGAACACATCTTGAGCTCTTGTCCTGCTGGCTTGCTGCCAGAGAGATCTGTGGTAGTAAACACTGAAATCCTGGCAGAATTAATTCGAGCTGCCTCCCTTTCAGCTAAGTGCTTCTGACTGATTGCAGTGGCCACATGGATTAAACTGTGAAGCCACCGAATCAAACTGCTCGAATAAAAGCTGAATTTCCACCTTGTGAAGCCAGAATGCATCCTGCAAAGCTCTTTGCTGGCAAGACAGCTCAGCCAGGTTATGTAATTGGCACCCTCACAAGCTTTTCATCTTTGTCTGAGTGGTGCTCAAAAGGAGTGAAATCCTCTCCTACCCTTGGAAACATCGATGAGACTCAAGGAGTGCTTGCTGCTGAGTGTCCCAGTGATCACAAGAAGCCAAGGGCTTCACACAAAACCTCACCACCAATAAGAAAAGAGCTTCTGGAAAGACAATCCTTGCACTTTTTACAGAAAAAAAAAATTAAAAAATCAGTGATTCTCAGGAGCATTCCCACCAAATTCATTTAGATCTTTGGATCACTAATTCCTAACACACCCAATATAAGAGCTACAGATCTAACCCAGAGGCTGTTTCTTTACTGCTTGTATTCAGGAATAGCTGAAATGTGCTCTCTGCCTTTCTGTGGCAGGCTGGAGGCTTTGCCTGCCTGTCTGGCCATGCTGTGGTGGTATGGATACCCTCAAAGAAATATTTCCAACCTCCCAAGGTTGAGCTTGGGCTGTGAGCCTGCTCTGCCCGACCCTGGGAGCACATTCTGGGGCTTCAGTTCAAGCAAGCAGCAGGTCTGTCCTTGTGGGGTGAGTGCACACACCCTCCAGAAAAGCAGCACAGTGGGAAGAAGAGGGGAGTGGGACTCCAGAAATCTGTTTTCTGAGTTTAAAACGATCATTACATGAGGAGAGTTTATCTTCTAGCAGTGTTTTAGCTTTGGGTTGATTTTTGAGTGTCAGAGCTGTGCACAAGCAGCTTCTGCACTGGAGTCACATAAAGAGCTAGGATGAGCTTGGGTAGGTGTTCTGTGTTGCCATCCTTAGTAAGAGCTAATTCATTGTGCCAGACTCAAAGTCACAGCAGAGCTCTGATGCTTTGTGAAATTTAATGCTCCTAAAAATGACAATTGGCATCTCCCATAAAGTTCACTGCACTCTGTTGTCTAATGTCTCTGCACTTCTGCCACTTGGCAATTTCCACATTGCCATTTTAAATGGCAAGTATTAACAACTAAGATGCATTTTATTGCTCGTTGAAGAGATGGAAGATTCATGGAGGCTGTTTCTTCTGGTGCATGAGAGGCTCATAGAGTGCTTTGACCATGGATGTTAAAATTGGAATTGAACTCATCCATATTTCTGACTGTAAAGCAAAGATGAGCTCTCGTGGTCTGTACTTAGAGCTTTGCAGTAAGACACTCAGCAGCTCTTCAGAAGTTTCAGCTGAGCATCACTTGACTATAGGAGATTTTTGAAACTATAAAAGCATTTAAGTATGGGGACATGCTTTAAGAGCTGCCAGCTCTCAGATATTTTTATAAATGCCAAACAGCATTTTTTTTTTTCTGTTAAGGCAAAGTTCAAACAGAGAAAAGCATCTTGCTTTCTTCTGTGTGCATTTTTGTGTAGTAGCTTCTCAAAGGGCAGCTCCTAAAATAAAACTGTTTACAATAACCTCCTCAGATAAAAAACATTTCACTTCTAAGATTGAGCATAAAATCTGCACGTCCTGCACTGGAGCTCTGATGTGCCTTGCTCTCATATTTTGCCCAGAGGCTTGATTATTGTTCCATTACTAATACAAATGGAAGAGCTTTTGTTTCAATTCAAGCCCTTCAAAGAAACTCTCTTCAAGTCATCAAGGTCTGGCCACTGTACTCTTTTAATCTCTAGCTATAGCTTTCTTGCTTTTTCCACTTACTGTTTAAAATCTATTTTCTGCTCACCCTTTTATAACTTGAATATAATGGCTTTTTTTTTTTTTTTTCTCTCTTTTCCTCCCTGTTCTCCTTGCTTGTCTTTCTGGCTTTGCCATGCCCTTGGGAGGGTGGAATCTGCTTCAATTCCCTGTAACACAACCCAAACCCAGGCAAATGCAGGAGTGTGGCTGAAGAAAGAAGTGAGAGGGTTGTAGTTCCCAATGCCTGAGAGGGCAGCATGATTTCTAACAGTGGTCAGAGTTATTGTTAGGTGCTACAGGTGAGTGTGTTTGGGAGGAGCCCAGTCCCTTGTCTGCCACCCTGTAATTAGTGTGAGCAATTGTTCTCGTGGCTCGTGTGCTCCCTCAGTGTTTCAGCACTGCAAGTTCCTTGTGCCAGTGCCCTCCCAAACAGAATGAAGAAATGTCTGTTCCCTGTGGGGGATGCAAATGAAGGAAGTGCTGCCTCTGACAGAAATTCCCCAGCAGTAGCAAAAATGACACAGTGTCACATTTTCTTGTGAGTAAACTCAGACTTTGGCATTTCTGTGCAGTTTTGCTGTATCATAGATGTACAAATTACAGTTCTGATGAGCAGTCCAGGGCAGGCAGAACTCTGCTGCAGTATTTTCTTCTTTTTACTTAGAATCTGATTTAGATTGACTACATTGGTGTGTGCCTGAGTCTGCTGAAGTGAAAGTGTCATTTTCCTAATAGAGTTTTGTTCTGTGCCTGCATGGCTAATGGCCTGGTTACACTGCTTCTAGGAATGGCCTAATTAAAGGTTTGACATTGAAAAAGTGATTAAAATTTGCATGGGGAGATATTGAACTAATTATTTTTTTTTTCCTGATGAGTTGATAAGTAATAACATGCATTTTGGAAAAATATTAGACCTCTGATCCAAGGGACTTGCTGGACAGAAGCAACTCTTCAAAGGGTGGCATTTACCTCTCCCTGGTTTCTTTGGCATGTGTTTAACAGATATTACAAAGGATACATCCAGAGTAGGGGGTGAAGCCTTTATGACAGTGTCTGGCAGGATCAGACCCATAACTCTGCATATGTATTTAGTTTTGAATACACCTTTCAGCTTCCAGAGACTGCTGCTTCATGCAATTTCCTGGGTGAATCACTAATCCAGGTCTGGGTTCTGGGTAGTCCTACTTGCACCACGCAGTGCACACTTCTCATAATGAGAAGAAATACACAGAAGTAATAGACTGTCAAACCCACATCAATAGCACTGTTGGCATCTGTCCTGTTGTTGGCTGAGTATTAGCAGCATTCCCCATGCCTAAGCTGAACTCACCAATGTGTATATATTTAAGAGTGTGTATATATTTATTTTTGCAATAAGCATGGAAGAGGCCTTTGTATGGACACAATGGCATCATTCTTCTTCCCCATGCGACTGTATGGGCCTAAGTGAAGTTATACTAGCCCAAATTAGTCATTGATGTATGGAATAGATGCAGCAGAAGTACTGGAGGGAACTTCCTCCCTGCTGTTACATTGTCGGAGAAGTGTTTCATCCACCTCCCCTAACATGATCTACAATGTTTCCAGGAGGATTCAGACCTCGGGGCAGCTCCACACTCATCCCTAACGCTTCAAATGCGACATGTAAATCAACTCTGGGCAATTATCAGCACTGCCAGGAGCGCGGCAGGCACAGGAGGGAAAGCATGGGAGGCAGCAGCAGTGCACAGAGTGTCCGGGGAGCTCAGGAGTGCCAGCAGCTCTGCCCTGCTGCAGAGCTGTGCCCCTGCACATCTCTGTGCTCCTCACCAGGGAGGAAGGAAAGGCTGGCTGCTCCCCACCAGCTCATCAGCAAAATAAAACAGGAGTGACCACAGTTTACCTGTTGGCTCTTTCCACGCCTGTGCTGAGGTGTGCCTGCAGTCCTAGCCAGGCGGTGTGAGAGGAATTTATGCTTTTTATCAGGCCTAGGCAGAGAGGGCTCTTGTCTCACCAACACCTTCCATTTTTCTGGGCAGATGATGTATTTTGAGGACTTGAATACCAGGCTTCTGTGAGTGCAAAATTCAAATGTTTGAGGATCCAGTAGGCAAATGAACGAAGCTGCCAAAAGAAGGGCAAGGGCTCTGCTTATTATAGAGTCAGCGAGGGAAAGTCTGAGAGTACCTGAATTCTGCTGATAATCCAAACTTCTGCTGAGTGATTCCCTACAGAAACAGAAAATCTTCTGCATGAAGATCTGACCCAGGTCATGCAGGGAAACTTTACATCAGAGATGAGTAACAAGTTAACAAGAAGCAGTCGGGAGTGAGGTTATTTAAATCTCACAAACCCAACGGGGGGAAAAGCTCTGGAGTGAACCAGGGAGACCTTCAGGGATTCCCTGCTTTTCCTGCAGGCAGTGTATCTGTCCTTGGCCCTCTCAGCCTGACCTCTCTGCTGTCCAGTTTTATTCACAGTGAACTGAAACATGCAGATCTGAACTAAAGAGCACAGATCTGCACTCATTTATTCCTGCCCCCGTGGCCCCAGAGGTCTTCACTGGAGCTGGAGATAGGCAGAGCCAGGCGAGTGTTGTGTGGCTCTTTGGGCGTGGGCTGTAGGCAAAAAGAAAAGCCCCTAAGGGTGTTTTCCACCTTGGCCGTGCCTGTGCTGTGGGGTTTGGCTGTCCTGAGCTGCTCTCTGCCTTGGTGGTGCAGAGAAATGGCCCCGGGCAGTGTCCTTCCCCCGCAGCATCCGAGCAGCACCTGAGCCCTGGGAAGCTGCTGTACCACACATTGATCAGCTGCTCTGGCTGCCTTCCAGCACCCCTTATCCATGTGCTTTAAAGCAACAAGCACTTATGGGTTTGTATTTCTTTTTTATTTCCTTCTCTTTTCTTTTTTTTTTTTTATTTTTTTAATTGTGGTCTTTCTGTTTCAGTGGACTGGCGTCAGGTTTTCTGATTTGTGCATGCAAAGCACACAGAGAAAAATCATCCCCTGAGCCTAATAAGCTTTTTTTTTTTTCTTTTTTTTTCTTTTTTTTTACGAGCCAGAGATAGAAAAGCAGTAAAAATTTCCCTGTTAAATTGGATTATGAGCTCATTGACTGGAGTTGCTCTTCCTGCTCTGTTAGGATCCAAAGGCATTTCTTGGGCAATGACAGCGTTTCTAGGAGTGCTACAATGCAAATGAACAATGCCACAAACTTTCTTTTCCCTGTGCCCAGATAATGGTGGCAGTGTGTCTGCATAGGCAGGGTGTTAGAGTGAATTAATTCAACCCTTGGGGACAAAAATAAACAGCTTTATTACACCCCAATGCAACTGAGCAGGAATGCTCATTTTTTTCCAGAGGCTTATTAAACTTAGAAAAAGCACAGTATGCACTAGCAGGAGGATGTGCTGTGGGTCTGTAATTACTGGCCTCAAATGATCTCTCTGGGCACAGCTGAGGAAAAGAAAGAAACCTGCACAGGTGAAATACAGAAGCCAACAGAGCCTGTCCCAAAGACCCCCACAAACCAAATATCGTGGAAAGTGCAGAGCCTGTGCAGGTGTTGGGGTGAGCAACAATTGAAGACTTGGCTAAAACTTCCCTTTTAGCCTGGGAAGTGAATTTTCCTGACGTAGCTTGCATTCTTCTTGCCTGTACTGAGCAGCCATCTCTGCCTGAAAAGGATGCAGACAATGACAGCTTGGGGTTCAGGAGGAGCTGCTTGGCTCTGGCACCTTCCTCGTGTGCCACAGCAGAGCTTCCCCCAGAGCTGCTCCCCTTCCAGCCCTCGCTGGGATGCAAGCCCTGCACAGGCTGATGTCTGCTGGCTGAACACAGTCCCCCCCAGGGTCGTGGCAAATGAGGAGATGTGGGACTCAGTGAGCAAAGGCAGCTCCTCTGAAATGAAGAATGGCAAATTGTAAATAATTCACAGCCTTTGTGCAGCTCTCAGCACACCCCACGCTGTGCACACGTGGAATTCACCATCCCAGTGATCTCAAGCATCAGTGTGGGAGCCCAGCCTTGCTCAGGGTTGCTCTGTCGGGCACACATATTGTTGTTGTACATATTCTACACACAAAAAGGGGTGGGTTTCACCAGGCTGCTGAGAATCCATCCCTGCTGGTCAGGGCCCCCTGGGCTGGGCACTGAAAGAGGAAACAGCCTGGCCTGGGAGAGCTTCCAGCCAAACCATGGATGTGCTTGATGAGAAGAAATGCCATGGCAATAGTTACACTGCCCAGCAGCTCTCCTCTTAGCTGTGTCTTGTAGATGTCCCAGGAGAAGAGGGATGTGAAGAAAAGTGATGTTTGCAGGTGCCAAGTGTCCCTTTGCATGGTTACTGCCAGGTAGAAATGCATGTGCAGGGGGAGGAAGCTCCTTACTGGCATGGTGTTCACTCTGTAATCACATATGTGTGTGTAGGGGTGTTTTGTGACATATATCTGTATGTTGCTGGTAGTAATTACACTGTGCAAAGGAAGAATCATAAATAATGAAGGGAGAATGGGCTTTGGGCAACCTCATTAAAAACCTGCCCTCTTTATTAGTTAGCAAGGTGATCTAAGTCAACCTCTGGCTCTAAAGATTTTCGCTGTACTGTGAAAGAAATTAATCATCTGCTAAAGAGTATTTTCTTTAGCTCTTCACCTTGGAAAAAAGGCTATTGGCCAGAAGTGGATTTTGGAAGAAAATTGATAGATGCAGCTGGGATTGGGGTTTGGGTTTTATAGCAATTTGGTGTTAGAATGAAACACCCTGCACATTGCTGTCTGTGTGGGTCCCTGCTGGCCTGGAGTGCTTCACACTGGGTGTTCTGCATCCAGGGCAAACACTTTCCATATAAATTTCCCCTCTTGAGCCTAGTGCTTCTGATAAAACCTTCTCTCAATTTTATCTTAACTGACAAATTGCTTTTCTCTCAGTCTATGACACAATTAATTTAAATTTGTGTTTTGATTGTCCCTGTCTGGGTAATGTGGGAAGGGAGCAGTAATTTTGTAGAAATATTAGCACTTTTAAACATTCCACTGCTGAAAGAAGTAGATCTTCAATAAAAGTTACAGCCTGCAACACATGTGAGCTAATTGGTGCAGGGGTTGCAATATCTGAGATCTTTGCTGAAGTGCTGCTGATGATTTGGATTTCCTAAGACAATTTTTTGTGTCCTGCTTCTGTGATGAGAGGACAGCTAAGAAAATAAATCTCCTTTATGTCTAAGCTGATCACTTGTAAAAAGAGGCATTGCTCTTTAAAAAATCTGTGGGATTTTAGTCTAGTTTGCCTGGGCTGTAAATCTGTTGCAGGGAGTTTTCTGTGTGTTCAAAGGGTCTACCACTTTGATTTTTTTTCTCTTTAATATTTTCATTTTTTATGAAGTTTCTAGATTAATGTGGTGAGAGGAGGGGGAGATTTGGAAGAAAAGGAGAAAGATAATTAGCCTTTATGTAGCAATCAGGCATGCCAAGTTCTCTTGAATTATTAAACTTAATTAGTTTCATTTATTATTCCTGCAGGCTACAAATATCTGTATTAAATGCCAATCTAAAGTGTGGTATGTTTGATCTGGTGGGGACATGGATTTGGCAACATTCTGCAATGCCACTGATCTTCAGGATAAACCCATGGCTCTGCTGTGCTCTCACACTACAAAGAGCAAATGCATTTTCGTGCAGTGCTGGTGGAAAATAAGAGCATCTTGAAATGCACTCAGCATTGTGTGACACATCAATAGCACAGAGGATGCTTCAGTCTGCATTTTGGGAAGCTGTTCAGGTGTGGATTTCACAAAGCCTCGTGTGTGTGTGTGGAGAATGTTACTCATTGCTGGCAACAATGGAACCTTGCTTTAGGTGGCACTTCTCCAGGCAGGACCTGGCTTCTGAAAAGAGATGTTTTTCCTCGGTTTGTGGTTGTTCCCCTCTCAGGGTTTGGGTGAAGCCTTGGTGAATAATGCAGCTCCTTCCTCCTGTGCAGCAAATCCTTCCTCTCCTTTTGGCTGTGATGGTTTGGTGCCTGCCCCGTGCCCACTGTGCTCCTGAAACAGAAAAAAGCAGAAAGCACTTCCAGCTCTGCTGGGCAAGGAACAGCCTGAACAGAGAGAAATAAAATGGGCACAGAGCTGGTTGGTTTGTGGGAGGGTTTTTACCTCTGAGAAGCTGTCCTTGACGAGTGGGGAGATGTCCATGGAGATCCTGCCCTGGCTGCAGAGCCTCCAGGCACTCCCTGCCCTTGGCTGCCAGCTGCAGATTCCTTGTGGCCACAGGCATCAGGTCTGAGGCAGCAGCACCATCTGCTCACTCTGCAAGTCCTCTCTGAGCTCACCCTCCCTGCTAATGATCCTCTGAAAGGAAAGCTTTCCTTTAGGCAGAGCAGAGCAGGGTGTGCAAATCATTTGGTGTACAGTGGGAATAGATTTTTTTGCATAGATTGTTTTTTTTTAATGGGGTTTTGTACATATCAACTTTTAAAAAGAAGGCTTTTCAGAATTCTCAGTGCTTTTTTTGCCACTATTAACTTTCCAGATAATTATTTACAGAATGCCATAACCACCTCCAAAGGCAGAGGAACAGCAAGTCCAGGAGTGCTGGCTAGAGAGGCAGAACTGGATTGAGGTGCCCAACTCAGGCACTTAAAAATTCATTGAAGCCTACAGTTATCTAATTTTGCAAAGAACAGGATCTCCTAGTTCAGTTGACATTTCAGTACTTTATCTTCATTTTGTGGCTCAGGTGAGATTTTTATAACTTCACAAAAGAGTGACTTGATTCAGCTTCTTTCTTCTGGCCAAATCCAAGCTAAAATAATGTCTAAAAAAAGTCTTGGGTCCATTTTATGTATCAGCTGGTAGTCATGGTTGATTAAAAAAGGAAGGGTAATTAAAATGTCTCTAAATTGTTGGCCTGTCCCTGGCCATGTCAACTGATCATCCTGTTTACATTAACCTCTCCTTTTGGCAAGATGGCATGCACAAATCTTCATTGTATTCCAGCTGCAAATTAATCTGTGGCAAAATAAATAATTAGTCTTGTGTATTATTAAAGGCAGTGAAAAAGCAAGAAAGCAGTTTTCAATCTAATGACAGGTCTGGCTAGAAGAGAATGGTGAAAATGATGGAAAAAGGACATTAATTTTGCCATAATTTTGTCAGAAATTCCAACTGGGAAGAGGGAGGGAGATGTAGAAGGAGGAAGAATACAGTGAAATGAATGATGGAGTTTTGCCACTCTGTTTTTTCGCCACAATTCACACCTGCAGCCCTGACTGAGTGATGATTTACAGCCTTATCAGCTGGGTTTTAAATTCTTCTCACATTCCAGGGATTTCAGTGTTCCCACACAACTGCACTGCATTAGTGCTGTGATAATGCTGCTGCTTGCTGTTACCACCCTGCACTGTTTCAGTGAAGTGACAGATTTTGGTTTCGACTGTAATTGGTCATCCTCTTTAATTATCCAGCAGGGATGGTGTCTATTTCCCTGTTGGTTTTGTTTTCTGATCCTGTATTGAAATATGCCCAAAGGTCATCAGCAGAATGCTTAGTGAGAATTTTGCTTAGTGAGAGATTTTGCCTTTTACAGACAACAGAGAGAATGAATGGGCATCAGCAGCATCCTGAAGCAGAAAGAGCTGCATAATTTATTACTATTTCTCTCTCCTGAGACTTTGGTTCCATGTTACAAACAAAGCCTGTCTGTCCAGGACAGAGTTCTGACCAGCAGGGCTTTGGGGATGCTCTCCAAGCTCTGCACACAAACCCATACCTGCCCTGCCAGTCCATCACAAGCAGACTCACCTCTCACACTGAACGAGTCTTAAACATTTATTGGCATTTTTAGGTCAGCAGTGACCTGGTTAGAATAATGACACTTTATTTGGTGCTGGTACTGGCAGCGTGCACAGCACAGTGAGGGTGCAGCCCCAGCCTCTCTGCAGGCTCCTCTGTGCCCTGCAAAGTTAATTACCCTCAAGGATTCTGTCTGCTCCTTCCTGCTCTCATCACCTCTGAAATTACAACTTTCATCTTTACACCTTTTGGGTTCTCTTTGGGAACCTCGACTTTGCACAGAATGGTTCTTGTGTGGATTTGTTGTAGCTCCCATATACATAAAACATCTATTACCATGAAGGTCTGTTTGGGGATGAACCCTGTGTATTAAAAACCTTCTAATCTTCTAATTCCTATTCACACATGGATTTTGTGCTACCATCTTGTATAAGGCATAAGGTGCTTTTCCTGTGGAGGTTAGAGAGGGGGAGATAAGAATATGTGCAATTGAGAGTTAATGATATGAGTGGCCCAGGTGGGAGGGTGTCCTTAACACACAGAATAAAGCACAAAGATGATCTTGTAAGGGATCCATTGATAGGAACTGCAGAGAGGAGACATGACAGGAAAATCTGAAGCAACAGCCAAAATTTCACAGTCAACACAGAAGGCTTAAAGGGAAGTGACTTCTAATGAATCCCAAAATCACTGAGAATTATACAGAAAACTTATCCCAAGTGTTTAATTGCTTCTTGACAAGGAACACAATCCTGTTATCAAACCAGCTGCATTTAATAGTAATTATCATACTTTTATCTATCATGGTATGTGCTAAAATATCCTCAGTACTTCATCAAGAGGGTTCATGATCCAGGCCAGTGCTGACAGGAACTCCTGGAGCTCTGAAATAGTCCCAAACTCCTTGGTGCCAATGCCAGACTGATGTTAGGGCTGGTGTGAAAAAGCTGCTTACACCAGCTAGCTCTGAACATCTTTATGTTAAAGTTAGATCACAAATGCCCACTTCTGAATGCTTCTGAGTGCCTGTAATACAAATTGATTTAATTTAGGGTTTGATTTTTATTTATTTATTTCCCACTGGAAACTGGATCTGTGTACTCAGCAGATGCTCAGCTTCTGTCAGGAACTGAACTCTAATTAATTTTCTGTATGTGTTCTCTGAGTGGTTTTCCAATGTGGATGAAGCTCTTGAATTTAAAAACACTTGTAAGATCAAAATATCTGAAAATGGGCTTTTTAAAAATCAGTTATTATATGAATCAGCACTAAGCTGAAAATAAAATCAGATTTTTCAAGAAAAAAGGTTCTGCAGTCATTCGCCAGATTTATGTTCCTTCACCAATCTAGACAGAAATTCAGATATTGGCAGAGTGGGTATAACACCACCTAAACCCAGTAAATAGTTAGATAGGCAATAATCACACATAAACTGCTGACACAAAACTTGTTATTCTCCACTTTTGACCCCAGATTTTTTTTTAAAAAAAAATCTCAATTGCTTCCAATCATTGGGCAAATTTATTGGAGGAGATTGATACAGGAAGATTAATCCTGGAATTTGTGGGGCCAAGCTCTGCCATCCAGCGTGGCTGTGTCCTAGCTGTTAGTCCTCTGGGATCAGCTTAGTGTGAGAGTCTGTAAGGAGCTCTGGTCAAGGCTGCAGCTGCCCTTACTGAATCTGAAGTCCAGGCAGAAGCAGAAAGCTCTCCAAGCCCTCAGAGCACCCTGCAGTCAGAGTGCTCAGTGCCACATTAGCACAGCTTTGGGGGCTCCTCTTCCTGAGACACCATCCAAAAGTGGGAGGTTTTGTTTTGGATTGATCAGTGTGTCCTGGGCAGGTGAAATACAGACTCTGTAAAATGTTTAGCCAGGGAATCACTTGGAACCTCATCCTAACTAAATGACACACAAAGCCAGCCAGATAAAATGCAGAGTGAGGAGGAGCTTTTGCTGTACTCCTGAATAAAAGCACAAGTGTAGTGGGAATGAACTCAACTTGTGGAAGCAGAACCTCTCAAGAAGTCATCCAAGTGTCCAAAAGAGAGGAAAAAAAAAATAAAAATCCAAGGGCTGCAGTTTTTCTTGCATGCCTGATTTGCTGTCCTTTGCTGGGGACAAAACAACCAAAGGAGAACAGCAGAGCGTGGTGAGTCCTCTCACTGTAGTCTGATAATGTTCTCCTGTCTTATTAAAGGTTTATGAGAAATTAACAACTACCAGAGAAGATTTTTGGCCAGGGATGGAGAGGAGAGTCCCCAGTCTGCCCTCCTGGAGCAGAGCAGGGGCAAGCACTGAATGTTATCTGCACTGAATTCAGGGATCAATATAAACACCAGCTTTTGTTGAAGTGCTAAACAGATCCCCACCATTTCTAATTCACACACTGCTTCATTTCAGATGATGCAAATGGGATAATAAATGGTGATTTCAGTCAACTGACTGTGAGAGAGAGAGTGGCTGTGCCATTCTCCAGTGCTGAGCAGTGATTTTCTGTGTCTCTGTTATATAGATCCCTATACAATTCCCTACTAGCAATTAATATATCTTCTTTCTTCATTTTAAAAGCAGTTTGAAATAGCAAAAAAGGCATATATTCTGAACCATATGTGATTTTTTTTTAAAAATAAGGCACCTGAGGCAGCAGTGCCAGGGAGCCTGCAGGGCTGGGGGCGAGCTGAGGTGAGCCCAGCCTCCCCCGTGCCCTGCCAGGACCTGGTGATGTTTTATCCATTTATCCAAACCCTTCACGTCACCACAGAGCCTCATGGCCTGTGTGCAGCTCTCCTGGAGCTGCTCTGGGTGTGATGCAAAGCTTGCTGTGGACCTGGCAGTGTGACAAAACAGCTGTCACCTGCCAGGCTCTGCCAGCCCTGAACACGAGGAGCATCCTTTGAAATTGCCTTTGTAATTGCCCTGTTGTTGCACTGAACAGATGTGCAGATAGGAGCTGCTGGAAAGTCTCTTAAATAAGGTCAAAAAAACCACACAAGCAAAGGGACAGGTTTAAAACCACTGAGAGAATCTTTAAAAACATGATAAAATTAGTTTTGAGCCTGATTGTTTGCTGGTGTAGAGGCAGCACTCTGCTGATTGCAATGGAGCTGGCCCAGTTTTCACTCATAAAAATCCAGAACTCGGTGCTTTACAGGTGACCTTCACATGGCAGAGGATTTGTTTGTCTGCTTGCCCCACTCACAGCTTTGTTATTTTGCAAACACATTCTTGTTTTCTAATTTGTGTCCCCCCAAATGTGTAGCATGAAAATCCATGATCTGTTGTTTCTGGTGCCTGCTGTGCTCTCTAAACAGTGGTGGGAAGCAGAGTAGATGTGACCTTTGCACGCTGCTAAGTAACTCTGTATGTTGCAATATCCTGGAAACTTTAAAATGCTTCTAAATGTGAAGATCACAGCTCATTCACATCTCTAATGAGAGTGGGAGGTTTTCTGTTTTACTGTAATTGTTTTGGTCCTCTGCCTGCAAGCTGGGCTGCAGCAGGTGGCTGGAACAGAAGGAAGCAGCCTGAGAAAATGAGCAGCAGTCAGTGGCTCTGATGGGTTTGGCCCATCACAAAACCACTGGACCAAAGCTCCTCCGAGTCACACCATGCTGTGTTTGTGTGTTCTTGGGCTTCCCTTAGTCTGGGAGGGCTGCAGTAGATCCACAAATCCATCCTGCAGTTCCCTGGAGTGCCCAGCCTGTTTCTGCCCCCAGTGTCAGTCTGTTAACTCCTCCCTACAGAAGTGGCTTCCAGGATGGATGAATGCCTCACAGCCTGGATTTGTGGGTGCTCCTCCTCCCAGCAATGATTTTCCAGTCCCATTGGGTTTATAGCTCACCTCTCAAGGAGCAGGTGTTCAAATCATGCAGGGTTTTTAAGACTGTGCATTTTGTGTGATTTAAGACTTCATGGTGCATTCAAAAGGCACTGTGAGCACAGGGCTTTGGAAAGGAAAAGGGTTCAGGTGAAGGTGAGACACATTGCTGGGGTCTGCTGAGGCATCAAACACTGCTTTTACTTCTACTGACCAGGAGCCTTCAGAGCACAGAAATGGGTTCTGCCCTGAGTTCTGAATGAGTTTCTCTTCTCTGCCCTGGAACTTTTGCCTAAATGCAGTGTGCTAGTGGTGCCTGAAATGGGAACCTGGAAACAGAGAGCAGACAGGAATAAAGGAATCAAGGAGGGATTGGTTGGAAAGGCCTTCAGAGGTACACTCTGGGCTCCAGAGGCTCCTGCCTCAGTGCATCCCAACATGGACAAGGACAGCTCCCGAGTTCTTCCCACTTGGATCTCAGCATCAATTCCCCAAGCAGAAGCCAGGCAAGGATGGAATTTGCCCAAGCTTGCCCCCCTGTCCCCAAGATTGTGGTTTGCAGTTGTTGGGCCTAGGAGGGTCTGGGTGTCCTTGGAGAGCTGGAGAGGCTTTGTTGTGTGTGTGTGAGCATGAGAGAACAGCACTGAACGAGCTCCAGGGAACTGCAGAGTGACACTGGGCAGGGCAGGGCTGGGAACATAGAAAAGTTCAAACCTGAGGCATCAAGTTCAGCATCCCAGACCAAGCCAAACCTCTGCAGGCAACCTTGGATCAGCACAAGGAGTAGTGGCATGTCTATGGAAACATCTGAATTTCTGGTTGCCTTCCAGTGCATTTCTGCAAATGGCTGATATTCAGCTTCAGAGCACATAAAAAATTCAAAGAATCACTACATGCTAAGTTTAAAAAAATACAATGGAGTTCTGTGCACTCAAGGAAATTATTGAAGCAATAAAGAATAATGTGTTTGCAGATGAGGCTCCAGAACAAGCAGTGCAGAGGAAATCAATAATGTCATACTTCTTGCCAGATTCAAAATACTTGTGGAAATAGCTGTGGAGTGAGAGGGGAAAAGGTTTGATTCAATCAATCATTCTTGTATAACATCACAGACCAAACTAACTCACTTGCTAGGGACTCTAAGAGCTTGAAAAGCATTTAATCAGAAAGGTTCAGGCGTTGTTTATCCTGAAGACTCATTACAAAGGGAGTGTGTGGTGGGTACAAGGCAGGCAGGCTGAAGCAGCAAGGTCTGCATCAGGTCCTGGGCGCTTTCCTTGCACATCCTCATGCAAAAACCTGGGAGCCTGTGAACACCAGGGAAACAGTGGGAGAAAATCCCAGCTGGGGGACACTGCTTTGCCTTTCCCTGGTGTTAAAATTAAAACTAAAACAGAGTTCATGGGGAAAAAGGGTTTTTACCTTGGTATTTAGTTCAGGATCCTTGGGCACAGCATTTTGTCCAGGTGGAATGCCCCAAAATGCATGCACACCTCACACTGAAATACACACAATTATAGGCCTTGCAAAATTAACATATTTATCAGAGATTCTTCAATGAGAGGCTGGAGTGAACTCTTTGTTCTGAGGAACTTTTTCTTTGGATGGCTTTATTTACTTTACAAAAAGATGTTTTGGAAAGGACCTTGGTGTTTGGGGTACTTGGGATTGTTTAGTTTCTTGGTTTAACGGTGCCGTGGGGCTGAGCTGAGTTCTCAGCCTTGGGGAGGTACAAGTGTGGGGCTAAAAGCACTGAGAGCGCATCAAACTGTAAAAGAATGTGTAAGGGGGGTGTGAAAGACAAAGCAAAAAGTCATTCTGGCATCAGTGCCTGGGAGGACCTTTCTTGGTGTTGCAATGTTTGCAGCATTGCCCTGGGGCCCAGCTCTGGCTCCTTCCCTGCTCTCTGCCAGCTGCTCCAGGCTGAGCTGGCCCTGCCTTGGGTAATTTCCAGTTCCAGCACTAAGGGTGTGCTTGGAGTGGGTGACAGCTGTAATGAAATTAAATGCCCTGCTCAGGAAACTCCTAGTGGAACTGAGAATTAAAAACAGAACTCGTGAATCTGAGTCTCCTTCGGAGACAGCACCGAGCGAATGGCCACAAACAAATCTTGGATTAGTGTTTCTCCCTGGGCATTGGTGTGATTGGGAGCAGCTCAGGTCAATGTGTTCAGGGTCAGAAGAGCATTACAAAGTGATAATTCATGATGCAATAAACAGAGGGAAATATCAGGGCTGTGCCCACAGCATGGCCCAGGGGATGGTTCAGGAGGGACCTTGCAGGTGCCCAGGAGCAGCAGACAATGCTCTGAACTTGGGGCTTTGTTTAAATTTTACCTCTTTTAGAAGTGTCCATGCAGTGTCAATTCACCAGGCGTGAGGTAAAATTAGTTTTTGTACTTTTCCTGTTCGTTTAAATAAATTCTTTATTAAAAAATAAGGAGAGAGACACATGGTAACATGACCTTTGTCCTCCACTGTACCTAATGATGATTTCTGTGGTACACACACTCCCTGAAGCAACCTGTATTGATCTGGAGGATATGACAATTTCCTTCTTTTTTGATGTCAGTATTTTATTGATGAAAAGGCAGAAATTCTAATTTCATCAAGTTTCCCTGTTCTGAAATACACATTAATTCTGATGTGGAGCAATATGAACCCTTTTTTTTTTTTTTTTTAATGTGAATGTACAATTGCCATAATTTATATTTTCAGAATGCAGGTCCATTTTTCTGTTGAACACCCAGATGCACGTGCTCCCTCACTTTCCCTCTAACTCACACACAGAGCTTCACATACTTAGGTCATTTTTCATCCCAGATATCCCTGACTTGGTCAGGGAACTGAAATGATGCCTCCCTTCATGCTATGGTGCAGCCATCTCACTCTGAATTTGTTGTTTTAAAAAGAAAACCTCGGACCAATTCATTGCCACAAAATATTTAATAAAGAGCACACTTCTCCACGACCCAATTAAACCAGAAATCTTTTGATGACTGTAGTCAGGCTGTCTTGCTGCCCTCTTGAAGGTCATCTAAAGGCTTGAAGCACTCTGGCTTTTGGAATGAAAACTGTCATCTTTATTCATTTTGAGTAATAGTGGAAGGAACTGGAATTATAAATTGAGATTCAGTTCTTCCTCCTTCGGCTACTGAATCAAAAAAAGTTGTATAAGATGAGATCCATCTTCTGATTACTCAGAACAGGATTTTCAGTCTCTCATAAGGCAGGTCAAACAATGCCCAGAAAGTTTCCCCTCCTTTCCTTAGGCCATTAGAGAATTAAATTGATTGCCTCATTTTCAGCATCATTTCACAACAGTCAATAGTCCATCCTCCAAATTGCATCAGTGCCTCGTGCCATGATGCCCATATGGAAAACAGAGCAGCTGCCCCTTCCTGATGCACCAGGTATTTAAAATTCTCCCACAGAGAATTATTCAGGCAGGACAGGAAAATGGCAGCAGTTTACCATCTTTTTCCTCCTGCAAATAGATTGTTCTGTGAGAATAAACATTATTTGCTGTTGTTCTTTTTTTCTTCCCCCCACCCCCATGTGTGTGCCTAAATTAACCATGATGTAAAGAGGTTTAGATAAAACCTCTCTGCTGAGCTGTGTCTGCTCACCTGGAGGTTTATTTGGTGCCTTGGGAATGGAGCAGGAAGGGCAGGAGCAGCTGGGAAATAGTTTCGTGCTTCTGGAGGGTTTTTTTTTTCCTCCCAAGCTCTGGTGCTTTTTAAATATCTGCTTCACTTTTTTAAATAACTTAGCTTCCCTGTGGTGGTTTTGTTTGCATCTTTTACTTTGTGAGATAAGGGGTTTGGAGAAAGGCAAAGCAGGCTTAAAACTTTAAAGAATATGAAGAAGTTTATTGCAAACAGAATTAAAAGTGAAAAGAAATAACAACAAATTGAAGCAAAACTCCCTTTTATCTGCAGCACCTCCCCCTTTTTACCCAGCTCTCACAAATTATAACAAAACGTGGATTTGGTCAGGGTTGCAGTTCTGTGAAGTCTAATACTTGAGGAAAAAAGAGTTTTCTTTGGCTTATGGTGGTTTCCAAGCTGCCACTGGCCACAGACCTGCCCGGATTTCTCTTGCCCTGAAATCATCTCTCCCATTAAAATCGCAGCTTTTTCATCCTGCAGTCACTAACTCACATCTGCTGGCTGGAGATGAGATGCTGCCTGTGGACAGGTGAAACTGCTCACAGTGTGTTTGTCTGCTGACATGTGACTGGCAGGATTTTTAAGAGGAATAGGTAGAAGTAGAAGCAAATGCAAAAATTCGCAGCTTGTGGTTCTGCTTTCAGCATTCCTTCCACGTTAAGCTTCAAAATTCTTGCAGAGTGTGTGGCAGAGTTTGCCTGTATCTGTTCTGTTTGGTTCCTTTTGCTTTTCTCCAAGAGAAATGCTAGCATTTGTTTCTTTTTTTTTTTAGGTTATGGTTGAGGGAAAGACCTAGGCAACCCCAGTTGCTATCTTGCTTTGATTTGCTGTTGTGGTGTCACAGGAACACCTGGTACAGCATGGCAGAGATTTATCCAACATCACCTTGCTTGGGAGGCTGGCACAGTGAGGAGCAGCTCTTCCTTTTCCCTCCCTGCTGAAGCCCTGGGGACCTTGTGTTTGTTCAGGGCTGAGTTATTCAGATCTCCAACCCACCCTGGGCAAGGGCTCGGTCAGGCACAGTTTGGGTGGGAACAGCAAAGCTTCCATCTCTGAGTTGTTTCCTGTTTTAAGGAATTTTTTGAGGAAATTTTAAGGATAGCATCAAGCCTTGAGAAATGCTGAGTTGTCTTGAATGAGATTTTATTGTGTTTTGCTCCAAAGCCTCATCCTACTCCTAATGTTATATTGAATCTCCTAAAGATAGATAATTTTTCTGATATTCAGACGTGAAGAGAAGGTAATCAGTGGTGTTTGTGTACAAAAAAAAAAAGCTGATTTGTGCAGGGGAACACAAACTCTGATGTTTCCTATTTTAAAAAGTTTTAAAAGTTGTCTGGACTGCATTCTGTGTGCTGCTGAGGTCTGACTGTGGACAGAGGCAGAAACAGATTGGGAAGTGTAAATGATGAGGCAGCCTGCAGAACCTGCTGTGACCTCAGCAAGGCTTCCATGGCTCTCCAGGTGAATTCATCTACTCCTCCAAAACAAACAGTGTGAGATTACCTGTCATGCTCAGCTTCCCCAAGAAGCAGGTGGAGAGATGATATCATCTGTCACTGTCAGCTGCATCGTGCCCCCAAGAAGGTGAAAGTTTCGCATCTTCTTGCTGATGTTATCAGCCTTCATCTTAACATTAGAACTACCATTATTTCCTCAAAAATGCATTTGTGCTGACCAGCAGAGACCTCCACCATTTGCAGCCCTCCGTATTCAAATGAAATTTCTTGCATTTTGTTCCTTCACTCCAAGTGGAACTAACTTTAGCAGCATTCCCTCTGACTCTAGCAGAAATTACAAGCTGTAGCCTGCTTGCTCCAGGAGCTGTCCTCTGACAATTGGCAGCTCTGCATCTCTGTGAATCTTCTGCCAACTTGCAGAGTTCATGTGGTTCTTCCTTCAGGCTTTTCAATGTTGTAGTTCATCCTTTAACAACCTCTTTATATTTAAGAACAGGCAAAGCCACACCCTCACTGCGAGGTTTCCTTCTTAACCCAGAAAAGCATTGCAGCCAAAGTTAACTACTGATAAAGGACTGTCAGTAGATGCTCTCACTTCTGTTACTCTGTTCCTCTTATATTCCTTGCTTGCAATGGGATTATTTGGCTGCTGTTGTTATGTGTTGCTCTTCCTTCTTGGACTCAGTTTTGGCAGGGAAATGCTGAGTGTGCAGTGCCTGTGTGACACATATGGCAGCTATGGGCAGTGCTTGGGATTGTGATCATAAACGTTTTGTTTCAGAGAAATGTTTATTATTTTAACATAGTAAATGATATATTTATTATATTTAAATAGATTTTTGTATGTTTTATAAAAGATATAAATTATATTTTCATATATTTCATATACATAATAAATAATAATTATAACAATTGTATTTTTTTATAAGTTATTATGAAAAACGATGGATTTGTGGATCCACTACACAATTCAGTACCATAAGTTTATGCTGGATGTGTTGCCCCAAACACTAGTTTGAATTTTTGCTTTCTCAGCTGCTCTTTAACTTCTGCAGTGATGGAACAGCTCCCTGGGGCCAAATGCTGTTTGCACTCTTGTCCCTCACCCCAAAAAGTCACAAGGGCTGCTCAGAACTCGGAGTGGAAACAGTGATGAAAAATGTGCTTGCTTTCCCAAAGCTGGAAAACTCTCTGTCCCCTGTTGCCATGGTAACAGCTCCATCCACATTCCTTCATCCCTGCTCCCTATTGCCTTGCTCCACCTCTGTCTCAGAGCAATCATTGTCTTTTCCTATCCCTGTGCTGAAGCAAGGAGGAAAAAAAATCTGCAGAAACTGAAGGAGCAGCCGTGAGCACAGAGGGGCAGGCTCATCCTGGATGTAAAACCAGCACAGTGATTAGCCCTGAGGACAGGATAGCCAGAAAATGAAGAGAAAATTGTTGGTTTGAAGGTGCAGCTCTGATTCTCATCAAGCAATACATTGCACAACTTGTATGTTGATAGTCTACAGATCATTCTGGGGCATAGCTGCCTCTGCTCGTGTCCCTGAAATTTGGGGTTGTTGAGGACAGTGGTTGTCTGGGATTTCTCTGCCTGTGACACAGTTTGTGACAGAGAGCATCTTGGCTCAAGACTGCAGGAACTATTGTGGAGAGGGTTAAGAGGAGGTGCCACTTCCCAGAGGCTCTATTCCTCAAAGCCATGCCCAGCAATTCCACTGAAATGGGATCAATCAATCCTTGATGTTGAAGCTTTGGTTTGTATCTGGTGTCACCTGCCTGGCAAACTCTCTTTGTAGGAACCATTTTGGCCACCCAAACTTGTGTGTGTGTGTGTGAAATGAATTTTACAGGGGGTATGATCCTCTTCATGCAGGTCTGTACCTCTGCTTTTGGTGTAGCTGGCTGGGAGTGAAATGTTTTTGGCATGCTCCAAACCTACCTGGCCCAGGCAAATAAAGTGAGGGCTGTGTCTTATTTTGATGCAAAGATTACCCCACGTAATTACAAAGTTCTGTGCAGTTTCCTGCCTTTAATTAGGAACACTGAACATTATCTGTTGCCAAGTGGATAATTACAGTGCTTCTGACTAAAATCCACTTGTCACAGTGTCTTCTGGAATGAGAATGAGAATGTTCATTCCTGAGATGAACATTTTACCTCTCCTGGCTTGAGTCAAGGCTAGTGCTGCCATGGGATGTCATCATCTCTCAGCTGCACTCAGTGTTTATCCTGCCAGTGCTGTGCTGGGGAAATAACCCAGCATGGCCTGGTGTAACACATCCACACTGCACAGCTTTAATGGAAACTTCATCATCACAAAAGTTTCACTGAACTGGTTTTGTATCCTATTGACAATTTTCACTTGAAGTTTAGCTGAAATGTCCTCCACTGCCTGGCACTTTTCTGGGGTTCAATAAAACTGCACTAAAACTCTTTCCCCGAAGTAGAGGCTTTCTAAATCAAGCCAAAATAATTCTGTAGTGCTCTTCTCAGCAGTGGCCAAGGGAGCCTTGCACTGATAGTTTTATGTGTGAGGTGTCTGAGGTAGAGCAGGGCTGTATTTGGGACTGGATGCAGAAGGAGCCAGCAGCAGAGCTTCCCCCCTCTCATAAAACCAGTTCTTTCTTTTCTCCTTCAGTTCTTCATGCTTTTATGTCTCTCCTCTCACGACCTTTACTCCTCCTGTCCCACCTGCCATTTTAAAGTTTCCTTCCTGTGCCTGCCCCGTGTTTGTTTCAGTGGCTTGGTCTCTCACCAGACCCCTGGCATCTCTTCATTCCACAAATATTCCTCACCTTCCTCACTCCCTGCCCTTCCCTCTGCATTTATTGTGACACCAGCAGAGAGCACAGGAGGGAAGAAGGGACAGAACACGATGAAGATAAGAGATTGTGTCATTCCTTATCTGCTTTGGTGTGGTGTGGTGTGTGTGGAGAAGCATGATCCACAGGAGGAATAACATGCACAGAGCATAAGAATTTCGTGTTGTCCTCTAAAATATTCCTGCTGAGAACCCCTAAGATTGAAAGGATGGCAGGAATTTTAATCAAATCCATTCTCTCCTCTCTATAAGCAAATGGATTGATAGCATTAAGCCTTGAGAAATGCTGAGTTCTCTTGAATGAGATGTTCATTGTGTTTTGCTCCAAAGCCTCATCCTACTCCTAATATTATTGAGTCTGCTAAATATAGATAATTTTTCTGATATTCAGACGTGAAGAGAAGGTAATTAGTGGTGTTTGTGTACAAAAAAAAAGATGATTTGTGCAGGGGAACACAAACTCTGCCTCCCTCATTTCCATGACGGGGAGAATGTGTAAAGCTGTAACAAACTCTTTTCCCCTCTTGCCTCCTCAGAGAGAGGGGAAAGCAGAAGAAAAATGGCTTTTATAATCAAAAGTGTAGTCAGAGAAACTGGAAGGGTTGATCCAACACAGCAACTTGAGCAATTTTTAATTAAGTGTGTTTAGTGGTCAGCCATGTTCAGGAGCAAATAAAAATTAGAATTAAGAAAATATCAATCAAATTAAGTTTAAATAATTATTTGATCCTCCATGTGTATCCATCGGCTTAGCTCCATGAATTGAAGAGCATGTGTCTAATCCTGTGGCTGTTGTCATCAAATTCTACAGCAGGAAATTAAAATCAAAAAATCAATAACAAGAAAAAGAAGTAAAGAAAAGAAAAGAACCTGCTACTCCTGAGAACTTCAAAAGTCTCATACACAGAGTAAAACTGCAACTCTGGCACAAACTGGACCTCAGCTTTTTGCACCTATTTATCTTTTAAGCTAAACCTGTCCCAGCACCCTCAGAAGCTCAGTGGGGCCAGATGAGAATTCTGACTCTGTTAAAGTGAGGAGGTCATGTTGCTTTTCATTTGACTGCATTTTAGGGCATTTTGAAGTTATTGCTTAAAAACTTTCAGTTACAAGGTGCAGATCTCACAAAATTCAAGACCATGAAGACACTTTCCTGTATTTTCAATTCCTTTTTGGAATTGGTTCAGGAGGAGAATCCTCTGCAGTTCCATGGTGCAGTGGCCAAGGTGACCACAAAGTGAAGTGCATGAGAAGTTGCCACAGGGCAAGTCAGGGTGGTGGGCACAGGACCAGGCTCCCAGGGTGTTGGGGGCTCCAAGCCTGAGAGTCCAGGCTGTGTTTGGACAATTCTCTCAGGCACAGGGAGGAATTCTTGGGGCTGTCCTGTGCATGGCTGGGAGCTGAACTGATGATCCTTGTGCTTTCCATCCAACACATATAATCCTATGATTCCAGGGAGAATATACTGAACAGGCATAACAGTGTTTGTGTGAACTTGTAAAGGTTTTATTTGTAATCAATTCATTTGTTTGAACTTTTCTGTGTTCCCAGCCCTGCCCTGCCCAGTGTCACTCTGCAGTTCCCTGGAGCTCGTTCAGTGCTGTTCTCTCATGCTCACACACACACAACAAAGCCTCTCCAGCTCTCCAAGGACACCCAGACCCTCCTAGGCCCAACAACTGCAAACCACAACCTTGGGGACAGGGGGGCAAGCTTGGGCAAATTCCATCCTTGCCTGGCTTCTGCTTGGGGAATTGATGCTGAGATCCAAGTGGGAAGAACTCGGGAGCTGTCCTTGTCCATGTTGGGATGCACTGAGGCAGGAGCCTCTGGAGCCCAGAGTGTACCTCTGAAGGCCTTTCCAATCAATCCCTCCTTGATTCCTTTATTCCTGCCTGCTCTCTGTTTCCAGGTTCCCATTCCAGGCATCAGTCGGTGCCCGGCAGGTGGCGATGGAGCCGCGGGAATTCCGCCGGGATCGCGCTCCGGGCATCGCTCGCTCTCGGTGCCTCCTCGCCCTCCATCCCCACCCCAAGGGCTGTGCCTTTCCTGACACCCCCAGGTCTCCTACGGAATTACTTCCTCAAGCTCCTGTTGTTTCCCGGTGTGATTTCCCCCAGCGCCTTATCCCATACATCTTTGGCTTTATGATTGAAACACATTTTCCTTCCAGGCTGGGGTAAATTAACAGGAAGAGGCTATAGGAGAATGAACATACCTGGGGAAGTGCTTTGCACGTTCCCAATATAAATGAGAATTTGTTCAGTTAAAAAAAAACCACCAAAACCAGTGGCTTTCAGGTGGAAAAGAAGTGTTCACGTTACGAAATTTGGAAATGAAGTTATTAATTTATCCAAAGAGATGTTCTGTTCATGTATTGCAAATTAGTGTTTGCTTTCACCGACGACTGTTCTGTAGAAGATCATCTTCCTTGTCTTGTACAAAGTCCTCTGCTTGGTGAGGGAGCACATCCTTCACATTCCCACGGCAGTGTGCTCTCTGAGGAACCTGCCCTAGGAATTCTGGTGCCAACCAGCACCTTAGTCAAAGGGTTTGGAGCAGAAAAATACACAGAAAGAATTACAGCAAAGATTGTCAATTAAGTGAAAATTAAAAGGTGTCCGATCTCTTCTCTCAGTGAGTCTTAATAAAGGATTACAGGGGACATTATTAATGACTAGGACAAAAATAGTTTAGAGTATTTAATGCCAGTTAGAAAGTGTTACAGCCCACACCTGCCCCTTACAAAGGCTGTAATTGCCACCCTTAAACCAAGCATTCCTTTAAACCACAGGCGCCTGATGCTGTGCACCAAGGCTAAAACTGGTGCAGATTTTTGTGCTCAGACTCTTCCAAGCAAATGTGATTTCTGGGCAAACACCTCGGTCTGTTGAAGCTGCTAGGTTTGGCAGAGAGCTGTGTAAGGAAAGGATCAGGGCATGTGGAAGAGGGTGGGTTTTCCTCCTGACTCAGCAAAGAGCAGTGCTCTGGAGGCACAGAGACTGAGGCAGGGCAGGCACAGACCCACCCATGTCGAACTGAGTGAAGGGAAATGAGAATTAATGGATTTTAATGAACCCTTTCATCTGTTACTCAAAGAGCTGTTGGTCTGGCACCCATTGGTGATGTGTCCTGGGATGTAGAGGCTGGAGGGAATGCTTTCCCAGGGTGCTGTTTTAGCTCAGGGCTCTGTTAGCACGTGCTGTGTGTGCTCAGAAATAACCAGCACCTTCTCAAAAATGACAAGGCCAGAGGAGGAAAATTTAGGCAGAATTCCCAAATTACTTCAGCCTGCGAAATACACGCTTTAAAAAGCTCATGCTTCAGCAGTGATGTTCATATATGACCTTAGCCTCTGCTAATTATGACCCTACCTATGTTGTACTTGGCAAGAAGGCAGCATTTGTTCAAGGGGGCTCTTGCCAGCTGTGCTTTTCAACAGGATCCCAATTAAAGGCCTTATTAATATTTATTATTCACTGGTTGCAGTTACTGGTAACAGGCATTTGCCCAGGAGGGCTCAGATGAAATACAGCATGGCATTTCTTCCTGGGGAGGGGCAGAAAACGATTCCTGAGCTGTTTGTGTTCACTGAGTGGTGTTTAAGTGGTGATGCAGGTCCTGTGTGTGAATAGTGAGGGTCCCTGTGCAGCGAATTCCCCTGCCAGGACCTGGTGAGGAGCAGCTGGCAGGCTCTGGGGAAGAGGCAGGCACTGAGTGTTTGTTCAGCAGCGAGGGCTGGGCAGCAGCAGGCACAGGTTTGGCTCTGTCAATGTTTCACAGAAAGCAAATATTGCCAAGGTGATCCTCGGGAGCTGCGGAGCGAGGAGGCAGTGGGGAAAGGGTGATCCTGCAGGTGGGACCAGGAGCAGCTCCTCCTCCAGAGCCAGAGCTGCCTTTGGCTGGGCTGGGCCATGTCTCTGATGAGGTGGATCAAGGGTGAAGTGTGGGCACTGAAATGCTCCTGGGATGCTCGGAGTTGGACGCGAGCTTGAGTGAATGACTGCGCCTTGTGTGAGACTCCTGAGGCCACATCAGCACCAGCCCAGGGGACAAATGTGTTCAAAGCTTTTCCCACAACAAGGTTTAAATGGACACAGGCTCCTTCCCCCTGCCACAGCTGATTATACCAAGCATGGCTTTCAAACACCTGAGCTGAGTGATTTCCACTGCTCAAACTCCGCTTGGGTTAAGACAGGAGCACATTTTTATAAATGTGTGAGTTGTTTGTTTTTTGTTAATATCTCTGCACTAAATCCCTGTGGCCTTGGAGCAAACTCTCCTCTCTTTGCTATCAGGAGTGTGAGAGAAGGGAAAGGCAGGAGTGTCAAACATCCTAAGGAGTCTGACAGTGAAATTATCTGAGTGAAATGCCTGAAATTCTGGCTTTACACCTCTCTCTGATTATTCCCACCAGCCTTCAAGCACACAGCACACATCTATTTCTACCAACACCAAGTTTCTGACCTCCAAGCCAGACCTTTTTATTTATTCCAATTATGCCACTGCCACACATCAGGGTTGGGTTGGTTTTTTTTTTTGAACAGACAGTGCATTTGTTTTGCATTTGTATTAATCTCTTTTAAGGTATTGCTGTTAAGATAATGCCAGCTGAAAGTAGTTCCAGGGAAATTAAGCTGGGATTAATGTCATAAAGAGGAAAAGAATTATTATCATTCTCATTAGGATTGATTTTTTTTTTTCCTGTTCATCCGAGCATCTATGAATGATTGTCAATCCTGAACAACATTTTTCTTCCCCAGGATTTAGGAAAAGAACTTATTGAGATGAATTTCTATCTGCAAGGTGCCCAAAGCTTGTATTTTAAGGCAGAATAGGCTGGCATTTAATAGAAAAAACAACTCAGCATTTCTTGGGGATGGTTCCAGTTTATCCCTTTTTTGTATCAATCTTTGTGATGCTTCATCTTTTTTTTTTGTTTTTGTTTTGTTTGGGTTTTTTTCATTTATTTGTTTGTTTAATAAATAAGATTCTAGCTGGGAGTCTTGCTTCTGCTGCTCCATATTGATAACCAAATCATCCTGACAGTGCAGATTAAAGCAGCTCCACTGCTGGTAAGCATTCATATCTCTTTACTAAGTCCTGTCAGTCTTAATTGATAGGGCTTATTTATGTGCATGAGGAGATTATTCATGTGAGTGGAGCATTCAAAATACTGGTGTTCATTTACAGAAACAAGTTTGGCTAATAAATATTGATTTTTAAGGGTTTTTTTAATGGTTTTAAGTAGTATCTAGAATGTCTGAGCACGGTTACCACAATGCACTCTTTAAAATTAAACAGATTCACTTCGTGTTTAGGCTCAAATAAAAGAAGTCGTGTTTGACTCAGCAAAGCTTGAGGAAGTGATTTCATTTCAGACACTTGGGTCTCAATTCTCCTTGTGACACTTCCAAACTTCTGTTCCAGGAAAATATTCTGTGGCTGGCTGGGGTCAGAGGGAGAAGGAGTCAATGTGCCAGGCCACTCGCTTGGCACCAAGGGCACCTTCTGCCCTGGCCAAGACTTGGAGGAACTCCAAGGCTTTTGACCAAGCCTGGCTTTCAGGCAGGCTTTTGCCAGATGCTTATGAAGCAGATTTGTGACTCTTGTCATGTGCCAGGGCCTGGCATGGGAGTCTGCACTTGGCCTCTTGCCTTGGCACCACATCTGAGAGAGGATCAGAGGCTGGGACAGAAGTGAGAACATCACTTGCTGAGGTGGGACAGGTTTCCAGTGAGATGTGGTCTTGCACCTCATAAAAGGAGAGATTGCAGTTTCAGCACTGAGCCTCCTGTACAGTGGGTAGGCTGTAATCAAGAAAATTAATTTTTATTCTTTATTTTGAATGGCAAACCCACCTGCCAGATACAGGGTGGTGCTGAGCATTGCTTGCTCCACTTTTCTGGAAGGAAACTAATTGAAAAATTATAGCTTCTGTGTTTAATAGTTGTCCAGAATTACTGCTGTCCAGCAGTTCCACCTGTTTCAGTTCTTTAACACATGCTTAAGGGACCTCACTAGCTAAAATGCAAGTCATATTTATGACTTTGTGTGTTAGCTAGAGTATTTTTCTGACTGGAATTAAATTATATCTCAATTTCTGCATTTTTTACTGCTTGATAATAAAACAATCCTGAACTGTGCCTTGCTGCCCCTTTGGGCACAGCCCCTAGCTTCAATTACTTCTTCTGAAGATCACTCTAGGAATGCACTTTGCAGTGTTAGACTCTTCTTTCTGGCAGCAGTTAAGTCCATTTGAAAACAAGAGAGCTGTTTCAGGGTACATTGGAGAGCAATCAGTTGCAATCCTGTTGCAGATCTTGTTCAGAAAGAATAGTTTTATATCTTGATCTGTTTGCCATGGCATACCCACCTTTTATAAGAAGAGCAGTTTAATTAATAATTAAGCCATTGTTTAAACAAAACTGACAATATTTTAAGAACCCATGAGAACTGATCCCAGTAGAGTGAGGAGTTAAATTGGATTCAGAAGGGAAGTCACACATAATGAGCCATGGATACTGAATTCTTTACTTTTATTTTTTTATTCAGCTCTGTGTTCACTCGAGATGATTCATTCTTCCACTGAGCTCCTTCCAGGAAGGATTCCCTGCAATCCTCAGAATGTTTCTCTGTCTCTGCACTATTAGAGTTCTTTCTCTGTTATTACAGTTTCCTTTTGGCTGAAATCCTCTTTGATTCCTCCCGAAGGATCCTTTCAAAAAAAAGGAAATGCCAAAGGAAAATTGCTGATTGCAGATGCTCACAAAGACAATTGCTCTAGTAAGTCTTAAAAAAAACCCCAAACATTTTAAGCTTAGTTGAAATGTAGATTTTCATCTTTTCCACCAAAGAACTTGAGGTCTTGTTAAAGAGGTCAGGAACAGTGCAGCTGTTGCTAAAATGTGTTTTGTTTTCAAACCCTTCACTGCAAAGCTTACATGGAGCTTTGTGTGAAGATTTAATAAGAACTCAGAACACCACGTGTGCTGGTGGGCACAGGGCTGTCTTTCTTTGGCCCTCTCAAAGGAAACTGCCCTACTTATCTTGTTTGTGTGTTTGTGAATGCCCCGAGGTGAGGATGAAGAATTACTTCGACAGGGGAGCTCATACCAAGCACTGTGCTGCAAATGGTCCAATACTGCAATCCTCTGGGAAAGTCTGGTGGGTGTCAGGTGAGGGTGGAAAAAGGGAGCAGATGAGAAAATGTTCAATTTCTTACCCCTTTGGCTACGGCTGTGTGTAGAACTCGACAGATCTGCTTGAAACACAGCACTAAGGAGCCTGCAAGAGGCAGACATCAAGCACAGGCATTGGGGATTGGAAAGCAGAATTGTGCAGTGACTGGGAAAAGTTGGCTGTCTGATCCTGCTCTGCAGCCTTCTGTGTCCCAGCACAAGTTTAGTCATCTCTCTCCAGCTCTAGCTATGTATTTAACCACTGACTGCCAGAGAAAATCAAAGCCTGTAGTGGAAATAAACCTGAAAACTCAGAAGTGTTTCTCTGCCCACAGACAGCTTTCCCACTAGCTGAAAAGAGTGTTAATGGCTATTGCTGCCCTGTGCTTCCACTTCATTTCTGGGCAGAAAGGGCCCTGGATTCTTATACAGGATGGACAGTGCCTCCATTTACATGTCAGGATTTTTTCTGTTGCTTGTAGTTCTCTGTGTGGAGATCACATTGTTCACTGACCATGAGGCTTTTTGCAGTGGAGTGTCTGTGACTAAGTAACAGGCAGGTGTGGGGCAGCAAACACTTCTCTGGTCTGACTTACAGTGGGGAGGAAAGGGTGGAGGAACTGGACAGCAATCACAACCAGATTGCTCAGGGGAGGGACATCCTCTGCTCTCAGTGGTGTCCTGGTTTCATGACAAGAAGCTGCACTGGGTGTAGCAGAAGGCAGTGGGGATTTGAACCATTCCAGCTGATGCCAGGATGACTTTTTGCTCTTTCTTTTAAACCCTCTCACACACTCTTTTATAGTTTGATGTATTCTCAGTGCTTTTAGCCCCACACTTGTACCTCCCCAAGGCTGAGAACTCAGCTCAGCCCCACGGCACCGTTAAACCAGGAGAGCAAACACCCTGGGAGCCCCAGACACCAAGGGCCTCTCCAGAACACATTTGGGAACCTCAGCCAGGCCCAGCCAGGGGGAAGGTTCCTCACAACGAGGGCTTCACTCCAGCCTCTCCCTGGGGGATCTGTCATAAATATGTTAATTAGCAAGGCCTATAATTGTGTGTATTTCAGTGTGAGGTGTGCATGCATTTTCGGGTCATTCCCCCTGGACCAAGTGCTGCACCCAAGGATCCTGAAATAAACACTGAGGTAAAAACCCCTTTTCCCCATCAACCTTGTTTTGGTTTTGATTTTAAGACCAGGACAAGGTAACACAGCTACAGCTGGCACTCATCTGGGGCTTGGTTTTCTCCAGCTGAACTCGTGAGCAAGCGTTGCTCTCTCCTGTCAGGGTCCAGGCTCCTTTCTGTGCTTGCTGCCAGCATCACTGCAGTGCCTCAGCCACAACATGAGCAGGGGAGAGCTTCTGTGAGAGGGTTTGGTGTGCCAAAAACAAGGATGTGGGTGGGTGTGTGCCTGCCAGGCTGTGCTGCATGGCTGTGGGGATGGAACCAGCCATGAGCTGGGAAAACCAGCCTGGCACGGGCACTGTGCCACAGCCAGGTCAGGAATGTCTCCTGGGAACAGCCTGGATGGCACAGCAGGTCTGGCAGGGTTGGGATAAAATACCTGTCACCCTGGATTTCAGCCTCCTGATCTTTTTGAAACTTGTTCTGATTGTTTTGAAAAGTTGCCCTGGAGTTCTCACGAAATTCTTCTGTGAACAAGCTGGGTTTTGTAACTCTCCCTCTTGTTCTCATTCCATTCATGATAAAAGAGGTTTTTGATGGACTTCTGTCTGAACCAATGGAGTTGGATAGGAAAAGATCTCCCTGTCCAATCCACGGGGCTTCAAGGTTTTGTATAAAAGCTGTGAAGTATTAAACTTTGTGCTTTTCTCTCTGCCACCTCCACCTGTGTGTGCCTGTGCTCCTTTCGTGCTCTCCAGTGACAAATACCTACATTCTCTCCTGGTTCTGCTGTCATCTTGCTTTTTTCTTCTAGGAATTCAGAAAATGCCTCCAGTGTATATTCCCCAGTATAGGCCACTTCCTGAAAAAGATTTAAAGTTAGGTACATAACCTTGCACAAAAGTAACTGTATATAAATGTGTACAGCATATAACTGTACACGAAATTTTGGAAACAATATCAAAATCAGGTGGAGGATTTCGGTTCTTTAGACTGACCAAACTCTAGACTTTTATGCTCAGTTTACAAAGCAAGGGCAGAGGCACAGCAGGTTCCAACATCACGTGAAACTTGAGTGTAAAGAAGAAATAGATGTCTGAGAAGAAAAGGATTTGTATAAAAAGCATAACCATTATTTTATGGTACCAGTTTGGGATCCTGCTAACTACTGACATCCGTGGGGGTTTTTGTGCTTTACAATAAATATTGGCAAGATATTCTGAAGAGCAGAGTCTTTTAAGTGTCCAGCCATGCTATTCAAAGCTATATAAAGATTGTGATGGAAATTCAAATAGCTTTGAAATACACTGCCCAGGAGTTGCCCAGCTTGAAAGAACACCATGAAGACGAGCAGTGACATTAATTTTCTTATACTTCTCCTTAAATTGGTGATTTACTGAGGATTTGCTTCTGAGGAAGTTTAATGAAAGAAGTAGTTTTAGTTTAGAGCTTTAAAATTTTCTGGGTCTAGGCACAATATTGTATTTTAAAGATTCCTCTCCAAAAAAACCTTTGCTCTCTGGAAGTATAAAAGGGTTTTGCACGAGTTTTTTAGCAAAAAACAAGTTGTAGAAGCTCATGTAGATGACATTGGGAGCTGCCTGGTGTTACCTGAGTGTGTTTAGAAAGAGGCAGATGCCTGTTCTCATCTGGGCTAAGCTCACTCCCACTGAGACCAATAATGCTGTGTTACTTTACACTGATTACTCTCACACCTTTGACTTGAGTTCAAAGGACTGCAAACAAAACAACTCCACGCTGGTGAGTTCACTAAAATGGTTCACTTTTAGTCTACTAGAAGTTTGGTATTTCCATTCCAATTTAATTAAAATTGTGGCAGCTTTGAAACTACTTTTTTTACGGTTTTTATGTTTGTAAGTTTAAGTTTCTTGAGAAAGATTATTTTATTTCTCCAGGGGAAATTAACATTCTCAGATGAGTTTTGATTTTTATCAGCTCTCTATGATGGCTGGAACAGCAATTTCTCAGAGCCTGAAGAACTATAAAGCCAGAGAAGCTGTTGATTCTTGCACTGGTTACTGGGGATGTTTGTCAACACTTTTCATTAGTTAATCAGTGCATAAGAGTATGTAAATGCTATTTTTCTCACTTAACCCATAGAAGCAGACAGCCACAGGAACCTGCACTGCTAGTGCAGACAACATCTCTGCATTGGAAGGAAATAGTGCAAAAACATGGGGCACAAGGAAGAACTTGAGATGTCAAATACCCTTTAATTCCAGAGTGTTTTAAAGTGTGAAACAATCCCTTAATAGGTAATGAAAGTTTTTTACTAGTTTGGGGCTTCTTTGTTTATTTATTTGGGATTTTTTGCAAACTGACATTTATTAGGAGTGTTTAATGGGTTTCTGCTTTTCTGCATGAAGCCCAAACATTGTGTGAGTGTTCAGGACTGCAGCTCAATTCATCAAAAGTTGTGCATGCACATCTGAGAGGAAAATCTCTCAAAGATTAAATGAGGACATGGCTAAATGCCTTAGAATTTAATTTAAGTTTAGTACTAAGAAGAAAAATGAAAAGCTTACTAATGCCTTAATTATAGTGGTATCTTAATTTTTTTTTTTTACTTCAGAGATATTTTCTTTTTAATTAGATAATGTACATAGATGGAGAATGTAGCTATTTAATATTTTTCTTTGCCTCCACTTTCAGCAGCATTTTCTAATTATTGTGTAATGTAGCTGATTCATTAGGTAGCATATTGCAAAAATCATTGGTCTTGACAACAAATATTTATTCCCAGTGGAGGCTGGGATACCATAATGGGGTAAAATTACTGACTTAAGTGTACAGAAGAAAGGTTTTGATTTGGGTTCTGTGAAAATGTAGAGGAAAATAACAAGAGCAGTGTTAATATTTTAGAGACAATTGTCCTGCATGCTGTGGAAGGAACCAGCACGAGGAGTTCTTTGACAAAACATCTCTTTGAAGTGAAAGGGCACTGGAGTCATCAGGAGGTGTCTGTGAATTCACTCTGAGCTCAGACTGTTGCTAGCACCCAACAGGCAGATTGGAGATGGTTAAACAGCAGAATGTGAGGCCCTAAGGACTTGTAGTCCAAGTCAGAAAATGATACCTGAACTTGATGCCTTAGGGTTTAACTTTTCTCTGTTCCCAGCCCTGCCCTGCCCAGTGTCACTCTGCAGTTCCCTGGAGCTCGTTCAGTGCTGTTCTCTCATGCTCACACACACACAACAAAGCCTCTCCAGCTCTCCAAGGACACCCAGACCCTCCTAGGCCAAACAACTGCAAACCACAAGCTTGGGGACAGGGGGGCAAGCTTGGGCAAATTCCATCCTTGCCTGGCTTCTGCTTGGGGAATTGATGCTGAGATCCAAGTGGGAAGAACTCGGGAGCTGTCCTTGTCCATGTTGGGATGCACTGAGGCAGGAGCCTCTGGAGCCCAGAGTGTACCTCTGAAGGCCTTTCCAACCAATCCCTCCTTGATTCCTTTATTCCTGTATTCCTGCCTGCTCTCTGTTTCCAGGGAGCCATTTAAGGCACCAAACTCTTGCCTAGGTCTCATCCTACCTAGGATGAGACAACAGAATGCTTTCTCCTCTAATTCAGGATCTTGAAATGTCTACTCAGACACCAGTGCTGAGCAGAGAAGAACCAAACCTTTCTTTGTTAAAGGAGTCCTGTGGCACCTGTGCCAGCACAGCCCTGCCTGGGTGTGCAGCTCTGCCCCCACCACCTTCCCCAGCAGCTCTCACCCGGGGCTGTGAGCCAGCAGGGAACAGAGTGAAGAAGGGGTAGCGCTCCATGGCCACGGACAGGATGTCGTTGGCTGTCACATCAATCTTGGCAATCATTACGTCCTGGCGGCTCTGGTACTGCTCTCCCAGCTTATCCCACACCAGCAGGAGCTCCCTGCACTCGTGGCACCAAGGGGCATCTGCAAATTTAAAAATAAAGTAGGAAGTAGACAGAAGAGCATGTGGTGGTGCAACCACGGGGAGATGTTTAGCCCTCCAGGTCAACAGGGTTTGGCATTTCAGTTGTGGTCAGTGGCTAGAAACCATTTGACCTTCATGAATTTCACATTTCCACGTAGTGCTAGCTACTCCCTCACTAACACATCTCTGAGAGCAGCACTGCTGTGGCTCCCTTTAGCCTCAGGACTGTGACAAACACACAGCCCTGGGGCAGCTCTGCTGGAGAGCTGTGCCAGATAACAGCACAACCCTGGTGAGCCTTGCATCACTGCCGTGTCGAAACACTTGTCACAAGTACAAAATTCTTCCTGCATGCTAAAATTAACTGTGTTCTTAAACCATGCTGTGCTGACTCTAGAGGGAGGAGTTTGAGTTTTGGGGCTCTGATGCAGGTTACCAGGCAGGCTGAGAGCCCTGTACCCCCTTAGCTCACAACCCAGCTGCAGCCCTTCAGTCAGGAGAGCAATGCTCACACTTGGTTTGCACAGAATTGAAACTTCAGGAGCTGAATGCAGTACATTCCCTTTACCAGCCTTTCATTTCCAGAGGACTTGGTTCTATTCTTGCTCAGATCATTCCATTTGTTCATGATACTGAAATGTAAAAATTGCCTGTGTGAGTGCCACAGCTGCAGCCAGCAAGGAGGGTGGCAGGAATTTCGACCTTTGGGAATTGCTGGGATCCAGGGCAGTACAGCTAGCTGTCTGTATTTCTGCTCATGCTGCGTGTTTGTTTCACTGAAGTAATTAAGGCTCGAGCTAATCCCTGCTGGCTGGTACAAGGATAGGGCAGAGGTTTCTTCCTGGAAAGAACCATGTAAGGAAGCCACTTCCCTTGCAGACAGAGGAGGAGAAAAGAGTTACAATTTCCTAAACCACAATTCCTACCTGGGATTTAATCTTAGAGGATTATAACCAGACAATGTCACTGAACCCTCCCTCTGCCCTTGGAAGAGAGCCTGGCTCCTGCTGTGCACACACTTCCACTGTACACCATGGTGTTCCAGTGTTGTGTTGTCTTTAAACAGAGATTTGATATGGCCTTGGCAAATATTTACTGAAGGGATCCAGTGCTACTCAGTGAAAAGGCATGGCAGCGTTTCCATAGATATGACACAAATTTTTCTTCGATTCTTTCCACAAACAAAAACTCTTTGAGCTCAGGTTCTGTAAAGTGCAAAGATTAGTTTGGTATATAAGCATGAGCTTTCTTTTTTTCCTTCCTATTGATCATGTTAAGGCAGCTTAAAGTCTGAATTCAATGACAAGACTTACAAAACATAACAAACACAGTCATGGTCTTATTGAAGATGATACTGTTGAAATTCTTCCCAACAAGCACTTTGACAGGCATCTTGTCCCAGTCTTCTGGAATTTCTTCACTGGAGAGATGTTGCTGAGCAGAAACAGAAACATTGCTGTGAAAGAAGTGCAGGGAGCATTGGGAAACACTCCAGCTCCAGTTAATGTGAGACTGGTGGGACATTACCTATATCACCTTGTTTCTGGCTGATAACTCTTTTATATCATTCCATCCTGGTCAGCTATCACCTTCTCTCCCTTCAGCAGGAGCTGGGATCTCACACCCCTGGGTAGCTGGTACTCAGAATTACTTGTCCCTCTCCTGAATACAGACTCTGTAGGAGACTGACTGAAAATTATCCTTTGGAACACATTTGCTTTCCTTTCCTGTATCCTTGTTTCCCAGTGTTCAGAAGTTGGACTACTGGAAGGTTTATGTGCTGTGGGCTCTCAGGAGTGATGTGAGACACACCAGAAAATGTGCATTGCTGCTTAAATCTCTGCCTTCACCACCAGTCAGGGTCCCCACACAACTCCTACCATTTACAGTGCAGTTGCTGAGAATTTCTCTTCCCTTACACCCCAGCACAGCAGCAGAAAGGTTCATGTGCCCCA
Organism: Erpornis zantholeuca; assembly: GCA_013400515.1. Taxonomy (NCBI): domain Eukaryota; kingdom Metazoa; phylum Chordata; class Aves; order Passeriformes; family Timaliidae; genus Erpornis; species Erpornis zantholeuca. The sequence continues at coordinate 850,502 of VZTN01010331.1, forward strand.
CGAGAGCTCTCCTTGCTGGGACTGTGCCACTCCAGCAGATTTTGGTGAGAAAGAGGCCACATCCCCACTGCTTCCACCCTTCTCTTCCCCTCCAGCCCTGGATACAGGATCTACCTACTCAAGGTTCATAAATTCTGCCTGCTCTCACACTGCCTGCTCGACCTTTTCTCCCTGTAAATCACCCAAAGGAGCACAAGCAAAGTGTTTTAATGTATTTTTTTACATGAGTGTGATGATGCCTCATTATGGCAGCAAATGCTGTATTTACCATTGGGAATGATCCCCCTGGGAAAATTCGCTTTGCTAAAAACAAATAAGCAAATCTTAATTCCCTCTGAAACTCTGAATTTTCTATTTACTGGATTTTTCTGTAACTTTAAAATCTGTGGCAGTCATTGTTTGCATCTCTCCCAACGAAGGGAGGGAAATATCTCCATTGTAGTCATGGGAAGATTGAGCCACAGGGAGTTTTTAAACCACTAGAGTTCAACAGCTGGCACATGTTAAATTATTGGGCCATAAATGATCAATCCAGTATTTTCACTGGAGGACTGGAAAGGTTTGTAGTCCACCTCTGCAGAGGAATACTCTGTCAAAACCCTGGGTGGATGCATTAGGGTGACAGCAGATTAATGAGATCAGGACACTGATTTAAAAAGGAGTGCTTTGCCAATTTGTTGTGTTTCAGCTGGTGTACAGAGGTGTCCCATTATGGACATACCTTTGCTTTTCCATCGAGGTAGCTCTGGCAGAATCCTTGGAGGTTCTCCACAGTCACCTCATCCGCTGGCATTTTGTACTTGGCATCGCTGGTGAGGTTCAGGATCCTCACTGCAGGAACATCGATGTCCCTGACGCGGAAATACTCAAAAATCCTCCCATTCCTTGCTTCATCAGTGTCCACCAGCACAAAGAGTATCTGGTGGTAGTAAAGAGAGGATCATGGATCTGGCTGGGCCTTCCAGCTTTGGCTTAGCCCCTGGGGAGGTTGGCAGTGGGGTAGGAGCTAACCTTAAACTCAAGGAACTGTGTAGAAGCATTTTTGGTCTCAGACCAAAACCCAGCAGCTCTGTGGACTTCATTGCACCTTGATCCTAGTTATTAACAAATGCTGAAGCAGCCAAAAGTACTGAAGATTTTCCCTCTGTCCTTCCACAGTGGTTTGCTATCATTTAGTAACACTTCTGAATTACCCCTCAAAGTGCTTATTGCTCTTCTCCATAAACCTTAACAGGGCAGAAGAGCTGAAACACCTGCAATCCATATGTATTTACCAATATCTGATATTTTACTGCAGCATGACCTACTATTCTCCAGTGTCTCATGTACCTGGAGCAGGAGTAGAACCACAGAAAACCGAAATATTTGTGTGTCTGACTGCCTACAAGTGTCTCTATACATGCAAACACATGGCTGCAGGCAAGGCTGTGCACATACCTTGCAATACCACTCAGATTTTGTGGCTGGCTCAAGCCCTTGGTTCAGGCAATGCTCTGAGATCCTCGTGATATCTCCTGGTAGTGCCAGAAATTGCCAGAACCTTGCTAAAACCCCCTTTGGTTGGAAGTTGCCCCCAGAAAGTCGTATTTGTAAAATCAGAAACAGGTTAATTTGGAGCAGCTGGAATTAGTGCTCCTCTTTGTGGTCTTTGTGTGTTAAAGAATAATTTCCAAGTGAAGTTTACCTTTCAGTTTGTCCTTGACAAATTCAAATAATAGTTACTGAAAGAGTTTTTAAATTGTTTGGTAGAGTTAGAAGAGGGGCTGACAGCAGTGTACTTTTACCAGCAATGTTGCTGAGTGGTTTACCACTGATCTTTTGGCATTCCTGTTTGCAAACCTGGGTTCAGTGCTACAAACCTTTCCTCTGAACTCTGCAGCAGCAGCCTTGTAGTTTTCATAAATCTCACTGAATGTCTCCGAGCTCGTTGGGGTGAACAGCAGGATGTGATTTTCAACAGGGACATCAAAAATCTTCACAGATGTCTGGGAAACAAAAGACTCAACATCTGTTCCACTCTTTGTAGGCAGAACAGTGAATCAGAGGCTCAGCATATCAGTATCCCTGGGTTCTGCTATTGCAAATTTTACTTTTCAAGACTCAGTTCCAAATCATTTCCATACCCATTGGATTTTGTTTCATTGTTTTAAAGAAGATAAGAGTAAGAAGAGTCAGCAGCTGCTGAGTGTTACTTTCGGTTCCAGGAGGAACCTCATAATTATCCACAGATTTTTACAGCCAGAAGGGACTGGGATCTTCTGGTCTGATGTCCTTTATAACACACACAGAGGAATTAATGCTGAAAGTAGAAGGTGGTGTCACCCAGGGAGGCCCAGCTGTGGGAGCAAGACCTGGCCAGGCACTTCTGAGTGGCATCAGCAGCTTGGATTTCCTTCCCTGCACAGAACCTCCCTTTTTCTCCCAGCCCCCTGAGATCAGGGGCAGGGGGATGTCACCCACCAAGCAGGTATAGGTATTCCCATGTCTTTCCTTCCCTACCTGCCCTAGCTACAATCCCCTCTGGTTTCTTCCCTCCTCGCCTTGGCCCAGAGCTCCTGGCTGGAGTGGAATGTTTGGAGCCAGGGTTAGGGACTGACCTTCCCAGCTCCCACCACGCTTAGCTGCTGCAGGAGCAGCCCAGGGCTTGGTGTTGGCTCCCCAGGAGGGAGGTGTTTGCATGCTCAGAGTTCCACTCCTCACCTCCTCCAGGAAACAACATCTTGCCAAAGGGAAGCATCATTTGGCCTGGGTTAGACCAAGAGCTGCGTGTTGGCTTCTAGATGAGTTTTAGGGTGGCCTTGTCAAATAAGCAAAGAAAACTCTCAGTCCCTCAGGTGCACAACAGCTCCCTCAGTCTCTTTCTGCACAGATTTCTGTCTTTCTCCTGCAGTTTTTGTTAATACAGCAAAATGCATGTACCTCAATATTATATTCAGTGACCAAATCCAAGGTGAAGGTTTTGATTAGCCTTGTGAGACCCAGTTTGTTCTGTCTGCCATCTTCAAGCACTTCCTCATGCACAGGTTTTCCCTGGACAAATAGAGGAGTTGGTGAGGTTGGTGGCCTTATCAACTCTAGAAGCAAAATGAGTTTTAAAAGTGAGAGTTTTATGATCCTCAGCAGCTGAAATTCCATAGCTTGTAAAATGAATGTCACAGCTAGATTGCAGAACAAGATTATAGGTGAAATTCAAGGTACAGCTGACAGTTTTAATTTGTTCACGAATCTTAACATACTGAAAGATCTTTCCTACATCTGTACACATTATCTGTGAGCTGTGCTCACTCAGGAAATCCTTGGTCTGACTACTTCCTAGTCTAGATATTGGTGCTACTCTCTGTAGCTTTGGGTTTGCTGTTGGCCACTTACTCTGTTGTGGACTGGAAGAACATTCCTGGTCAAAAGCAACATGCAAGAAAAGAGATGAATGTCTGCAAATCTCACTGATTTTGGCAGCAAATGATTAGAATGCAGGTTGGAAAGGAAAGCTATTTTTTCCAGATCCTTAAGCATAAATTAGGAGGCTGGATCTAGGCAGGCAGATTGAAAATATCACTTGTCTAAAGGTTTCTGGTTTTGCCTCCTACTAGTCTCTCTTGTCTGTAAATGCATTATTTCTCTGTGTGTGTGTGTTAAGCTGTTTAAATTACTACCAGAAAATTATTTAACCTGAAAAATTCCCCAGCTGCCTTCCCACAGCTGTCACAGGCCCCTTACCTGCTGGACTTTTGTACTCCTACCTTCTTAAACACAAGGAGAGAGTTCCTTTGGATGCCATAGTTAGCACAGACCTCCTCGCTGGCTGTCATCCCAAAGGGCATCTCTGGCACGTCCCTGGCTGTCTCACAGAAAACCTCCTCACTGCCACTCTGAAGCTCCTAGTCCCAGAAAAAGTATTTATTAAGACCATGCTAGGATGTGTAGGAGTTAGAGCTCCAGGTGAAGCAGCCCTAAAGGCTCCTGAGGCAGAAAGTGTAATTGTAAAGTGGATATTGCTTGCCAGGGTTACCTCTGAGGGGAGATCCTGGAGAGCTGTGACACACCTGGTGCCTTCCCCTTTCCAGCTCATGGGGGCTGGCCTGGGTCAGCAGGGATGCTGTGGGGTCCCCTGTGTCCTCCCTGCCCTCATCTCACCCTCCCTGCCCTGATCTCACCCTCCCTGGCACTCCCACCCTCTGCAGAGCCTCTGTGCCAGCTGCTCCCCCTGCACAGGAGGGCTCTGCTCACAAGAGGAGCTGAGTGGCACCTTTGGGGCTTTGGACTGAGTGCTCTTCAAGGCAGGGACTAAGTCAAATAGCCACGCTGCTGTCTGTCCTCAAACTCAGGGTGAACGAGCAGGACCAAAGGCAACAGCACTTCCAGGTTTGATTTAATCAATTACTTCATGCTAGATGAATAATAATTTATATGCTGAGGCCTTCCAACACATCCTGGCACTCGGATTTCTGAGCAATCTGTGAGTAATAGAAGGCCAAATATGGCTCTTTATTTGCTTGGACACTGTTTTGTTGGCTTCCACCCATTAAATTTCTGACATGCCCTAGCTCATGCTCATCTACCGTCATTTCAGCCCCCGAGCTCAATCAGTGTCCAGCCAAACACATCTGCAGGCAATATCTGCTATCAGTGTGCTTCAGGGAACTCTCTGGCATCACTGTGACAGAAAGAGCTTCTCAATTTCTCCCAGCACTGGAACACTGCCTTCCTTCCTTCCTGAAGGGCTGCAAGCAGATTGCTGAAAGCAAAATCCTGGGCACTGAGCACTTTCAGTTTGTGCTGTTAGTGTTGTGTGTGCTCACCAGCTTCGTTACTGTGGGGTGTTCTGGTAATGAATCCTGGTTTCCAAACCCACAGAACTTGGACTATTACTGCAGCCAGCATGTCTGGGACACTGCCAGTTCAGGTATGAGTCCAGACTCTGTGCTTCTAACTGGGCAGAGAGACACCAGAATAAAAGTCTGTTTGGTTAGAGAAAGTCTTTGATTGAATTTCCAGATATTAAAGACTTCAAGGACACACTGAAAAAGCAGGAAAATCTATTCCTATTTTACTGACTCTGACAGCATATCTTGACTGTTGATCACTGGCATTTGGCCCAAATCCTGAGAGCCTTATTCTGCTCTGGAAAGTGGTAGAATTGCCTCGAGAAAGGACTGCATGTGTTGGATCATTTACAGCAGTCATTTTTTCACTTCCTATCTGTGCAGGCTTGGCCTCCTTCACAGCAGCCAGGTCTGGGATGCTTTAGCAGAAGCCCTTTCCCTGAGGTTGCAGGAGATGCTGCTGTGGGCAGCCAGGGCTGTGCAAACACTGCTGAAGCACCATGAGATCAGAACAGCTCTCAGGGTCTCTGTGCCCAGGCACTGATTAAGGAAATCTGCAGTCATGTAAGATTTTCTCATTTCTTCCTGGGCCACTTGTCTAGAAGTGTGAAAAAATAGATAGAGACAGAAAATTTTTTTTTTTAAATGTAGAGAAAACTGAGGGTCTGTGTTTTTCTGGTGCATTCTAGTTCAGATGTGTGGGGTTTGGTGGTGATAGCAAGCAGTATATCCCAAATTTGGGACAGAAACCAGGCTTTTGAGCTTTCCAGATAATTACCCTAAAGAAGCCAATCACTGCCAAATCATCATCTTTTGTGATGGCTTCAGCCTGATCAGTAGAGTTGATTAAAACAACACTAGGTCCTGTTCTTCTTTTCACCCATGTAATAAAGGTTGAGGCTTTTCTGACTCCTGTGGAAGGAAAAGAGAGTTAAAATGGAAGTCAAAAGGGATGACAGAAAATATCTGTGCAATCAGGACAGAGGCAGTGAAGGGAGTGATGCTGAAAACAAATGGACTTGGACTCCTTAGGATTGAGGTCAAAGCTGGTTCAGAGTGGGCCTGAGGTGTCCAAACCCAACCTCAGGTTCACCATTTAAACTACTGTGGCTCTAGAAGACCAACAGTGGATCAGCAGTGTTTTCTGAGACCTCTGCAAATGGTTTTAAGTCCAGTTAAATGATTAATCACATCTGGAGAGCAGAGATGAGGAAATTCAGACAGGTAGAAATCCTGTCCTGCAGGATTTCACGTGTCCCAAAATCACAGTAAGCCATAAACTGCTATCGACCTGAGCTTTAATCCAGAATGACTTCAAACCAATTGCAGATTTTATTGAACTGTTTGTTCAATTACATTAGGTGTCAAAATTGTTCCTTTGGTGCTGCAGGAGGGATCTGATAGGCACTGAGACATGTTAAAATTCCTCTGTGGGGCTATAGCATCACTTCAGTTTAGACATAAGGAACAAAGCTGAAGTGTAAAAGTTGTCAGTTAGTTCTGGATTGTTCCATCTTTTGTTTTCCAAATTACTACTACCAGTTTGTCTTGGTTTGAGACAAAACCCAGGGGAGAAATATATAGGATATATCATACACCATAAAAATCACCCCAAGACACAGTTTTACTGAGATTATAGCCAGTGTGTTTGTTTGGCAAATTCTCCTAAGCTTTCGGGGTTTTTAGAATATTGAGTTACTTTTAAAATTATGGTTTTAACCTCTCATGTTTTCAGAGGAATTTGAGGCAAAAAATTGAGGCCTAGGCCATTAAAATCTCAGCCCTTTCATGTCTGTATGACAGGCAGCCTTGTTGGATCAGAGTAAAGGTTAATTAAAATCATACATGAAAAAGAAAAAGTTAAGTGCTGGAGTCAAAATGTACAGCACAAGTGAATTACCAGAGCTGCAAGTCCTGGTACTGTGCATTTTAGCAGCATGACAAGATCAAAATTGAGTCACACCACTTTACTGCCATCAATTTTGCAGCAGACAGCACTGCAACTAGTTTAAAATACCATTTTTTTTTAAAGTGAAGCAGGCAGACATCTGCTCTGGAGTGCCTGGGCTGCAGAGCACAGTGCAGAGCAGGATCTAGTGGCCACGTAGGGCTTGACTTCTGCTGCCCAAAAGGCAGAATGGAGGTCTTGTGTCATTTATCCCAGTGCTGCAGCCCCTAAATGTATTTTCCATGTGATCCATCTTTCTGTTGAGTTCCTTTAATCAGCCTGTGTACCAGCCAAATTCTGGCCATGCCATTGTAAATTACGATTTACAAAGCCTAGAATTTGGCTTTGATGTTGGGTCCATTGCCTGGGCAACCATTCAAAAGTTCCATCTTCCCTAAAGAGTTGAATTAATTTATTGATTTAAGCAAGGTCTGCAGTTTCTTTTGTGGTGTGAACTCTGTACCAAGCCCTGTATGAGAAGTCCCTGGGGTGGCCAGTGCACATTTCCAGTTGCCAGTGCTCAGTGGTTTAAAAGCCAAACGTGCTACATGAGGCTTTACTCGAGTGCTGAAGCATTTACCAGTGAACAAAATGCAATTTAAGCCATTATTGGTGGTGCATGTATTCCAAACAATTGGTGCTATCTGCCTTGAGCAAAGCACAGTTTCCTAATTCTGGCACCTTGCTAGAAAGCATGCCTGGAACAGCAGCTCTCTGTTGTTGCAATGCTCTGTCCTCACTGCTGCACACCAGAAAATCTGTCAGCTTTGCCAGCTTAAGAGAGGTTTTCCTGTCAGTGCTGTAGATTGAATCAGAGGCTGGAGGTAGGGGCTCGTGCTGTCAGTAGCAGCACCTCTAATAAAAATTCAGCGAGGCACATCACGCTTTGGGTGGCATTTGTGCAGAGGCTGCTGTTTGCACAAATCTAGGTGATGGGAGCTCGGTAAGAAATTCAATAGTGAGGAGGAGCAAGTTGCTAAAAATACTGAAGATCAGGTTTCAGCAGGAGCCACAGGGGGCTCAGCAGTTAAAGATATCTTAGCACTTGGTTGTGTACAGGCTCAGCAGGCAAACTTTGGGTTCCTTCTTTTTTTTTTTTTCATTCGTTGTGTTAAACTTGTGACTCTCCTGAACGTGCTCAGAGTACACTAACAGATGCTTGGCCAAGCCATGCAATTTTTATCACCTCTGTGAAAGTTCACCATTTTATGAAAAGAAAACCCTTTCTTGTATATACTGCAAGTGAACAAAAATGTCTAATAAGACCTGGGTTCCTGGGATTGCTCGAGTCTCTCGTAGTCTTCGCTTAGTAACTTTCTGTAAAGTACTTCGAATTATTCCTTGTTTTATTCTAAGCCACATATGAGCTCCCTCCGATGGCTAAACTGCAAAATTACTTCCCTCAGCTTAGGGAGCATACCTGTGTGCTAAGGACCCTGTGAATTCCCAGTTCGTGGTTAGTGCTGCTCCAGCCCACTTCTGCTCTGCCCGTGGGAATTGCAGTGCACCACAAGAGTAATGGAGCAGTTTGGGGACCCAGTTCTTGATTGGCATAACTCATCAATGTTTACTGCAATAATTGGGAGTAAGTTGTCTTGTTGGGGCAATTCTATTGTCAGTTCAATAACACCAATAATTAATTTGGCTGTGTGAACTTAATATGGAGGAGATATTCAGGTATGCCCTTGGAAGATGAATTCAGATTCAAGCTCCTAGGTTGGTACAGAGGCAATTGCACATTTAAAACCAAGGCCAAACCAGCTCTTGGTGTGTTTTTTATCTGAGCATCTGTATTTTTCTTCTCAGCAGTGTAATAGATAGGTACATCCTGCCATTAAATACCATTATCAGTGCATGAGAGTTTACCTTTGCAGTCTATGGGATCTTCCCTGCTGCCATTCACAAAAAATTTCACGGTAGGGAAGGCTTTAATGTTAAATTCTCTCCTCAAGTCAGGTTGGTGTGTCACATCGATTTTGCCAAACTGGATCCTTGGGGCTTCTTCCTTAAGCTGCCTTGCAGCCTCAGCAAATTCTTCAGACAAATTCTGAGATGACTGAGATAAAGTAACATCTGGAAAAGGCCAATCAAAAGGGAATGGGTTACATGAGGCACAGAGTGGAGCTTTCTAGTGGAGGTTGCTGTGTCAAGTGGTAGCTGGAGGGTTTGAGTAAGGTCTTCTGTGACTCAGAAATAAATGAGAGATTATATTTACTTCTTTATATTGGTGCTGGTTTTTCACCACTCCGTGTGTCCCTGAACCAGTCATGATGAACACCCAGCAATGTTTCAATAGCCTTCTGTTGGGAAAATATGATGAGTCATTAAAAAGTAGCTTGACTGACTATGCTGGGCATGACCTAAAGAGAGGTGAAGGACAGAGTTAAATATTGCTCACATTAGGACTGTTTGATAAGATCCCATTTTCCTAAGCTCCTCACTGAGGCAGACTTTTGTGATGCAGAAAAGATGTGGAGGAGGGAGAGAGATGAGCAGGGTGGGGTGTGTTAGAGGCTGGCAGGGAGTTCCTGCCTGCTGTCCTGTGTGCCAGCCCTTCTCCAGCTCAAACAGCTCCCTGGGCTTGGGGCAGGGAGTGCTGGGGCTGTAAAGTTATATTAACATGAAAAAAGGACAAGAAAGGGTAACCAGGCTCACAAGCTGCTCTGCACTCCAAGTAAAGTAACAACAGATAAAGGCCTGGAGCTTTGCAGCTTTGCAACTTGGGTTGGAAAAAAACCCAAGTTTTGATTGAAATTGAGATTCCCTGTCTTGCTAAATTCCCTTTATTATAAAGATCAAAACTTTTATCTTTAGATCACGCACATAAATTTTTTTGTTTCTTCAATATACTTTGCAGATAGGAACAGATGAAAAACGTGCAGTTAAATTTGGTTTCATAAAACTGTGTTTGTTCTTTTGTGTATTTGTGAGTGGTTTTGTGTTCAGATATATAATTGCACGAGCACACACCCAAATGCACCAAAGCACCAATCTAACAAAACAACTGTCCTTTGGTCATTCACAAAATTACAGATGCACTTCTCTACACTAAAACTGGTCAAGACATAGCCCAGCATGGTTATAACCAAAAGAGTAAATGGACATTTCTGTAAGAGTTCTAATAAATGAAAGATGAATGCACAATCTAACTCAGTGCTGAGTTACATTCCTTGCATTATTCATCATTGCTCTGATTCCCAGCCATCAATCATTTTCTTCCACCTTACTGTTACAGCAAGTGTGAAGATTAGCATCAAATAATGCTATTTTCTCCAAATATTGAAGTGGTAGGCCCTTCCACATTCAGTCACACACAAACCCATCCTGGAGAGGCTCACAGAGCCCTGCACTGCTGCTCCAGCTGAAAATAGCCCAAGGGGCTCCTGCTGGTACCATAAAACTTAGTGGGGATACCCAGATACCACATGATGAAGAGAAGATGCTTCTCTGAATAAAGTAAATGAACCTTAAGACAGCAGTCCAAACCCAAACTGAGTTCTAGCTGCCTGTAAAATTAGTGTTTCACCAAATAAACTGATTGTGATTTCCCAAAGAAAATTTACCCAAACTTTCATTTCCTATTTCCAATTTATAAAAATGCTCTTATGAACCTTCCCCTCAACAGAATTGAAATGTGCTATCTCCTAGCACCAAAAAAAGAAGTAAAAGAAGTATCTCCAGTTGTACCTCGAGATGCTCTAGAGGCAGCTGCAGTTCTGACCTGTCAGTGTGAGAAATTGCATGTCTACCTGCAATTATAAATATATATAAAAATCCTGCTGCTTCTAGGGACACTCTGTGCTGAGCCTTTATGAACTATTTCTGCTTTAAATGGTTGCAAAGGTGGACTAATAAATCAGACATGGAGTGCTTGCTGTGCAATTTGAGGGTGATGATACAGAGTGGCCACAGGTGGCAGGGCTAGCCCAGAGCAATTCTTGGGCTCCCCAGGAAAGGTGTATGGCTCTGGCCAGAACCCCATAGGAAATCAGGATCCAGCAGCTTTCAGCTAACTCCAAGTCAATGTTTTATAATGTCAATTTTCTGTCAATAACCTGAGGTTGGCACAGCTGTTTCACCACAGCTGGGAAAGGGGAAGCTTAAATGCTCTTTGCACAGTGAAATGAGAAGGGGCAGCAGAAATTGTTGGTGAAGTCCAGACAAAGAAGCTGAAGTTTCACAAATATAAAAGAAATATTAAGGTTAGACACTAGACATTTAGGTAGACTGTCTGGGGGGGAAGAGGGCGTAGGATCCACTTCTCTCTGAAATATTTTGATCCCAAAGGGATATTTTAGGAATGATTCTCTCCCTGAATGCCCTGGGTAGCCAGAGTTGCAGGTAACTAGGAATGTGAGCAGCATGCTCAGATGATGAGAGCTGGTAGAGTGAGTGGCTCCGTGCTGGAGCTGTGCCTGACTCCATCCTGTAAAAAATAACCTGCAGTCAGAGACCAGGAGAAGTTTAAGTACCATTAACCTGCTGACTGTGAGACACAAGTTCAGTGAGCAAACAGGCTTCTCCATCAGACAGATAAAAACTGTTTCCTTGACTACCCAGAAATGGTGTGGAAACATCCACGGTGCACCTTTCCCTGCTTTCCTGAGTGATTAGACTCCTCTTCAGCTCTCCATCAATGCCTTTTCACTCCACTCCTGCTCTGTTTGCCTCCCAGGTGCTTTATTTTCCAGTCGTTCTGAGCGTTGCAGGAAATCATCACTGCTTTTATTCGGAGCCTTTTCTTGAGCTTTGTTTGCCTTCCTCGGGTGTGGAGTTTTATTGGCACAGATCAATTCAGGCAGGGGGAGGAGGGAGCAGCTGCTGGGGCTGAGGTGGCATCCAGACTCGAGGAGCATCGAGGGTGCCAGGGCAGACGTGGGTAAGAGGCAGCAGAGGTGGTGACAAGGTCACCAGGGAGGTGTGGGACGCCTGTGCCAACCAGAGTGCTCTGCCACAGCTGCCAGAAGCGAGAGCCCTTCAAAGGCTGTCAGCTCAAGAGCAGCATCGCATTCACACGGGAGAATGTTTCCCTTACCCGTGGTTTTAGCTCTGTTGTCAATAAAAACAAGGAGAAATTAAGGGTTGGGAAATTAAAAGGGGGAAGGGAACCAGAAATCCTGTGTTTTGACTCTTATCTCTTCAGTGCATCAACAACCTGAGTAAGCTGCTGCTTCTTTTTTTCACGGTGCAGTTTGCTGGGCTAAAATATATTGAAATGTGGACATTCATTGCTGACACATGAATGTGTCTCAGGACCCTAAAGTATTCTTGAAGTGGGTAGACATGGAAGCACAATGAGTTACTTTTCCTTTAGCTAATTGTTGGTGGCCTCCAGTCTCCTCCTGCTCTCTCCATGAGGGTTTGGGGATTGCTGCAGTCACTGTGAATGTGTCTGCTCTCCTGCCTGGTACTGATCTCCTGGCTGTTAGTTTCTGGTCACAAAGCCATTTCAGCAGTCCCATTTCTCACCTTCTGTGCAGGCTGCTTTTACAGGTGCACTAGAGATATATTATTTTCTCTGTAGAAGAGTCTTGAGATGAAGAATAGATTCATGTCTAACATATCAGAGAGGAAGGCTGTAACTCTTGCTGCAGTTGTAAGCTTGCCTGTGTGACCTTGAATTCTCTCATTCTTTTCTAGAGTGAGATATGGCCATAACCTCCTGTGCTGACCTCCACTTTTTAACTGAGGTTTGCAGTTCATTTGAGATCTTCTGCTGTGCAAACATCAGGGTTTATTCTGAGTGTGGATTATTCAAAGCATTCACTGAAACAAGCATGTGTAAGAGACACCTGCATGAGGGACCCATGCTTGTCAGTAATTCTGCAGCAGGTAACTGCAGCTCTTTTCCAATAACATCACCTTCAGCTTTTGTGCCTTAAAAAGGAGATATTTGTCTTCAAGAGTAACCCTCATCTTGCCTATTAAATGTCATTATCTCAGCACAGGCTGTCAGCCACAGGTTGCAGGAATACTGAGGCTGACCCAGTGCCTCACTAGGTGTACGAATGTTCTGCCAGAAAAGGCAAACATCACCTTTTCATAAATGAGAGCATGCTTAGCACAACAAAGCAGCAGCACGAGGTGTGCACCACTCGTGTGCTTGTCCTTAAGTTATCCCCATGCTTATCTAGGAACTGAAAACTTTTCAGTGCAAAGAACAGCAGCAGGCATTCACAGAAACCTCTGGAATCCAGCATTCACTGGGGCCTGTGTCTTTTCCTGAATTCTTCTGATAAGTTGGAGGAAATGGTGTAAACCTGTGCTGCGAAAGCAGTGATTTTAGTGTTTGTGTTCATGAGTGCACAGAGTTTATTCTCTCTGTGATGGGCGTATTTGTTGGCTTGCTTGAGCCTTTTAATGGTGTGTGTTTGTTTGTTTGCTTTTCTCTGCAGGGGAAGTCACCACGGGGACTCATATTCAGGGTAAACAGAGAAACTCTCCCATGCAGGCAGCACTGACCTCAGGTCCACCTCCTGCTCCCAATTCCCCGTGCTCACCAGCATTTGTGTGGAATTCAGATGGGTTTCACATGGATTGGGAGATGCCACAGGATTGTGGGTGTTCCCAGGAGCAGATTGGGGTGTTCCCAGCCACAGCTCAGCTGGGCAGGGCTGGGTGATGCTTGCAGCATTTTCAGATGCATCTGGTGGCACAAAACAGCTGATGAGGGAGGAAGAGTGCTGGATTTCCAGGTCAATGCCTTGTTTTCCCACTGGGTGCTTGTGCCCTGTGAACTTTGCCCAGCTCCAGAGGGATCTGTGCACTGCCTGGCCTGAAGTCAGCATGTATTTATAGTAACCCTCCCCGAAGGAAGGCAGACCACTGTGAGGGTGGAACTGACAGGTACTGAAAAGGACCTGGGAGTGTTAAAGGGACTGGGCAGAAGACATCAAGGCAGATCTCACCTGACAAATATTGTGGGACTGGTAAGTAAATGATATTATTCAACAGGGAAAGTGTTGGGGTTTTCTGATAATTGATAGGTGGTCTAGGGCACTGTCTTGAATCCAAGTTTGTAGCTCAAACATTTCTGGTGCTGGTACAGCACCAGGAGAAATCTCACCTTCTGGGAAGGATTCCTCTGTGTCTCTGTGATTGCTAATGAGTAAGGAGGAAGAAGATCTCAGGTCCTGCATTCATTCTGAATGTCTGAAGCTAATTCCTGGCAGCCCCACAGATTTCCTGGGTGATCTGGGCAATATTGTTTTCTCTCACATGGTCTAAGTTTCTTTAATAGTTCCTTGTTAACACAGGTTGTTTATTTAGACAGACTTTTAAAGGGTAAGATATAAAAGATTAGGGCTTTATGGCTTTTCTTTAAGGCCCCGTCTTTAGTCTCTGTGCTGTGGCAATGAAATTATTGCAGCAAATGAATCAGCTCATTCAGCATTGTGGGCTCAGGTTTCCTACACCCCAGGGCTGTGCCTCACTGCAGGATAGATTTTCGGTGCCCCAGAGGCTGTTTAGTGGCAATTCTCCAAAGGGAGCTGTAGAGACTGAGGTCAGTGATTTCCAGGTCATACCTCTGTGCTGAGGAGCTCATCCCTCTTGGGAGTGATCCCACAGCTCTTCCCAGGGACTGCAGATGCCTTTAGGGTTTGTGGGGGAAAGGCAATCCATGAGTTTTCAGACAGAGATGTTGTTGGCCTTTGATCCAAACCAGCGAGTGATGTATTGTTATATTTTAATATTAATATATATTATATTATATTATATTATATTATCTATGCCTTATGCAGACCAAAGGGTTTCTGCTAGCAGCAAGCTGCTGGCCACTACAGATCCCTGTTTGTGGCATGGGAAACCAGCAGCAGCTGAACTTTTAGCTGGGCAGCATCATGAGAATCCACCTCTTGGCTTTTGCCTTTGTGATGCACTTGCAGGCCAGAGCTGATAACAAAGTTATCAAAAATCCTGCTAGTTTTCTCCCCAGGAGGAATGAACATGAACCTAAAAGAAGAACCTTTTAGGCACAAACTTGCCCCTATGTAATCAAGTGCTCATTTCAGTGAAAAAGAACAATATAATGCAATTACAGACATCAAAATATTGTAAAAAGACAACCCCTGAAGCCCAAATGCTCCCAGAGGAGGGACACCATCCAAAAAAACCTCACACAAAGTGCTGATCAAAATGTGAGAGGGAGAAAAGCATTCTCTGGCTAATTTTTGTTTGGTTGGGGTTTTTTTTCAGTATGTTTTACCCATCAGTGCTATGAAACACTTGCAAAATTAGGCAGTGGAAGCAAAGAATGCCAGCTCAGCACTGTCTTACGTGGCAGACTGGTGTTTAACCACCCCAAAAAAGGATAAATTACTGTGGTTACGATCAGAAATAGACACGTGGAGGAAACCAAAACAAACAAGGACTGCTGGGGGACAAAGCAACAGTAAGACAAGCATTCCTGAGTGCCCCAAGATCATCCTCTGCAGAGCCTCCAGGGCAAAGAGAGTGCAAATGGGTACTCACAGAACTTCACCAGCAGGTACTGAGTTTCCTTCAATGCTCTGTCCAAGTTGCTGCTTTTCAGCAAGAGGACGTGGTTCTCCTTTTTGATTTTGGGGAGCTTGGCTTTCTTTAGCTTTGCTTCACTTGGGCTGATGCTGTCTGCTGCCAGGAAGCCTGTGAGAAACAACAGAAGGAGAAGGAGGAGAAATAGATGTGTCCTCATCTTGTCCTGCCTTTATCCAGATCCTGAGAAAGACAGAAGCCAAGGAGCATTGAGCAGTAGGGCTTGCTGCTCAAATGTCTGCAGCTGTATCAGCCAAACCAAGAGGCTGATAAGGTTGATAAGAGTCTACCAGCAGTGGAGCCAACTGCACCTTTCCATGGCAAGATTAAATATATTAAGTGCTTCTCCACCTTTAGTAGTGTTTGTGGGGAAAAAAAAAGCATTTATGAGGAAGTTGGGTTTAGTGTTTCTGTAAATATACACCCCAGGGAGAAGGTGAAGGAGCACAGGAGGAAACACTTGAGTGGATTCAGAGTGCCCTTGTGAAATTAGGCACCCTCCTCTTGTCAGGGCTGCAGGCAAAGCAGCAGGGGAGGTACCTGGGGCAGGATTTGGGGGCTGCTCCTCTGCCTGATGTGTGCTTGTCTCTTGTGGAGCTGCTAATTGTGGATCTGACCGAGAGGTCATTTCTTTGCACAGGTAATTTTAATGTCTGTAATTGCCAGTTTATTTTACAACATGGATATTTTCCCCAAGCTGCACACTGCAGCTGAAGCACAAAGCAAATGGAAGTCTTTGGCATTTCACCTTTGCTCCCCCACTGTTTATTCTGTGTTTATTCCATGCCCTCAAAGAAAATAGAACTCACAAGAAAATAAAGCAGAGATTCATCAGTTTTATTGGTGCATAAATTCAGTGAGACTCGCCATCTAGTGCAGGTTTGAGGCATAACATAATTACAGAGTCAAGGTGATAGACTCCTAATATGCTCCAAAACTAGTGGCATTTTATTTCTGTAAGCAGGCAAAGTAACTTAAAATTTACAGGAAGCAAGACATAGATATTGGGAAAAGGCAAGTGAAATTTTAGAGATGAGATATGAGAGTCATTCATCAGCTGACAAAGTAGAGGACAAATATTCTAATGAAAAAGCAGTGCTCAATCTCTTTACAAGAAAAGGAGGAACATAAAATAATAGGGAAAATGAGGATGTGTGCAAACCTATTTATTTAAGCTGCTTTGCATTAATTCATCCAGCATCACAAACTAGACAGCATCCAATACCTGGAGTGGTTTAAATGTATTTTCTTTCGTTCCAGGTGACTGATCCCCCAGGTGTACACCTGATTCTTCCCCCTCACTGTCTGATAAAACATCATTTATCATGAGAACATTTCTTAAATCCTGGATTCCTCAGTGTCTGTGGATTCTCAGGTCGCCTTGCAGATCATTCCATGGAAACACCAGGCTTCTTACATCTCAGATTGTTTCCTATTATGAATCTATAAACCAGTGTAAACAGGAACTGCCAGAATATTTCAACTTTGCAAGTGATGTCTTAGATGAGTGGGCACGCCTGGAAAAGGTAGTATTTGTCTTTTACTTTACAGACATTGTGTTGTTAACCTAAGAACCACAAAGCCCCCGGATCTCTCACACACACTCTCCAGTGGGGTGGGGAGGAGAATCAGGAGAAAATAAAGGTAAAACCCATGGGTTGAGGAAATAACACTTTAAGAACTGAAATAGAATAAAATACAATACTAATAAGAAGAATATTAATAATAATTATCACCATTGTAGTAGTATTAGTAAGCAGTAGTAGTGATGAAAAGGGAGACAATAGAAAGAGAGAGCAACAAAGAAAACCCAGAAAAGACAAATGATGTCCAACACAATTGGCAGGTGCCCCCTGGCTGACACCCATCCTGTCCCCAGACAGCAATT
The DNA here is from genome assembly GCA_013400515.1 of Erpornis zantholeuca. Classification (NCBI taxonomy): domain Eukaryota; kingdom Metazoa; phylum Chordata; class Aves; order Passeriformes; family Timaliidae; genus Erpornis; species Erpornis zantholeuca. The sequence continues at coordinate 867,675 of VZTN01010331.1, forward strand.
GGCACCTCTGAACCAACTTCTCACTGGGTTGTGAACTGAGCAGAACTTTCTGTGGTCTGGAATATCCCTTTGGGCAGTTCAGCTCTCCTGAACCCTCCCAGATTCTCATGCACCTCTTGTTGGCAGAGCGTGAGGTGCTGGAAAGTCCTTGACTCAGTTGTTGCTAAGCAGTGCTTACCCTGTGCCAGTCAAAACCAGGACACTGTGGAAGAAATCTCAGATAATTCAGTTTAACTGATGGATTCTGGACAGTATTAGCACCATTTCATTTTGTTTGTCAGAAAGACGAGTTTCACTCGAGAAGAGTAGTGGCCAAGGATGATTCTTATTGAACTGAAACATTTTTAAGGTTTGTCTTCGTATTTTAATACCTTCTGCTGTGGTGCAGGACGGAAGGAAACCAGCAAACCCAGCTTTTTGGTGGGTCAGTGACGAGGGAGAGGAGGTGAAGTGGAGCTTTGAAGAGCTGGGCTCTCTCTCCAGGAAGGCAGCCAATGTGCTTTGTGAGGCCTGTGGCTTGCAGAGAGGAGACAGAGTCATTGCAGTTCTGCCTCGTGTTCCCGAGTGGTGGCTGCTGAACGTGGCCTGCATGCGAGCAGGTGAGTGACTGCCCCCGGGCTGCAGACAGAGCTCACAGAGGCTGCAGCCACAGGGCAGCTCAGTGGGAAGGAAAGGCAAGCAGGGATATTCTGCTGTGACCTGCACAGTTCAGCTCTTGCCTAAAGGGAGGACTGGCAGCACCCAGCCAGGAAGCAATGCCAGACATGGGCCAGCCAAACACATCCTCAGGGGAAGCCAGGGAGGGCTGAAGGGCTGCAGCCTAAGGCCAGACTTGACCTGCCTTGGAAGGGAGCTGAATTTATCATGGAAGAACTTCTGTAATTGGGGTCATTAATAAATCAATATATCTCTTTTGCTCTGCTTTCCAACTGCCAGACATCCAGGATGGATCAAATGAGCATCAACAGAGAGACATGATCAAGTATGTTTGGGGAATGCTGAGTTTCCTCAATTGCTTCTTGCTTCTTTTCCCAGGAATTGTCTTTATGCCAGGAACATCCCAGCTTACAGCCAAAGACATCTCCTACCGACTGCAGGCTTCAAAGGCCAAGTGCATCATTACCAGTGACACCCTGGCACCTGCAGTGGAATCCATCCTGCCTGGCAGCCAGCTCCTGAAAAGCAAACTCCTTGTAGGCAGAGGGAGCAGGGATGGGTGGCTGAACCTCAAAGAACTCCTTGGGTGAGTATGCAGCTCTTTCAGCACCATCCTGGCAGCTGAGGGGAGCTGGACAGGTGACATTGCTGAGTTCTGAGGTTAATTTTCAAAATACAAATGGGTTCCATTTTTGCATTGCTGTCAGCCTGCTGCATTCTGATTGCACTGGTGCAGGTTTATCCAAGCCAGGTTCTGGGAGCTAAGTTCAGGTCCTTCACCTTCTCCTCACTTAGCAGCCTGCCAGCTTTTAGGAGCTCTCTGTTTCTGCTGTGATCAAGTTTCTTCTGTGACAAGACAAGCACACAGAGTCCTAAACAATTGTTTTGAGTCCATTCTCATGGCTCTTGAGGAAATGGGGAAATACCCATGGCCAGCTCTTGGTGCTCAGTTATTTCTTTGCTTTACCATCCTGGTAGCTCAGAGGATCTGAATTGTTCATCTTGAACATAAAGGATATACTGTTAGTAATGAGACCAAGGTACTTGGCATAATAACTCAGTTATTGATTTCAGGTGTGGGTTGGTTTGTGTTCTGATTTCTGCCTGCTGCTCCATAAACAGCACCTGGAGTGTCCTTGCTAAACAGTCACAGACAAAGTCACTGAAATGTTCTGTAGGTGCTCATACCTTAAAAGTTATGGCACACAGGGCATACTCCTTATGAGCAAAAAGTGCTCTCTAACTGTTCTTACCTGCGTTTCAACTTAGTGAGATCATTCTGCTTGGGGCAATTTCCCCACCGAACTCCTAAACAATAAAAATACTGATTCCCTGGTGGAAAACTGCATGCAGTGACCAGAATATACCATTCCTTCTGAAGGGTTGCATCTGCTGACCATCAATGTGTCAAGACAAGGAGTCGAGACCCAATGGTAGTGTATTTTACCAGTGGAACTACAGGCTTGCCAAAAATGGTGGTGCAGTCCCACAGCAGCTACGGGATTGGACTTGCAACCACTGGCAGGTATTACCTTGCAGTTCCTCCCAGGGCCCTCATTAAGTGATGTGATCAACATTAAATGGAACATGTGACCATAAAACTCCAGTAAATGCAGGGATTTCATGACTGTAGGAACTTGCATCCTCCTCACCTTGAAGGTTAAAGGATACCTTTCCCAAAGCATTCTGAGTTGGAAGCTGGTGATCAAGGGTCCAAAGGAGTAACTTGCTTAGTTTCCTGGAGAAATGAGCTGTGACTTAGCTGAGGTCTCAGCTGCACCTCAGGTGGGGAAAGTCTGCTCCAAATGATCTGTTTGGGTTCTGCTCTAGATCCAGACTCTGCAGCCCCAGGCAAAGATGTTGTGCACTGCTCACGAGAAAAATAAGTGCTCAAAATATTAAGCAGGAGGGAATGAAGGGAAATAAGAGAATGTTTAAGACTCTTCAACTCAAACCTTCTACAGAGACCCACTTGGTGACAGCACAACTTCTAATAGAAGCCTCCTGCCCTTTCCTGGAATGCTGCTGTGACCTCAGCCTGAGTCTCTCCCATTTTCTGTAGCATTATTTTCATCTCTGCTTTTTCATCAGGTACTGGTTGAACTTGACTCCTTCAGATATTATATGGAATACCTCTGATACTGGCTGGGTAAAAGCAGTCTGGAGCAGTCTTTTTGGACCTTGGATGTGTGGATCCTGTGTCTTTATACACAACATGCCACAGTTTAAACCAGAAGTTATTGCAGAGGTGAGCTTAATATTTTATACTGGGATGTTTGCTTCCATTTTATATAAATGAAGGAAACAAACTGGGCTCCAGTCCATGGGTGCCACTGCTCAGCAGCAGCAGGGATATTCCTTCCTGCATCCCAGGGAATCATTTGGTGCCCATTAAGCTCAAGGAAAAGTTTTCCCTGTGGCATGGCTCCAGTGTAGAGGACAACTGGAGAAAGATGCAGGATATAAAGATCTTGGGATCACTGATGTGTTGTCCAATATTGAGCCTAAAGCTCACATCAGATATGGACTTCCAGCTGCTTTGGGGTCAGGCTGAGCATGGGCCAGTGATCAGAGTGGCATAAACCTGAACTAAGGCTCTTTTATCCTGAATTTTCAGTGAGTTGCTGGAGTGCCTATTCCTCCCCTCAAGCACTTCTCAAAATCAGCCATCTGACTGATTCCCCTCAGTGCTGGCCTCTCATGTTAATCACCTGCACACTCACA
>VZTN01010332.1:1686-35668 GCA_013400515.1 Erpornis zantholeuca
CTTAAGCAGATCTTTTAAAAAGTTTATTTTAATGCCTGAGCAGTTAAATACAAAATTTTTGTTTTCTTCCTTTTTCAGTTCAACCCTGATGACAAATCTGCTCAGCACCACAATGCACACCACTGCTTAGAGATTACCGTGAACTGCAGTCCAATTATAGATCACTGTATTATTCGAAGTACTTGTACAGGTTAGTTGGCTTTTTATTGTTTGAAGACACACAACAAATTGAGTATGATTACTATTGGTATATTTTTATTTTTTAATGCAGGTATTCAATAAAAGTCTGCAAGTCTTAATTGCCTTGGAGCATCACTATTAGAGTGACTTCTTTGTGTCCAAAACCTCTGTGTTAATGCGTACTTGGTCTTCTGTTTGAATCTGTTTGGACTCTTTGTCCAGTGGATTTGAAACTAAGAAGTGACAGTTAAATAAACATACCTGGGTTTGGTGTACAGGTGTAGCTGGCAGGATGGGGCATTTGAAAGGGTTACACATGGGGCTTGTTCATTAAGTTTGTTGTGATATTCAGTCTTGGGATCAATGGCATTAAACAGTCATGAGATGTAACTGCTAAGCTCGGCTCACCTCCGAGGGGAATGATTTGACTTAGTCAGAGGATGAGTAGTAGCTCTACAGGCAGAAGTGTTGAAAGACTAATTTCACCATCAAAGACAATGAGGGATTTATCTTGCCTGATTTGGGAAAATTCAGTAGTGTAGACTCAGGAAGGAACGGGTCAGAGTCTGGAAGCGAGAGCTGGATGGCAATTTAGTCATTGTCAGGAAGACATGACAGTTTGCAATCACTAGACACAAGACATGGTAAGTTTAACATCTTTGAACACAGTCAGATGAAGTGCTGTTGGAGTGTCAGAAAGAAGAGGTTCAGGAGAATTAAGATAGTGAGTCTTCACGTGGAAATGGCCATATGAACTTCCCATTGCCCAGGTCAGCTAGGGGAAGGAAATGAATCTGTGCAGCAGGCTGTGCATGGAGGTTGCTCAGCTCAATGTAAGGGCAAGGGGAAAAAAGAGTTCTTCCAGCTAGATATAAACCTACAATTTTCTGGTACTGCCTGTGAGGAATACTGCAGGGAGCCATGATGAGAATGGTGGAAGGATTTCTGGTTTGTACCGTCTAGAGGAAGATGCGCTTTCTTGGAGGTTTTGGGCCATAAACCACTGCACTTGGTCAAGGCAGTTCTATGCCTTGCAGCTCTGTGCTTTGCATCGCCATCTCTTTTATTGGAGACTCATCAGCAAATACTTGGAAGTGTTAAAATGGAAAGAGGAGCAAAGGACAGCAAGCTGCTCCCAGTATCCAAGTGTTAATGCTAATACTGGGAAGTTGAAGTATGCAAAGAAGAGGTGTTCTGGAACTTACCATAAAACAATATTGGGGACCTTGAAAACCAGTGAGGAGAATTAGATAAGACCACATTCAGCTTAAAGTAGTTTGAAGAACTGCATGACTTCATGTTGAAACATGCTTATAGAAAAGATACTTTCTGTTAAACTTGTTTATAAAAATTAAGTTTTGATAATTTTTTTGATGACCGCTTCCCATTTCTGAGAATTTTGAAGTTTTGCTCCCTCCAAGACTGGATTTCTGAATGTTTACTGTATTGAATTGTTGATTCTCTTCTCCAAAATTAAAATTTCCAGTCAATTTTGGAGGCTGTGTGTAGGCTATGCTATCATTGCTTATCGATTACTAAATTTTATTGGCTTTTTAATCCTACCAAGCCTTACTATAACCTCCTCAGGTTATAGTACTCCTCAGGAAGTACTGAGGAGGAAGAATGGCAGTCTGCCAGAAAAGGCATTTACTGTTTCCAGATAATTGATGTCTCTGAAGTATTGATCCATAGGTATTCAAAACGTCTTTCCTAGCACATGCTTGATAGCCTTTCTGTAGATCTCCTATTGCATTAAAGCATATTTCTACATTATGTCATATGTAAAGTTCTTAATGTGTGTCATATGTAAAGATGGGAGCTATGTAAGTGCAAATGAATTAAGCTAGAGGTTCCTGCTGCCAGTCCAAATAATCTTTAGAAATACTTTCAAATAAAGTTTAAATGGCAAGATCATGAGTCTAGAGGTTCTGTTGCCTCCATTGTGGAAGAAATCTCTGTTAGTCCTCACCTTGATGGATAAAAGTGGTAGTGGATGGCAATGTTCCTTTTTTTTAAAAATTTTCAGTATTGCTAAAGTGTATGCAATCGTTATATTCTGAGTAAACAAAGTAAAGCTTAAACCAGTACTACTTGTGCTCTGTACTCCAAAAGGACCAATTTCACACAATCAATGCTCAAGTCCAGTGAAGTGAGTCAGAATAAAGATTGCTATCATTTAAATAAGCAAAATGTCATAGAGGTATGCTTTTTGAACATCACACTGGGTTCCAAAAATCCTATAGCTCCTCAGTCTCCAAGAAGAGACAGAGGTAGGGGACTGAAAGCAGTTACAAAATACAAGAAACAAGAAGTTATTAACAGTTAAAATAAATAGGAAAATAGGAATTGAAGGAAATGGAGGACCTCCCTCCAAGATAAAAACACACCATCAAAATACCACTCTGCTGCCACAAAGAACTTGATAAGACAAGATGCAACGTCTGTCTAGAAGAGACGGTGTTTATGTCTTAATTTGGGGAACAAAGGGAGTTTTAGCAGCAATGCTGATCCATCATAAAATGGAAAAATTTGAATGGCAAAGTGTTGTGTAATTTTTGTTCCATATTTAATGAGAATAGGCAGGAATGATAAATGCCCTCATCCCCTAGAGGGATAATGAAACATGTTCCACTCTTGACAGTAACTGTGGATGAGGTTAAACAGCTGTAAAAATAGGCATTCTAAAACCATGCAGGAGTTTAAACAGAACTGGCCAAGAAAGTCTCTGGCTTCCTATTGTGTATCAGTGGTAACTTGAAACCTCAATGAGATGGTCTTTGTCCCTGAGGGAGGTGGCAGGGGGGAGACTACACAGAATGAAGTATGGCAGTCTGTTGATCCTGGGTAGAATGATATAGTATAAATGCAGGGGTTTGGTCAATCAAGAATTTAGAATTTGTGATGAATCGAACTAGTGTGTATTTACAGAAAGTTATAATGGTTGCATTACACTGTTGGCATTTTTGATTACTTTCTTTGACCATAAGAAGGCAGCAGTCCCAGTATAACTACACATATCCTTGAAAAATGTTNATAGATGAAAAAAACCTTTCAGTGTAACTCTAGTGGATTTTTTTTTCTTGTGGCTATTTCAAACATGACTTCTTGACTTGCAGAGAAGAAATAAGATCCATATTGATGAGACCTGTAGACCACAAGGACTTTATTATAGAATATTATAGATACAATATGAATGTAATATAATTACAATTGTATAAATAAGCAGGAGGATGGGTTGCTGTGACCTTCCTGGTAGGTGGACTGTCAAGCACCATTCACATTAGTCTGACCAAGTGCAGAGTTATACACACAGCTTGCTTTTGCTCCTATTTCTAAGTGATAAATCTCTCTCCTGGAAAGCTTGGTAAAGCTTGCAGAGTCACTGTGGATAAACTGCTAAATATGAGCCCTCATGCAGTTGAGTGGCCAAAAGAACTGATGTGATCCTTAGTTACACCTATGGGAATACTGAGTAGAAGGAGAGAGGCTGTGTTAACACCCCTGCTCAGTCCTGCTTCAGAATAAAGTGCTCTTTTCTGGTGTCCATAGCAACATGTTGGAAAATTTAGAAACTATTCAATGAAAAGTCATATAAGGTAAAGCAGAAAAATTCAGTTGTAGTGAAAAACACAGTGACTGCAATTTGTTACTTTATCAAGGAGAAAGCTGAAGGAGTAAATTGCTTGCACTGAACATGTGCGTGCGTTGGGCACAGCATACACTGGTATAAAGAGAACCAATAACTGGGTGCCAAAGCTGCAGGAATGAATTCAGATGAGCAATAAAGTGTAAATTAAAAGGGCAACAGCTCTCTAGCCAGCTAACAAGCTTTATGCTGGTTTCTCAGTTGCTGGAAATCATAAAGTTATCAAAATTAAATATGTTTCTACAAGATATGTGCTCAAGTTCCTTCTGCTGGAATTGAAGCAGGACTTAATTCAGGGAATTAGTATAGCCTGTATTATTCATAAGGCCAGACTAGACAATCAAAATAATTTCTTTAGGAATTAAAAAAAAATAAGCTCTCTGTAAATGAGTCTGTGAATTATTTAAGCATAATCTTTGTGGTACTTTGCTAGAAAGATGTATGAAAACTGACTAACAGAACAGGTACTGGCTTGCTTATTTAGTGCTGTTTAATTGTGGGGAATGTGTGTTACATAGGCCAGGTTCCCTGAGATGAGCTCTTACCTTTCAGAAATCACTGTTGATTTTAGTGGCTCTGGAATTTGATGTTGTCATAACTTCATAGAGTTCAGGTAATTGAGCTGATCTGCTGAAGTCCCGAGCAGTTTGCATCCAAGTTTCCTGGGAAATATTTTTTTTCTGGGTTATGGTATGGTAGCTGAAATCATGCAGGGAGCTTTGTAATTCAGCTGGGAAGAGACCTTTTGGTTTCTGATGTTTACTTCTGTACTTGAGGTTGTGCGTTTGTGTGCTGCTCAACACGGTGTAGACAGTGTGTCTTTGTATGCTGCAAAATTATTGTTTGGCCTCTTTGAAGTACTGAGTTGTGAAACTTTAAAGGGAAGCAAAACAAGGCAGTAATTAGCAGAGAATTTTGTTAGATTTCTGTTGTCCTCTGCTGTGAACAGTCAGTATACAGTGGGCCTAATGCAGGGAAATAAATGAGTGAGAACTTTCATGAATTATTATATAAACCATTGGCCTGGCAGCTGTTTAACCATGGCAGGCTGATTTTAAAGCAACTTCTACCGTGGTTTTTGCATCTGCAAAATGATGATATTAGTGTTTTTCTGCCAGTGGCTTGCAATGCTTTGGCTCTGTGCACGCCAAATCTTTTTTAAATATCAGTTCACACTAACTTTTCTTGCGAAAGCACTGCCAGACTATTTATAAATACACTATGCTTTGAAGCTATGGTAACTGTACTGTTTTCTTCCAGTTGGCTCTGCAGTATGCGTTAGTGGCCAGGGAGCTTGTCCTACTATTAAACACTGTAACATCAGCGACTGTGAAAATGTTGGACTTTATATTACAGACCATGCACAGGTAATTTTCCATATTAATTTCTTTACTTTGATAAAATTGTTTACTTTTCTTGATTCCTGTCTTAATTTCTGTTTTTATTTCCCAGGGAATATATGAGGACAATGAGATATCCAATAATGCGTTAGCGGGGATTTGGGTTAAAAACCATGGAAATCCTATTATCAGACGGAATCACATTCACCACGGACGTGACGTTGGCGTTTTCACTTTTGACCATGGCATGGTAAGCTATGTGTTTTCTTTTGAAGAAAGAAATACAGATGTTTCAGAACCCAAGTCTTCAATTTTTGCCTGTCATTGGAGGAATGTTTTTTTTAAAAAACATGCATTTACTCACTAACAGATACTTTAAAATATGCCTACTGTTGTTCTCTTATCTAAGTGGGAGACTTCACTTCAAAGACAATGTTAGCTGAGAGTGGTTTAAGCAAGCTTTTTGCAATTGATTGACAACCTGTTACACTGTATTATATTGCAGTGACAAAATACCTCTTGAAATAGGATGTAAATGGTAGGCTTACATTTATGCTTCATTCTTTTCCCTTTGAAACGGAACAAAAAATAAGGTGGTGGATGATTTAGAAATGAAAAAAAATGCTCTGTGGAGACTTAGCCTTATTTTAGTGTTAAAACTCTGAAACAGGGTATGTATACCTTCTCTGGGAAGAGGACTTTTGTAGCAGGGAATTAGTTGTGGAATTTTAACACAGAATTTCATATCAGAATTCAGGCCTTCTTTCATAAATATGTTTATTTGTGTGGGGTGAAGGTGATAACTTTTAAGTACATGTAAAGTAGTGAGTAATGAGATTCACAGCCCTTGAAATAGAATAGGCTTCTGTCACTGAAATAAAAGATGATTTGCTGATTTGTTTTAGGAAAATATTCTGCATGTCTTCGAAAGAGTGCCAAATCATTGTTTTTCCTGCTTGAATGGTAAAGTCCCAATTCCCCATGCCCAGATGGCAAAACAAGCAGTTTTCTTTTAGTCACTCTTAAAATGGCAGATCTCTAAGAATGCTTTCAATAGGGTGCAAAAGCTCTTGATCCCCAAGTGTAAGAAATAAGGAAAGGGAGGCAAGAGACCTGCTGGGTTGAGACTAAAGGGCAAGAAGGAAATGCACAGGCAGTTGAAGCAGGGACAGGTGACCTGGGAAGAGTCCAGAGACACTGTCCAGTGTTGTAGGGATGGGCTCAGGAAGGCCAGGGCCTGAATGGAGCTGAACTTGGCAAGGAGTGACAGGGTATGCTTCTACAGGTATGTTTTTCAGAAAAGGAATGTCAAAAAAAAGCTCATCACCTCACCCCCCCATTAGCAACAGCAGTGAAAAGAGATGAGGAGAAGGCTGAGTTACTCAACAACGTTTTGCCTCAGTTTTTGCTGGCAGCCTCTCTTCTCACACCATTTGAGTGGATGGACCTCAAGGCAGGGCCTATGGTAGCCCATTGCAAGAGAAGATCAGGTTTGTGACTGCCTGAGGAACCAGAATGTACAAAAGTCTGTGGGACCAAGTGAGATGCATCCCAGAGTCCTGAGGGAGTTGGCTGATGCAGGTGCCAAGCCACTCTCCCTGACATTTGGAAAGTCGTGGCAGTCAGGTGAAGTCCCTGGTGACTGGAAAAGGGAAATTTTGCACCTATTTTTAATAAAGGGCAGAAAGGAGGACCCTGGAAGGTACCAACCTGTCAGCCTCACCTCTGTGCCTGGGAACAGCTCCTCCTGGAAGCTGTGCTAAGGCTCATAAAGGACAGGGAGGTGACAGGGGACAGCCAGCACAACTTCACCAAGGACAACTCCTGCCTGACCAACGCAGTGACCATCTGTGATGGAGTGACTGCATCAGTGGAAAAAGGAAGGGCTATGGATGTCATTTGTGTGGATGCCTGTAAGGCCTTGACACAGGCCCCCACAGGATCCTTCTCTCTACATTGCAAAGATGTGGATTTGATGGATAGACTGGTGGATGAGGAACTGTTTAGATAGTTGTGTCCAGAGGGTAGATGCCAGTGGCTAAATCATGTCCCTCAGTGGTCTGTACTGGGACCAGTACCATTCATCAGTGATAGAGACAGTGGGATCACGTGCACCTTCAGCAAGTTCTAACCCAGACCTCTTCAGGTTTTTGATGAGAGTTGGGAGACTGGAAATAGCATTCACAGGTAGAAACTAGTGGGGCCTTTCTTCTTTTTGCCCAGGTTGCTGGGGAGGCAGGGATAAAGGAGCTAGTTACAGCTGTTGGATTTGCAGTTTTCTGGTTTCAGTGGAAGGCAAACAGGTCACAGAGTGCTGCCATTTTTGCTGCTGGCATAAAATCTTGTGAGTGGAAGGTGAAACATGGTGGGATTCTGCTGGTAGGTGCCTCTTCTCCACTCTAATAGTAAGATCCTAAGGACCATATGTGTTCTGTGTTGGGCAAGATTGCACCAGCTGAGAACACCCTGCTGGCAGCCACCTTTTGATGGATGGCTTTACCATTTTCTGTTCTCTTGAGATGATGTTGTTTGGCTGGTTTGCAGAGAGTGGTGGCAGATGTCTTTGGTTTAAATTATCTCATTGTTTGGACTGCATTAAGCTGTATTAACATACTGTGCAAGCACTTCTAATCCGCTTTAGTGGGCACATATATCCATACAACCCTTCAAGACTTAAACAGGCTTGGAAACAGGGAATGAAGTGATTTCAGCTGTAGAAAACCTGGTAAAGGAAAGTGCATCAGTAACTCCTGCAGGGGAGGTGTCTGTGTGTAGGCTTGAGGGTTAATTGGAAAGTCTGGGTAGGAGCTGCTTCTTGTTTAAGTACTGAAGTATAAATATTAAATATATGAGTACTGAAATATTTAAAAAATTTAAAAGCCAGGCTGAATTCACTTGATTAATTTTAAATAAAAGTGTATTTGATCTATTTTCTTACTGATGAAATGCCTGTTTCAGAGCTGTGATCAGTGTGGTATCACACCCCAAATGGAATAGAAATAAATGTTTCCATTCTGTTTAAGGGAAACAGTAGCACATTAAAGAGAATATGTGAATAATGTCTATCTCAGCTGCAAATATTATTGAAATATTTCATAGTCCTAAACTCCTTTGAAAGATTCAGGGCCCCCATGTCTCAAAGCCTGCTTTGGCAGCATCTTCTATTTTCGCATCATGTCTAGTGATAGAGTCAATGACATCATTGGCAATGTTTATATGCTCATTAAGTGCCAGTGAAGTGGTATCCTTCAGATACAAATCCTATATACCTAAACAAATTAATGGATTTTCTGTGTTTGCTTCTCTCACTTCTTTTATATTACTTTCTGTAATTTTTTAAATATTGCTTGTCACTGTGAAGTGGGATAAGTACATTCCAGTTCCAAATTCCTACCCTACACATTCTTTTCCCGTGGGTTTCTGTGCTGGAGTGCTGTCTCCAAAAGGTTCAAGAGTGCTTTGTTTTTCAGTTTCGTGTTCTCAGACTGTTCTTTGTGTTTTGATACTTGAAGAAACTTAGGTTCTTATTTTTAAACTGGCAGATCCTGACGTTTGCCTTACTGCTGGGACAAATGTTTAACAAGCTGGCATTAAAAGTGCAGCATGGCACTGTCAGCCCTGGGTGCCTTACCCTGACCTCTCAGGTGCCTGAGATGAGTTACCAGGCATCTGTCATAAATTGTATTTTGTAATTGTATGCAAACAACAGAGAAGTTCCAATGTAACATATAAGCATAATTTTATAGTTGAAAGCTGAGCTCTAGGCAAAACTGTCTTCACTTTCATTGCTCCCAAATGAGAAGCTTGGGGGATTTTTTTTCTGATGAAATAAAAGTGCAGCAGCATGTGTCTAAGTTGGGTGATCATGCCTAGTTTACAGCTCAATAAATACTACAAATCATATCATTTTAAAGAAATGTGTATCTAAATCAAAAAAAAATTGGGCATATGCCAGTTTCTATACAGACTACATTAAAAATTCAATTTGCCTTTTGCTGTGCATAAACATAAAGGGTTTGTTTTGCATCTTGTATGTGATTCTCTTTATATGTTGCATTTGAATTTTCATAAAATGCACTAACTCTCAAGTAAGGACTCTTCTGGGGTTTGGAAGGCAAATTTTTATAAGCTTAGGCAATTACTCTTTTTTCTCTCTTGGTCTCCTGTTGTCTTTTTTTTAATTTTGGGGGGTATTTTTCTACCCTATTGGGAATACCAGAGTCAATAAATATTTAGGAAATGTTAAATCTTACACAATTTTGTCCTTTTTTTAATACATGTGTTGTTCAAACAGTAACATGAAATGTCTGTATTTCTGTAATGTTGTGATCTTCAAAACAGAAAAAGAAAAAAAGCCCTTTTAGAAATAAAGGGGGGGGAAATCTTCTGAGAAGAAAAGCAGTGCCAAAATATCATCAGATAGATAAAAGTTTTAACTCTAAAGCATTTCAAAGCAGTATTGGTTAGACTACACAACATGCAGAAAGAAAAAAAACACCCAAGTTCAATTACTGAGTTAGTCTTGATGTAAAAAGTCTTCTGAGTTTTCCCAGCTGTGCAGGATCCCATCTTTGCAATCACATGTTTTTCTGTACAGTGTTTGCCAGGTGGGAACATCAGCATTGTCATTGCTGTGGTGTTTGTTTCTGATTCCTTAGCCTGCTCAGATCTCACCAGGCTGCAGCACTGTTATTGCCCACGCATGCTGTCACTGTAGCTGTCATTTTATGTCCACAGCTAATGCTTTGGCCTGGGATTGTAAATAAATTTGATGTACAGAGCTGCTTCAGAAAACTACATGGTATTTATTTCTGTGTAAGATTGTAATACTTTTTCCACATGCATCTTCTATTCCTTATTAATCATAGGGGCTTCTTTTTCCTTAGCAATCCTGGCACTGTCTGGTGCTGTGTCCTCCAGGTTCTTCTTCTGTTAGCTGTTGTTGAATTATAACCAGAAACCCCCACAAAGCCCAAGTTAGATACCCAGTACACTTGGAAACCATTTTTAGGAGGTGGAGGCATTGGAAGGCTTGAAGTCCCTCTGTGCAGAGGAGGGGTATTGACCTTCCTGACCTCAATAGCTGCCTGGCAGAGTGTCTCAAAAGGATCTGGGATTGAGCTGCCCAAAAGCTGGACCAATCTTAAGCCTTGGGCAGCTCGAGTGTGCTGAGAGACAGCAGTGATGAGATGCTTCCTATCTTTCAATTGAGTTTTTCTTCTGGTTGGGCAAAATGGGCATGAAATACCATTAAAGTTCACCTTAAGAATAGATTGAATTTGAATATTAAAATGTTCTAGGACCATGTCAAGAAAATGCTGTGAAAGAGCTGACAGAGTTACTTGGCAAGGCCCTGGAATGAAGTAGAATCAGATAAATCATTGGGTAGGAAACAAATATGTTGCTAGTTGAATTTTCATATGGGCCAATTCATGGTGGTACTCCATGGTTGGCATGGAAGGAGTGTGCCCGGGATGGCTTTGTGCAGTGGCCTTTTTCTTTCCTACCCAGAGCAATGCTGTTTGTAATGCTCTTGTTCAAATACAGTTGTGTTGTTAACACTGTAACTGCTGCTACTTTTACAGTGTCTAAGTGTAAGCCTTTTTAAGAAAGAGAAAAAGGAAAAAATTGTACCACTTGGGCACTCAGACCAATCCAACCCTGGAAAAATTACTGAATTCCCACATTCATATTATTTATTTTGATCAGTTGTTTCAAAGAAATTTAGCACACTTCTTCCTAAAGAAATGATATTTTTGCCTAATATATATAGTTCCTCATCTGAAAACAAGTAGGTAGCCTTTTCCATAGCACTGTCCTTTCTGTGTTGGGCCCATGGGCTTTCTGGCCTTAGAAAGGAGTCTGATCCTTAGGAGCTGCTGAGGAAACCTGATACTGAGCCCTATTCAGTGTGCTATATCTAGAGTTGCCATTTTTTCTTGGTATTCCATGAGTAGTCATAAATAGCAATGCAAACACAGTGTCTTTGAAACAGTATTTTATTTTTGGAAAAATGAAATTATATAGTGTCAGGAGTTGTTTTAATTAGCTATATAAGAACTTACATGCTGTCAATTTTGGTACCATTTCCTTTTAAATGAGGATTGTATTTAAAGGGAAGGGAGGGGAGGGAATAACCTTCATTTAAAAAAGGACTTTTACAGGAAACTGCATGTTTTATGCCTTAAGGGTTATTTTGAAAGCTGCAACATCCACAGAAACAGGATAGCAGGCTTTGAAGTGAAAGCATATGCCAACCCAACAGTGGTGCGTTGTGAAATCCATCACGGCCAGACTGGAGGAATCTATGTGCATGAAAAAGGAAGAGGACAATTCATAGAGAACAAAATCTATGCAAACAATTTTGCAGGTGTTTGGATTACCTCAAACAGTGACCCAACAATAAGGTATTGTTTTCCTCATTGATATTTTACTATGTAGAAGAAGAGATTTGATGGGGATGGGATAAGTGCACTTTAATTTAATTTAATTATGAGGAGCTGTGAATACTCCTGTATATGTAGAAATGAAATTTCTGTGTTAGTTGAACTGCATTTTTAATTTGTGTGTACACTTAGAGGTAGGTCTTTCTCAAAGCAACATAAGGGTTTTTTTAAAATCTGCATGGTATGGAGTCCTGGCCACTACAGACATATATGGTATTGTACAGTGTATTAGAATCACTTCCTAATGTGGATTTTTTTCTTTCTTAGGGGAAATGCAATTTTTAATGGGAATCAAGGTGGTGTTTATATCTTTGGTGATGGAAGAGGCCTTATTGAAGGAAATGACATTTATGGTAAGCTGATTTGCCTGCTGCATATTGATTTCTGAGAAAAATGAATGTGTAAGTTGTATTAAATAACACTTTTGTTGACAGGTAATGCATTAGCAGGAATACAGATTCGAACAAACAGCTGTCCCATTGTTCGACACAACAAGATTCATGATGGTCAACATGGAGGAATTTATGTAGTAAGTGCAGCCTACAGAGAGGCACAAACTTGTGTTCTGCTTTAGAAATGTTGGGGAAAAGTACCCTGTGTGAAATGTTTGTGCTTACAGTGCTTGAGTTTCTTGCATTATAAACCACGTTCATGGTAAGAGACCAAAGCTGGTGCTGCTATTTAAAAGATTAAGGCTTTTATGAATGCCACTAAATAACTCCTATTACAGAGTAAAATATTTAAAATGGGATAGATCACAGAATTTCATCATTGCTTGGTTGAAAGCTTTGTGAAAAGGCTTAGGTTTCATAGTAGTATGTCATCATTTAAAAAAAAAAGGCTGTTCAGCTCTTTTGAAGTGTAATCTGTTTCCCACTAACCTCAGAGAAGATTTTTTTTTCTACTGCCTTCAGGATGGTAGAAATTGCAATTGTATTGAAAAAATGGGGAGTAAAGCACAATTCCCAATGTGTGCAAGGGCACTGCTAACTGAACTGAAAGAGAAGTCAGGTTCCCCTAAGCAATAGCAGATTTTGAGAAATATGTGTCTGTCTTTCTGCCAAAGGTTACCTAAGGTCCAGCTAATGCTGCAAGTGTGCAGCTTCATCTCTTCATTGAGTAAAGTTAACTAGAACAGCTTCTTCCCTGACTGAGAAAATTGTTGTTTGATGTCTGAGCCCAGACATATGGTGGGAAGGGTGACCTTCAGAACCATGCCAGCTTTTTGTCCATCTGGGGGACAGCGTTGGGTGTAGGTTTAAGGACCATGAGCCAGGGCTTTCATGTGAGTGCACAGCACTGGGGAGGCACCTCTCATTCCAAAAGCCAGCAGACATTTGCAAATACCACTGCAGAGCCTTGGAACAGAATGATTTACATGCAGGGTGTTCCTTGTTTCATGGCAAACATTCAAAATCATGATACACTGTTATTTAAAAAAAGAAAAAAAAAAAGTGAAAAAACTTACTCAAATGGAAAGGAATTACTTTGCTACAGTAAAGAAGCCAGGGATGGGAGGGATGGGTACAGCAGGAGAAAGAGTATTGGTGATTAGCAGGTTTTCTTAACTCTTAAACCATCTTGTATTTAGCATGAAAAAGGACAAGGTGTGATTGAGGAAAATGAAGTTTACAGCAATACATTGGCTGGAGTCTGGGTGACAACAGGGAGCACTCCAGTCTTGAGGAGAAACAGAATACACAGTGGGAAACAAGTGAGTTTTGCTCTGTGGTTACAAAGGGGCCACAGAAAAGAAAGTCCTGTGGTTTTGTGTCTCATTACTTTGGAACTAATAATATAATTCTTGATGTGTTAGGTTGGAGTTTATTTTTATGACAATGGACATGGCGTGTTAGAAGACAATGACATCTATAATCACATGTACTCAGGGGTTCAGATAAGGTAACATTTATTCTGATTTTATGCCAAAACAGACGTAGCTTGTTATGTACTCTATTGTGTCTTTTTAGCTGTTCTTGTCATTTTGTTTATAAAAATAACTTTTTTTGAAATCTAATATGTCTGAATACCCTCTGCTTTAACCTACAAGAATACAGCCTGGGTATTGACTGGAATGTGTGGCCCTTGAACTCTGTAAAGCTAAAATATGTTTGTGTGTTTGGAAAGAACTGTATTTTACCAAGATTCTTAAGCAGTGAGATCCATGGGCACTTCTTTATAGGTTTTTGAGATGTTTGGCCTTGGGATATAGTAAATGACTATAAATGACTTTTAAGTGACTTCTTTGCTTACATTTCACTCTAGAACTGGAAGCAACCCCAAAATCAGACGCAACAAGATCTGGGGTGGTCAGAATGGTGGTATTCTTGTCTATAATTCTGGTAGGTTTGTTTTTCATGTTTATCCAGAATTGCTTGTGTTCTGTGGTGTTATATTATCTTCTTATTTATTATACTTTTTGATTTTATTTTTTTCCACCCTTCCTTCAATTTTAGGACTTGGATTTATAGAAGACAATGAAATTTTTGATAATGCAATGGCTGGTGTATGGATTAAAACAGACAGTAATCCTACACTAAGAAGAAATAAAATCCATGATGGAAGAGATGGAGGCATCTGTATATTTAATGGGGGAAGAGGTAGCTTTTTCCCATACTGTTTTACACTGAATATTCTGGATAAGAGTTAAATATCAGTTTAAGCTGTGTTCTTTTTGAAGTGCTCTTTAGAAACACAGCTCATGTCTTCTGAAGTGATAAAATAGTTAGAGAGAACATACCCTAATGCTTTTTAGCCTTAATTACATTAGTAATACTGAAGTCTGTGGGAGGCAGAGAGGTAATTAATCTCATCCAAGATAACTTAGATTGCTGCTTAGGACAGTCCTTTTATCCCATTTGCTTTTTTAAGCTTTGCCATTTGACTGAAACACAGTATTGAATTCAAGTCATGTAGCCAAAACCATGCACCTGAGTAGTTCGGGTTCTGCCAGAGTGTCCAAGATTCAGGAAAAAAAAACCAAAAGCACAGATCTTTAAGGAATCTTTTGTATACTTGTAAATGTAGAAGTGGTCCCTGTCTGAAATCCCCTGACTATTGTGTGTCCTGATATCAGCTTCTGATGTTCTGCAGATAATAACTTGCTCTAAGTGAGCTTTAATTTTAAGTCAGCGTTTTAAAGTAACCCTGTCCTGCTATAACAAAAAAATGCAAGTGAAGCTTGGCTTTGGCAGTCTGCTCATTTTAGAAGACAAGATCAGAGAAGTGTTATAAAAATTAAAGAAAAATTTGGACAGCAGACTTAGTTTTCTGCAGTGGTGCCTATGATCCCAAATTCTCTGCTGTGTACTGAAAAAATACACTCCCAAAATTATTCACTGAAAATTAGTTTAAACTGGTATCACTGATGTCAGTGCTACTGGTGCATATTCTCCAAATGGAAGGAGGTATTAGGAGGATTATGACACATAAGATCCTTTGAAAATATTTCACAGAAAGGTTACAGGTCAGAAAATGTTCCCAAGCTCAAATGTCACATTTGTTGGTCTGTCACAGGTCTTCTGGAAGAGAATGATATCTTCAGGAATGCTCAAGCTGGTGTTCTTATCAGCACCAATAGCCACCCTGTGCTAAGGAAAAACCGAATATTTGATGGATTTGCTGCAGGTTTGTGCTATTTAAATCAAATTCAGAAGCTTTTCACAAAGCTTACTCTGAGTTTCTTTACCCCATGGTGTTTAGACATTTTAAAAGAGACTGGGATATCCTTCAGTGTATTCTAAAAGTCATTTGAGAATTCAGAATTGTAGTCAGGATGTATTTACGGTAGTCTTGGAATTACAGCGTGTTGGGAAATGACACATATTCAGTCTTCTCCTTCTTTTTGTGAAATATTTTTCCATTTTTTTTTAAGAAGCAATTGGTAAAGTTGTCTAGGACATATTCATAGCTGATATGCTGGATGCTGGTATGAATATCTTATCACTGCTTTAGAACCTAGGAAATGGAGCAAATACACATTTTAAAGAGATTTAAATTGCTTCTCAACTTTTTCACTCGACAAAGTTGAAAAATTATAAAAATGAGCGTTTCTTGCTCCAAAAGAGATGAAAAATGTTTAACAGTGATTTTTTGCAATTTTACTGTTTAATCATCGCAGTTTCATACGCCTTGCATTCCATTCCATTTCAACTAAAATTGAATTCTTGAGTTTTCTCCCATCTTTCTTTCAGAAGAAGCAAGTTTTCTGAGAAGAGCCTCTAAAGGTGTTGTTTCAGTGTGGTGGGGGGGAAGGATAGGTTGCTGTCAAGAGCAGTCCCGAACAAATGACTTGGAAGACACGGGTTACTGATAAAAGCTAAGAATTAAAGAAAGGAATTTTAGGTGCCCATCTTGAGAACTTTTTAAAAAAGATATTTTTAAAAGGGTAAGGTATGTGCACAAGAACTTTCAAACATACATGAAGATGACAGCTCTAAGCACGCAAAAATCATATACCCTTTGAAAATACACATGATCATAGTACCATTTTATTATGAGATAAACTAGTAGTGTGTTGTTCCTCCCAGAAACGATGCATGCCAGCTGTAGCTCTTTGAAAGGATTCAACAGCAGCACTTTACAGTGCAGTTTTGTAGCTATGTCATTTGCCTTTCCTCCCCTTAAGTTTATGATGGCTTAAAAAAAAACCAACCAACCAAGCTGTAGATCAAGAGAGAGGTACAAATGCACAACCACTGGGGATTTAACTTTGCCACTTTCTTTTCTCTCCTTTGTTCCCCTGACCCACTAAAGGTATTGAAATAACAAATCATGCGACTGCAACATTAGAAGGCAATCAGATTTTCAACAACCGCTTTGGAGGTTTATTTCTAGCATCTGGTGTCAATGTCACGATGAAAGGTGAGCCTGAGTCCTCCTGCCTTGTGTTTGGTCACTTGTTTGGTGCTGGGTCTTGGGTTTATCGTTCCCTTTGGGGCTCACAGTTGGTACCACCTTAGGCTGAGTTGTGACCAAGGTTTAGGTGAAGGCAATGAGCCCCATTAAGTGGTGGTAAGATTTTTAACAGATA
This sequence comes from Erpornis zantholeuca, assembly GCA_013400515.1. Taxonomy (NCBI): domain Eukaryota; kingdom Metazoa; phylum Chordata; class Aves; order Passeriformes; family Timaliidae; genus Erpornis; species Erpornis zantholeuca. The sequence goes on from VZTN01010332.1 coordinate 18,331, forward strand.
ATTTCAAAGGTGACTTAAGGTTTTGCTGTCATATTAAAATTGCAGTAAGTTCTTGTGTCTCAAAATCACTTCTGAACTGGTTCCTGATCTTTGGCCCATCTCAGATTCCAGTTCTGAGTTAGTACAATGGAAAGTCTTTTTCTCACATATCCAAAAACAAGTGTCCAGTAAAGAAACATTCCTCACTTGGCTTTAGGATCTAAAAGCACAAAAATTCACAATCCCAAAACACTTTCTTCAGAAAAGAGGAAGAGTTTACATATGGAAAATTCCCTTGTATAGTAGGGAAGTGCATGAGACAGGATCCTCTTGGATGAGATGGGAATGATGGTTTGAAGGCCAGACAGCTTGAGGAGGTTATTCAAGATAAAAAGGTTCTGTTTGCAGGATTTTTATGTACTTGCCTGTAGCTGTTAAACCTTTTCCTGTGGATGCTTTGCACCTCTTAAAACACAAGCTCTGGCCCCCTGCTTCCCAGCTCCTCGGCTTCCTGACTGTATCAGTCAGTGCTGTGTTGCTGCTGGGAGTGGGCAAAACTTTTTGAGGTGCACTTTGGGACTATTCAGAAGATGGAGTAGTTGAGAAACAGAGGGGATTATCAAATTCACTGTGCCTTGGACACATCTTTGAAATATTGAAGCTGGTCAGACCTAATTTCCACTTCCATTGTGTTGGAAAGTACCTTATTCCTAAACTTTCCTGGGGAAAGAGCCATCCTTTTCCTCTTTCTAAGGGATGTGTAAAAGGCCTTGTGGTAAATGAGATGCTTTTGAACATTGGGTTTCAGGCTCCTCAGCAGAAAACTTAAGCCTTCCTAGCAGGCTTGTGTGTTTCTAAGCATTGATTAACATCCCAGTACATAAAATAGAGGCTATCACATTTTTTATGCCACATGTGTAAAAGAGGACCAGTGTTGCTTGCTGCAGGAGTGTATGGCACTCTGGGCAGGTGGGCATTGAGGATTTTATGTGCTTAAACGCCAGAGCTGAAATGCAGGTATAGGACTAACTGTCCATGGGCCCTTTGCTTCAGTGCCTCAAGGATAAAAAATAAAAAGGTCATTGATGCAGCTGAGATTACTTCTGGATTTTTTTTTCCCTCCACCAGATAACAAAATAATGAACAATCAAGATGCCATAGAGAAAGCTGTCAGTAGAGGCCAGTGTTTATATAAGATCTCAAGCTACACCAGCTACCCGATGCATGACTTCTACAGGTAACAGGTTCTTTCCCATCACCTACAGTAAAGCTTTCCAATAAACCCCATTTCTCTTCCAGCAAGGCCCCCAGAACAGTTGCTGTGTGTCAGCAAATACACAAATCTGTGTTCTTCCTCAGCTGCAAAAGAAGAGAATTAAACAAGTTCCCATTATCTGGAATTAACTGTGGGCTTGAGGAAAGCAGATTGTTTCTGTGCACCTGAGCCCAAGAGGTTGCACAGCACAACTGTGTCTGCAACACAAGTAACAGAAAGTGTGCTATGAAATCCAAGTTCATGTAAAATTCTCAAACTTAACAGTCCTGTGCACCCTCTTTCCTTTAGTGCATTTCTGCCCCTCCATCCTCTTGGAGCACTTCCCTTGAGGGCTGGTTGCGTTTTGCTACTGCCTAATGTGCTGCTTTTCCCCCCAGATGTCACACCTGCAACACCACAGACCGTAACGCCATCTGTGTGAACTGCATCAAGAAGTGCCATCAAGGACACGACGTAGAATTCATTAGACATGATAGGTATGTTTCCAGCCAGGGCATGGGGCTGCTCCAGGAGCAGGAGGGAATGGCCACTAAGAGCTCTCTCTCTGTTCTAGGTTTTTCTGTGACTGTGGTGCTGGAACACTGTCCAATCCCTGTACGCTCGCCGGAGAGCCTACACACGATACAGATACACTATATGACTCTGCTCCACCTATAGAATCTAACACATTGCAGCACAACTGAATTCCTTTTCAGAAAGAAAGTCCTGCCATTCTAATATCATAACTATTAAAACTTTTCTTTTGGAGGAAGTTACACTTGCCCATTTCTGCAGAAAGAGACTGTATTAAAGTGGATGTGTGAGGTGTTGACACTATGGAGCTCAACCTACCAAAAAAGAAAGTGGCAATATGTTGACTCAGGATAACAGAACTGGGCGTTTTAGCATTACTGTGTAAACAAAGACTTTGAAGGGACAGAAGTGAAGAAAAATAAGCTGCAATTTTGTACAGATACCAACTTCTGAGAGCTGGTGTTTTTACAAGTAGCATTGAAACGCAGTCCAATTTGCAGTAGTACTATTCTGTAGACAAGCAGCATTCTTTGTTGCTGCCTTTATGGACATGGGTACCAATTGCTTTTGTAACATGGTAAAAATGTGAGCTAGCACTTCTGCATTTCTTTTGATTTTTTAACATTTATTCAGATTGAGAAATATGATTTTAATGCTTTAATCTCATGTAGTTTGTTTCTAATTTCAAGCAAAAAATCTTATTGTACTTGAATGTGTCCTGTTTTGTTAGCACACCTAGACTTGCTGTAACTGTACTCATGTCCCAGTATGTACGTTCTTTCTATGAAAGAGAAAACACTAATCTTAAATTATATCCAGCAATTTTTCTGGTGTCCTCTGAAGTTAGAATAATCTCCTCCCCTGCCCCAGCAATAGTCTGTACTCAAACCACCCTAACAAAAGAAAGAAAAGCGAGTGTTTTAATGAGACTTCCTAGACTATAATGCACTATAAAACAAAGTACCCATGTAACTAAGTTTTGTGAAAGAAATTTTACTATGTTTTAAAGTACACAGTAGAAAGTCTCCTCAAAACAGTCTTGTACTTTACTCTGTTCATAGTTTTTTTTGAACAGTCTGGACATTACTTACATAACCTGCTGGAAATCACAGCAATTTCCTGCTCTAATGAAGCTGAGACAAGTATATATACAGCCCTATACAGTTTCATAGCTTTTTTCCATTTATGTGTATTGGTGACAGTGGGTAATCAACAGCCTGAAAGTGTATGCATGTACCATAACATCTAGACTTAATATATTGTGGAGTACTCAATAACCATTATGTAGAGGGTAGGTATGAATTAAAGGGTTTAATTTCCTAGGAAAGACAATGGAAAAATGGTCATTTTTAAAAAATAAAGTTTATTAGATCATAATGTTGTCTGCTCCCACCTTCTTGAGAAACCTGTGCGAGTTCCTAAAGCCGGTCGATCATCGCCGTGAGCTTCCGAAACGCCTTGGCATCACTGGTTGCTCCATCCAGCACCTGGCACAGGTACCTGAGGGAAATAACCACCTTTACTGACATGGACACTGAGGGGCAGAGCGTAAGATTCTCATTCCTGCAACAGCTTTAGGAGGCATGGATGCTGGGCCTGGTGTAAAGGCTGTCAGCACCTCTGTGTGCAAATCCAGATGGGCACAGTAACCCAAGGCTTAAAATTATATCTGCCCTCCCATAGCACCTCCTTCCCTCCCTCTGAACATCTGATGTTCACAAAAGTAGCTATAAAAGCCCCTCTTACCATAACTGAGTAAAAGCCACTGCCCAAATATTAAAATGGATGCCTATAAACCACTTGCAACTTAGATAAAGAAACCCAGGGCCTTACCTAAATACTCTCAATGAGAGGGTTATTTTTTCAAATTCTTTGGCTTTTCTGTGCCCCTTCTGAATGACTTCCTCTGGAATATCTGCAAGTCTTGCCGCATTGAAGCCATAGCTCTTTGGGCAGGCTCCTTCAATGAACTTGTACAGGAACGTAATTGTTTCCTGGCTTGGATCTTCACTCTCATTTTCAACCATGCACGCCTGGGAAGAGCAAGTCACAAGTCAGCGTTAGCAGTGCTGACTTGCAGCCTGAGAACTGCACGGGACATCATGTCCTGTTCTCAGAATGCCACACACATACCATGTGTCCCAGGCGCACGGCCCTGCTGTGGGCATAGTCCTCCACCAGGGAGTGGTAGTGAGTGGAGAACAGTGTCCGGCACCTGATCCTCTCGGCCAGCTCCTTCACCACTGCACTCGCTATGGCTGTTCCATCAAAGGTGGCTGTGCCTCTGCCTGGGGACACAACGGGACAGCTTTGGCACTCAGGAACACGGGGGGCACAGTAAAGTCAATCCACGGTTCACATGTTGCTGGGTGCTGTCTTTTGGCACCCCAAAGACACATGCAGCAATGCATTTTTAGTGTTTGTTTTTTCCCCTCCCCGCTGTGTGGAAGGCAAACAAAAGGAAGGAGTGAGGGATGAGAGCCATCTCTGGGAAGTGACCTGAGTACTGGCCCCTTAACAGTCACCCTCCTCTGCACTGCAGAAAAAAGGTGGTTTTGCACTCTTGAGGTTTGCTGCAAGTAATTATGCAAAGGAGAAGCAGGAAACCACAGCTGGAAATAGGGTAATAATGACTGGGGTGGGAGGTGGTGATGGGTTCCCAGGGCACCCAGGATGTGTTCGTGTTAGGGAGGCTGAGACACTGACCAGTTGTGATGAAACTGGCCCTGTGTACTTGGTTGCCATTCAGACAGCCCAAAAACCTTGCAGCCAGTCTTTAATCTCTCAGATTTAGTTTCCACCTATTACAAAATAGTCTAATTACCCAGTTCATCCACAAGGACAAGGGAGTGCTCTGTTGCATGCTGGAGAATGCTGGAAGTCTCGCTCAATTCAACAAAGAAGGTACTTTCACCTTTAAAGGAAATGACAAAAAAAAAAAAAAGCCATGAAATAGTCAAAGATCTGAGAACCACAACTAAAACCTCATTTAATCTGCACTAGAATCTTGGTTAAGATAAAGTGAAACTCAATAGTAAACTGAAAATGAACAAAAACATAACACCTTTTTTTCTAGTGGGAAAATGGCAGGTTCCCATTTGCCAGAAAAATCAAGTTTTGGTTCCTTCAGAGTACAGGTATAGGCACAAGCACAATTAATTAAATTTTAAAGCCAACACACTTGTTTACTTTTAATAGCATCAGTCAAAAGTACCAGCTGGACAAAAAGAGGGGCACAAAGGATACAAGATGGGGAGAATTTTTGTCCCTTTCTTGCTCTAAATGGACAGGACCTAAGGTTGTGTGTGGCTTTCCAGTAAAAAAAACAAGTACAAAATCAAAGACTGAGAGACTGGAATTACTGGTTTGGTTGTGATGTCATGAGGGAACTATCTGGATAACAAAGGCCTTATTTATACACACTCCACTCCATTTATTTGTACACACAGAATGAAGTGTGACAAAAGCAATATTCTGCTGCTAAGGCTCGAGCATCTCATGGGAGTTTCAGCAACCCAGATAACACAAGGCCTGAAATTTACACCTGGAATTGGTTTTAGCAGATTATAGGCAGAAGTACTCAGTGACTCACACCCTTACATGTGATAAAGCCACACTTACAAAGTCGGGATTTACTAGTTCTTTGTGAGGTTCATTACAAATAATCACAAGTAGCAGCAATTAATGCAATTTATTCCATTAAAGGCAAGCATTTATTTCCAGTACTCATGCTGCATGACCACTGCTCTTTGCTCTAACATAAGTTTTCCAACATGAATTAGTAAGCAGTGTCCACCAGTCCTGATTTTCTGCATTCATTTAAAGAAATTTCCAAGATTTAATATGTTTTTAACAATACTTAAGAATAACCATTTATTCTCTTTAGAAAATAAAGCCCTAAAATGGTACAGGCAATTTAAAAATTGCATTACCCAAAAAATGAACTTCATAAAAGTCCTGCTGACATCCATTACAAAGTGACTGCCATGGAACAACTTTTGCTGTGCTTTCGTATCTACACAGTGTGCAAAAAAATGCATCAAGAACAGATTTCAAAACTTATTCTGTGCAGTGTTCATTCTCACAATGTGAAATGTTGAATTAAAAGTATAGTTCTCAGTTAATTGAAAAAGAATTGAAAATGCTACATTTTGCTAGACCATCTCTCATGAAGGAAGGACAGTTCTCATCTCTACCATAAGCACCTATTCTTCCACACTTTGGATTCCTTCTTTTACTGAAATTAAACAAAATGGAGACAAGCTGGGCAATGAACACCTTAATAACACTCTCTAGCTGCAAAGAAAAGCCTTGATTTGGGGAAGTATAAATATTTTTTTTTTAATTAAGAACTCAGAATGATTCATTTCCAAATTCCTTCTGTGCAACAAGTTTAGTGGGCTTAACTCCTTTCATATTCACTGACCCACATTTTTCAGCAGAGAGATCACAGAAAATCTGTGCCCTCCTTAAATGAGCATTAAATACTAGTCTTCTTACCACAACAATCATTTTATTTTTCTAGGCCAGTGGCACTTTGCCCACCACCACTGGCAGGCTTTTCCATTCCAGCTGTCATGTCATCCTCCACTTGTGTCTTCCTCTCCATTAAAGCAACAAAATACTTCCAAGAACTGTCAATTACTGCTTCCAAGAAGGACATCTGCCCCTCTTCCTCATCAGAAGAAATCAGATGTCAAACATAATGCATTCTGATTGAATCAATGGACTTCTAGTCCTTACAAAAAGGTACAAAAACAACTCCTGTGCAACAGCTGCCCAAACATCACCGTCCTATTTCAGAACACTTAGAATAAGGTATCATTGTGAGTAGAATACAATCAATTCTACAAAAAGATACTCCAAAGACTTGGAACCAGCTGGGAGTTAGGCTTTTAATATTAAAAGGCATTAAAAAGTGATCCTGTGTGTCCATCAAAAATAATGGACACACAGGAGAAAGAAACAAACTACAATCCTGTCTCCACTCTGAACAAGAGAAAAGCAAAATACTCTCCCCCTGCAAAATACTGTCCCCTTTCCAACTTGCCACTCGAAGCAAGAGCAGAAACTTGTGAGCCAGACACTCACCAGCCATGATCCTGTCGGAGGCGCCGAGCCGCGTGAACACGCGGTCGATGGGCGTGAGCCTGCAGGCTTCTGCTGGCACGTAGCACCCCAGCTGGGCCATGACCACCAGGAGACCAGCCTGCACAGCAAACAGGGACATGCACATTTTCACTAGGGCTTGCAGCTTCAGTTCCTCACACACAGCGAGGGCAGGAAGCTGCGTTTCCCCTAAAACAAGGGCTGGAGTACATAAAGCTTCCCGCTGCTTTAACAGCTCCAGGCTGAGGCAGCATCATCTCTGGCAGGACTGAACTACTCTGAAAGCCTTCAAAACACAAATTATCACAGCAAGCAGTGTTTATAGAGCAAACTCCCTGCTGCTCTCTAGTTGCATCTTGTTCAACCTGCAGAAGCATCTTTTGCCAGATGATGCCAAGTCCTGGGTACGTCACTTGAAAAAGACAAAAGGTACTCTATCACTATTTTCCCAACTACCTCTCCTAGGAGAAATAAAACTTAGGCCTCCCTATAGCAAAAAACCTGTCTCACCATGGGCATTTTCTACCTGCCTGTGCAATTGCTACACACGCTGAAGGTCACTTCTGGGGCCTCCTGTGACACCCATAATAGCCAGGCCCTATAATTCCCTTGCCCAAACCCCAGAGGTACCCTGGAACACATGACATTCACCTGTCTCATAAGTGTAGATTTGCCACCCATATTTGGGCCAGTTACCAACACACAGGAGGCCTCACTGCTGCTGCCTTCATCCTTGATGCCAATTACAATATCGTTGGGAATAAAATCATCCCCAAAGAAAGTTTTTGTGATGCACGGATGGCGGGAATTTCTAAGTTCCAGGAAGGGAGGAGCATTATCCACAGGCAGCAGAATTTCAGGTCGGCACAGGGGTCCATCACCACCTTGACTGTAGTGAGCAAGGGACATCAAGACATCTAGAAAATTAGGAGAAATTCCAGGAGAATTAGGAAAATTAGGAGAAATTCCAGTCAGTCACACTTTCAAATTTCTTCATGCACTGGAATTCATTTACTCATTGAACAGCAATTTTGTAAACACAATTTTCTATTTCATTCCATTTTTCTCATAAGGGAAACACCCAAGAAGGACTAAAGAACAAGTAGAAGGTGGGAGTATTTACAGTGTCTTTCCTCATTCCTTCCCAATTTCTATGGATGGCATAATAAAAATGCTCCCCTCTAGTGTTTTTTATTTAAGTCTTTAAAATCCACATCATTTCTCTTGAGAAGTACATGTATAAAATACTACTTTCTTGCATTGTTTTTTCATTTAGAACAAATAAGGAGGAAGTCAGATTCTGTGACAGTGAATTACTTTGTGAAGAATCATAATTCTGGTTGAATGTTGCCAGAGGAAAACTGTATAAATATTAAAACTCTCTTGGTCCAGCAGAAAACAGCAGCACAAGTCTCCTCAGTTAGCTGAGCCTTGAGATTCTAAAAGCTGATCGCCTACAATGAGACTGTTCTATGATTTTAGAGGCTTTATGTGCACACATTTACAGCTGAGCCTGGACACCGAATTCCTCTCTGCTGGGAACCAATTCAGCAATTGCCCCAGGCTGTGGGGTAGCTGATGTGACTGCTTCCCAGCTCTCACAGCAAATCCATTCCCAGCCTACATTCCCTGCCTGCCTGTCCTCCCTTTTCTGCTCTACTGGCATTCAGAGAGTGCTTTCATTTCTCCCTGGAACAAAGACATCCCAGAGTGCCTCATCTCAGCAGAAAATCCGCAGGACAGAAGTATGCTAGCCCTGAGAAGGGAATATGGGAGTCTGCTCTATCCCAGAAATTTAAGCAAGGAAGTCTTCTACTAGACTACTTTCTCTAAGGCTTGACACTGAGAAATTTTTTATTCTTAAGGACTGCTGAGAGAGCAGTCTGCTCAGATGGAAAGGAGCTTACCAGCAGGTTAGATTTTTATACCTCCATTTAATAAGAAGCCACTAATCCACACACAAGACTCTGGAAGCAGTGAGGCCCACCAGGCTAGGCTGAACTGGGAGAAACACTCAGCTGCACACCTACAACCACACAACAGGAATGAAGAAAGAGCTTACAAACATCAAGGCCCAACAACTGTGCTGCCATTTAGCGACAGGAAGGAAACGGGGAATCACTGTTAATCACCAAAGCCCTTACCACAATCCAGAGCTTTCAACGTACAAGCTAAGAGCCGGCAACAAGCTTACCAAGATCAGATGTCATCAGCACAGGGGTAGTTTTACTGTGTGCCAGAACTAGGCAAAGCTCTTACCCAGCACAGCAATGCACTCCACAGCTGTCTGCCAGTCCTTGCTGTTCTTGTCGAAGTTGTAGAAGAGGCGCCTCATGCAGTCCTTGAGGGCGGCGTCGCGGCGCTCCTCGGCGTTCACCATGGCAGCCAGCATCCTCTCGATCTCCTTGGTCCAGTAGCGCTTGAACCCCTTCCTGCTCGACCTCAGCTCGTATTCCTCGGGCAGCTTATGAGATATGGCGCTTTCTGGGATTTCCATCTGGTACCGGTTCTTGCCTGTCCCCCAGTACTGCATGGATTTGGACCCCAGCAGCTTGCGTTGCTTATCCAGGTACTTCCGAAGGTCTTCCTCGACAGCTTTGATATCCTGTAGTGCTCCATCATAATCGGCGTCAAAACCTGCCTTTGGGGTAATCACTCCTGTCTTCCGAGCCTGGTTGTGATCAAAGGCAGTGTCCCACCTCTTGAGCTCTGCACTCAGGTCTGGGAAGCAGCCGTTGGGATTTTTCGCTTTGCGGATGACCAGCTGCTTCAGGACTTTGGATTTGAAGTCACTGGCAACCTCCTCCATGACATCGACAATTTCATTCATTACTTTAAATCCCTCCAGGGCAGACAGAAAGTCAGCGATTTTTTTTTTGCTGTATTTGAGCTCTTCATAGAAGATGGCCCTGCTGTCAGGATGGTTCTGACTTTTGAGTGGTGACCCAATACTGTGAATTTTGCTGAGCAGCCTTTCAAGGTCAGGCAGTTTCTTGAGGTGCTCGCTGACTTCAGACATTTTATCCGGCACTGCCAGGAGGTCCTCGACAGCATCCAAACGATCATTGATGGATTTAGGATTACAAAGTGGAGCGCAGAGCCACTGCTTCAGGAGTCGCTTCCCAAATGGTGTACAACAAGAATCGATTCTTTCCAACAAAGTACCTTCCGTGCTTCCATTGGTTCCATTCTGCAGAACTTCCAAGTTCATCAGGGTGACTCCATCCAGCACCATCCGCTGGCCAGTTCTGGCAAACAAACTACTTGAACTTACTGTTTTTGCAATAGTGATATCCACAGGGACATATTCCTCGAAGTTTGCCTGTGATAACAACTCCTGATCAATCAGACATTTCTTGAGATAGAAGACACATCCCCCAAGAGCTGACAAAGCTAATTCACTGTTTTCACCAGGAGTTAATCCCAGGGAGTCACTCTCTGAAGTCAGAGATTTGATTACAGAGGGCAGAGAACACCCATTTTCAGAATTCTGCTTCTCATTGAAATATCCTTCCTCAAGAAGGACTTTTAGTGTTTTAGACGCACTCCAGAACTGGGAACCCGAGGTCAGCCCTTCCTGAATGCAAGAAACAAGCGAGCCCTTCAGTATCTTCTGCGTGTCCACAGACAGGTTCCCCTTCTCAAAGAGCACCTGCACAGGGGTGTAATGAGCTACCAAAGTCCTAAACCTGGAGCAGTGACGGTCATCCGGGAACTGGCCAACGTGGAACTTGCCCATGGAGGTGTCAACAAAGCAGACCCCGTACACGCGCGTCCCGGCCGAGTCCTCCTTCTCCTTCACGCACAGCAGGAACTTGCTGTGGTTCTCGGAGGGGTCGCAGTCCATGACGCTGTAGGTCTGGGTTCCCTTGGTGATGATCCTGCAGATCTCCCGGCGCACCACCTTGTCAAACCTGGTGGAGTGCCCCGCTGACCTGCAGCGCGCTTCCATCATTTCGGGCGTCTCCGTCTGCTCCACGCGTGCCACCTTGTAGCCCTTCTGCACCAGCACATCGGAGAAGCGGCCAAACGCAGTTTCTGGGAATCCTGAGTGGGCCCAAGTGCCCTTCATGAAGATCAGGCCCAGCTCATTCACGCCGGTGACTGCATCCATGTGATACAACTCATAGAACTTCCCGACCTTGTAGCAAATCACAGCATCAAAGTTTTGGCTTTTGAGCTGCCACCACCTCCGCACGCCCGGCGTGCACTTGTTGAGATAATCCTCGGGCACATACAGAGTGCGGGGGTCGTAATCGGGATCACTCTGACGCCTCCTGTGCGCGTCCTTTCTCTTCCCTTCCTGCAGCCAGTCAAGCTTTTCATGTTCCCACACTGAGAAGCCACCGGTGCCTCCACTGCTGGCATTTGCTTGAGATTCAAAACTTTCAGGTGCTGCAAATGATGTCAGCTTAGACTTGGCTTCTGAAGAGACTGTTGCTGCTCTTTTGGGTGCTTCAGAGCATTCATTTCCCAAGCTACTCCTTTTAGCAGGCTTTTTCACCTCTCCTCTCTTTCGTTTAGAAGGGACTTTTACAGGGCTCTCTGCAACACTCTCTGTATCTGTGTCAGAAGACTCATTTTCATCCACCCCACTGCTGCCTTCCTCACTGCTTGCTGCTTCTTTCCCATCAGGCTTGAACTCCACGTCAGAGCCATCGTGGTCACTGTCAGAATCCAACACTCTCCTTCTCTTGGCTTTTACAGCACTTTCCCTGCTCGTCCCTCGCTTTCTGCTTTTCACCTCCTCCTCACTATTGTCGTCTTCACTGTTGCCCGATGCATTTTCACTCATCTCCTGGAAAAATAAATTATTTTATCTGTAGATAATTCTGGCTGCAGAGACACTGCTGCATAAAGAAGTGCAAAAATGTGCAATAACGGAGTAGCTATTGTACTTCAAGCAAGAGACAGCAGAGCCACAGCCAATGACATTGACCTTAAAAGAATTCAGTTTTTTCTGGATAACTAACTGCTATTGGCCAGTGGCATAATTACTCTTATTTGTGTTCTTTAGAGTCTCATTCATTACTGTGCATATGTGATGCTGCTGAACAAAACATTTAAACTGTACAAAAAACAATATGCCACATGTAGTTTTGAGAAAGAAAAGCAACTCCATTATTTGCCTTTTTAGCCTCAAACATTAATAACTCCAGTGACAGTTCTGGAAAACCAGCAGTGGAGGGACTGTAGTGAGTACAAAGTGCCACTGCACATAACACAGTGCCTGGAGTGGCACCTGTCCCTCAGGGCACTGTCACACTGGAGACTAAGTAGATTAGGAGCTAAGGGAAACCACCATCCCACTGACAGTTTCCTCATACTATTCCTCTCCAAAGAAATCTATTCCAAGGCATATAGTGCTACTGAAATAATGGCTGAATCAACACAAATGTGAATATAATACAATAAAACATCACTTTTTAGCTACTCCATCAACGGACTGGTGGTAACAGTGCAAGAACTGTTATTTTAGTGCTACTCCACAAGATGAGGGCAGGCTCCAAAAATTCAATTTAATGCCTTAGACTCAATACTCAAAAAGCTAGAAATTTATACATTATGACACACTAAAACTTCAGATCAAACTTAGGGCAAACTTGGACTATGAATAGCAGACAGAGAAGATAAAATGATGCACCAGAAAAAAAGCTTTTCTGAGTGAAAAAGTAGGTCACCAGGGAGTGATGAGTGAAGAGCATCAGAGAAATTAAGTAGATTCTGAGGTCAGTCCTTACCATACAGAACACCAAAGAGACTTGTCTTTCCAACTAGAAAAGATGAGAGACCAGCACATGACCTGACAACACAGAAGCAGTACAAAAAAAAAGACATATGGATACATATGTGCACATGATTAACGAGGAGATAAGCTGTAATTACTGTACCAGAGAACTGCAGGACATTCCACCTTTAGTTCCAAGTCACAGCTTCTAAATTCTAGCAATAGTTCTGAAAATGACAGCAATTAAGAAACATTTTACCTCCATCTCTTCCTCTTCCTCCTCTGTGTCTGAAGGTTCATTGCACACAGCCAGTTCAAGCCTCTTGGTTTTATCCTTGCTCATGGCATCATCTGCCAGCACCATGGCTCTTTTAATTTCAGGCTTTGTGCTGTAAAACATACCTCCCTTCATTGTCTCCCCATCTGATGAACCTGTAAAAACCACAGATTTGTTAGGAACTAAAGCCAGTCTAGCACTTAGCCAGTTCATTTAACAGTAGTTCACTGTTAAATGTATTCAGACAACTAACATTCATGTTGAGATAACTAACATTCTGTGCTGTTACCAGTCGTTCCCACCACATCTTAAATACAGCAACCTATCACTCATTCAGCCTGATAAACCACCCCTGGGGAAAGCATACACATTCACAAATGAAGCCTGCCTAGAGCCTGAAGAATTGCTTCTATTTCCGTAGCTCATTAGCACATGTGAGCGCTCCTAAGCTGAGCTCTGAACACCCTCACACTGACTGTAGTCAGTGCTGAATTTAACACTCCACACTGGCAGTGCAGCAGACAGACCTGGCTGAGACCACGGGGCTGTTTTAGCAACGACAGGCAAGTTCAACCACAGAGTTCACCTTCTAGGCACGAGCCACCTGTGGCACAGACCTCTTGATGAAAGCTCTGCTGGCCTCTAAACTGCTGCTCTAAGTGCAGCCAGGCACCCAGCACCAGCCCATTAGCCAGATTAGCTGATGGCCAATCACGCTGGCCACTCACCTGACACTGCAGGGCAGAGAACAAAGCCTGCTATTAATAACTGCTCCATTCCCTCGCCCTGCTGCACTGCCCCCAGCACCACAGCCACACAACACACACCCAAAGCCAACCAATCTGCAGGCTGATTTCTAGGAAGGACAGGTCCTTTTTCCCACTCTTGTGCACCCCATCATCCACCACCACCAGCTGAAGCTTCAGCTCTAAGCCAGGCAGACAACAGGCAGCTGATTTGGAGGAGGCCAAATACCTCACAAACACCTCAACCAAAATTCTTGCTCACAACCATCTCCGAGTTTGCAGTAGCAAAGCAGGGAGTTACAAGTAGCTGCTTCGACAGCACAAAGGCAACACATTAACAACCCAGATCTCCCTTCTAGCTTCCCAACTGCAATGAGGCAGTCTAAAAATATTTTGCATTAATATTAAATGCAACTGAACAATGGCAGGAAGAAAATCTCCTCATACACTGCACATTTGAAGGTGTAACACTTGCATATATTCCCTTAATCAGCTGCTGTGCACCTCCACTTCTTTATGCCCACCTCCTACAGGCCCTGTGCTGTCTGCATTTACTCATGTACAAAAAATAACACAACACAAGAAACCTCTCCATTTTCCTAACCAAAGACTAACACTCTTTCTTAATACACAAAAATGCTTTTTGTTTGAATTTTAGAGAAAAACGGGTATTTTAAATATTTTTACTCTGTTCTGCACGTAACACTTTTCCTGTGGATAGACCTGTGTATCTGTGCTTAAACTTCTTACTTTTTGGCTATTTTCTTCTGGTAAACAGAGTAATTCCCCTTATCTGTATTTGCTTCTAAGTGACCCTCTAAGCTCTTAAAACGCTTTGATTCTTTTCAAATACTTTCAGGAAAGACAAATATAAACCACGGACCAATTTACTTGCAATTAATTATGCTAACACTCAGGGCAATAACATTACCATTTTAATTTAAAACTATGGCTGATGTGCCATACACTGAAGTATAGAGGAAACAATGTGGCTGCATGATTATAAGATGGAACTCTGACTTGTAAAAAGAAAGAAACTGTTTAAATTCAGCTTTTTTCAGTGACACAAGCAAACCCTACAGGGCATCAGAAATACTGTATTACACAAGAAGTACTTGATTGACTAACAAGACAGTTTACAGCCAATGACTTGGTTTTCAGCAACAGTAAAATCATGAAAAAAAGGGAAAAATAGATTATATTACTAAAAAGGTGAGATCTATGATGCAAAATGTTAATTCTTGATTATATATGATTATCACTAGTTGGTCAAGTAATTTCTGCAGTACGACAAACGCCAACTCTGCCCCGTAACTACAAACACTCACCAACACTCATTCTCAAGTCATATTTTTATTTATGGAACTGCTGTATTGCTTAAAAGAAACAGAATTAATTTTATTTACCCAATGTTCTGGACAAACTGCAGTTCCTAAATAGCTGCATAAAAACTGGGTTTGACATTCCTAATATTTTAAGGGTTTCAGGGCTAAAAGTGGGAACACTGGATTTATCTTTTGCATACTTTTTGTACTGATGGGAGAAATAAAGGAAATATCTTTAAAACATAAGCAAGCTTAAAGTTTGCTTAGTTAGTTGTTCTAACCTAATAAACAAAAGGGCTTAGCATTTTATGTTTCAAGAACTGTATAAACACTACTGCACTCATAACCCTGAAAAACTTGTCACTTAAAATGCAAAAAACATGCTCAATTCTACTCTTGGTTTTGCTGCTCTTTCTCTTTGGAGAATAACATAACCTGTATTCCAAGCCCATATTTCCAAAACAAGTGGCATAATTCCATTTCAAGAAGTTTTGTTCCTATCTCTTACCTTTATATGGTTTCAGGTATTTAATACTGATCCAACCCCTTGTAGGGCTGTCATCAAAGAACTGTACATGGATACGAGTGGATTTGCCTTTTCCTCTGACTATTGTTCTTTCAGTGGGGTGGTTGTATATGAGACACGGCCACCATGGGTAACCTTCCATCTTGGCCCACACCAAGTCCCCAGGAGAATACTCACAGGACACACTGCAAGAGACAACCAATGTGTCATTTAAGGAACACAAACATTTAAAACAGCTCTCTTCATAAATGTACCTGCACTCTGTTGCTGAGCATTTTGCCCTCTGACAGTCTTGGAAGGCTCCCAGGGGGTGCAGCCTGGATTACAGAATTCTTCCAAACCACCACGAACGCACTTCTCTTAAACTTTTTACTTGCTCCTCCAAGTTCTCCTGGACCCCCACAGAGATAGAGCTTTATCACTGAATGGTTTGGGTTCAAAGGAACCCTAAAGATCATCTAGTCCCAACCCCCTGCCATAGGCAGGCACACCTTTTGCTAGACCAGGTCACTCAGAGCCCATCCAACATCGCTGTGAACACTTCCAGGGATGGGGCATCCACAGCATCTCTGTGCAACCTGTGCCAGTGTCACACCAACCTCACAGTGGAGAATTTCTCCTAACATCTAACTGACCTATTCTCTTTCAGTTTGAAGCCATTCCCCCTGTCCTGTCACTACATGCCCTTGTGAAAAGTCCTACCCAAAGTTTCTTGCAGGCCTCTTTAGGTACTGGAAAGTGCTCAAAGGTCTCCCTGGAGCCTTCTGCAGACTGAACAAACATAGCTCTCTCCTACTGTCTACACAGGAGAGATGCTCCATCCCCTGAGCACCTTCATGGCCTTTTCTGAGTTCACAGTCACAGAAGACTGGCTGAGATCAGAAGGGGTCTCTGAAAGTCCTCTGGCCCAAGCCCTCTCCTCGAGCTGGGCCACCCACAGCCATATGTAACCTCTTCATGCACTCATGGGAAGGAGAGAGCAGCTGGGTCCAACCAGAGCTTAACCAAAAGATTGCAAACTAGGTATTATGAATTATCAACGTATATAGTTTTCCTGTAGAAACTAATTTCCAACCACGCATCTAAGGAAAAGAGTAAGACTTAAAAAACCCTCAGGCTACAAAAAATGAATAAATAAAAAACTCTACCTGCACTGCAAACCACCTGGTGCAGCTTTTATTTGCTCTCTCCTCCTTCTCATAGATATCACCCCAGCCACTGCCACATTCCCACAGATGATGGCTGGGATACTCCTGCAGGCTATGGCCCAACAACCAGTGACACTCAGTTTGCTGACATGTGGGACACTTGCACAAGAGACATAGAGCTCCCGGAGCAGGTCCAGCAGAGGGCAACAAAGATGATGATGGGAATGGAGCATCTCTCCTAGGAAGAAAGGCTGAAGGAGCCAGGCCTGATCAGCATCGACAAGAAATCATTGAGAGGAGACCTCATCAATGTGTATAAATATCTAAAGGAGGGGGTTAGGAGGAAAACGGAGCCAGGCTTTTCTTGGTGGTACCAAGCATTAGGACAAGGGACAATGGGCAGAAACTGATGCACAGGAAGTTCCCCTGGAGCACAGGGAAGAACTTCTTGACGGTGTGTGTGACTGCACACTGGAACTGACTGTGTAGAGAGGTGGAGTTGGTGTGAATACCTCTCCCCGAGGCAGATATTCAAAACTGTCTGGAAACAATCCTGTGCCATGTGTCATTCTATGTCATTCTATGCTACCAACACGGTAAGAAAATCTAGCACACGAGTCAAACACTATTTCCAAACAGCAAAACCAGACCGCTCGCCCCCGCCCCCGCGGGTGTCCCACTGTCCCGCCCGCCCGGGCCCGCCGGGAGCAC
>VZTN01010332.1:35825-142263 GCA_013400515.1 Erpornis zantholeuca
CCCGCCCCCGCCCTCAGCCTTGGCGGGAAACGCTGAGGGCCGGGGTTCGCCCGGCCCAGCCCCTGTGGGCCGCGGTGCAACACCGGGAATAGCTAAACATTTCTCTCAGAAAGGACGTTCTTGGATGTTTGATCTTCGCGTGCTTTCAAGCGTAATCAGCAGGAAAGGAGATTTAACCCGTGGAACAGCAGCTAACGAGCAATCCCCGAGTGATGTCCAGGTGTTAGAAAGACAAATTACTCGTGGGTAGAGTTGCCTTGTTAAGGTTTAGGGCTCAAGGTGTTTCAGTGATCTCCCACCCCGAGGGAGGTTAACAAAGCCTGGGGAAAAGGATGTACCGCTGGTAGTGGACACAAAGAATGCAGAATTTATGGGCCACAAGGACATCTGGCAGGACCCCAAAACTAAAAAGACAACTCAGCAACTGCTGCATCACTCTAATCGGGTAAAAGGTAATTCTGGCAGTGGGAGATGGTAACCACCAACCCACAGACTCAAGAAACTCACGACCCAAAAGAAGAGAAAGGCTGAGTATGGGACTAGTTAGCAGGAGAAGTGAGAGAATCATTAGTAAGCAGAAGATAGAATACTAATTAATAAGAGAACTATGTAACTTGTAGCCAATTAACATTAATGCCTTTGTTTATTAAAATGTATAAATATTGAAAATGTTGGTAGTTGTCATTCTGGCGTTGTAGATTTGCCACCCAGCACCCCTTTTTGTGCGAAACTGTAAATAAATCAAATACCTCAACTCTGTGTGTGGGTTGGCCTCTCACATACCAGGTCAAAGAACCTATTTTGGGACAACAACAACAACAACTGCCCTCCAAACCCCACTCCCTGCCTGCCAGGGGGCCACGGTGCTTGTTATGGTTAATGGTATGATGGCATGAGCTGGGGCCTTCCCACAAAAACAAGGGAAGAAGTTGTGGCACTGGCATCAGGCAACATCCTTCCTGCCCTGCAGCGCTGTGGTGGGAAGAGGAGGAGCTGGTACATGGCCAGAGAAGAAGCTTGGACAGCTGCCGGCCCCAATTCTCCGCTGGTTTCACCAACAGATGCACAGCAGAGCTGAGAAGTGGCAGCTAAAATAACAGCATCTCTTCCTCTGCTCCTCCTACGTTTTTGTTTTGTTTTGTTTTTTTCTCCTATTAGTTGGTGAGGTTGTGCCCTTTAAAAGCAATTTTCTGATGTGCTATAACACATGGTGCACATGGTGTGATTCTTGGGGCTGTCCTGTGCAGGGCCAGGAGCTGGGCTTGGATGATCCCTGTGGGTCCCTTCCAGCTCAGAGTATTCTGTGGTTCTGTGACTCTGGAATACAATTCCTTTTCATGGTTCTTGACTGGTGTGCTTGAGATACCGGAGCACAGACCAAAAATAACAACTTCTTTCTATGAGCAAAAATCCAGAGAAAAATTATTTGCTGTCACCAGGTGCCTGTTAGCACAGCTTTTCCTTTCACTAACGTTGCTGCTTAACATTTCAAGCCAAAGCCTCTCCTTCCCTTCTGCAGTGGAGAACTGTAGGAGAAAGAGCCACAGGTGCGCTCCCGCCACCGGCAAAAACGTGGAACTGCAAGTTAGGGCTTTAACCACAAGAGGTCATGCAAATCCAGCTGATACCGAAGGATTTTGAAAGCGTGTTCCTTCTAAAAGAATTATTTCCTTTTAATATCAAAGCATAAGTTCCATTTAACTTTTCAGAAAAAATGCCATGCGTTCTCTGCCACACATGCCGCGAACTGAAGTACAAAAGCAAAGGAATTTAGTTTCCTGAGAAAAGTGCAGCAGATTCCACTGCATGTGGCCTGTGAAGTGCTTGGAACACGCTGCAGGATAAACCCCTCAGCAGCTGTTGCTGTTCCTATCAAAAACACTCACCAGAATGGTACCTGCACAAGTGCTTCGGTGGCTCATTTTTGCCAATTTTTTGCTGTAAATAGGCAATTACACACAATTTAAATTTTTCTGAATAAAATAACAGTGAGCATCCATCTGGCAGGTAGAAGCAGGGAGATGGGCTGAAGCAGGGAGGGGAGAAACTTGGGAGAGTGCTGAAAGCAGGCCCACTTTTAAAGATAAAGACTGTTTTGAACAGACTCTCAGTAGATTCTCCCTGGAGATGACTGTTGCCTGTTCATATGAAGAATGGAGATGACAGGAGAACATGAAAGGTCATCTGAATGTGGTGGACTCCTGAGCCAGCATGGTATGAGTGCCACAGAAGTTATTTTATTGTTGGAGTGGAGTTTGGTAGCCTTGGGGTTTCTTCAGGCTGGGAGGAGCATGAGTCAGTCCTGGTGACTCTGCTAGAAGAGGGACATGTTTCTGACTTGGGAACACTGTGGATGTTCTCAATTACAAGAAAACATTGTAATTCTTAGACTTTAGAGACCACATGGTCCAGAAGCTTGGGTGAGGGGTCTGGCGACTTTTTAATTTGTCCCATTCTGTGATACCAGTTCTCCAGGTCTGGGGTGCCCTGGTGTCTGTGTCTGGGCATGCCTCCATTTATGGTGACAGCCACTTAAGGAATTTCACACTGGAAACATGCCATAAGTCTGTAGTTTTGAAAGTCTGGATCCAACATCAGACACCCTTGCCAAGGTGATATCCACAAAAATGTAGAAATTAAACTTTGCCATACTGGGTTGTTGTAGATCCCCTTTTCTCTGGGATCAGGCTGGGGGAAAACACAGATCACAACAGCATTTATTAGATATCTTTTGTTATGCTGTTATTAATAGCAAGGGACTCATTACACACAGCATTCATTTATTCCCTCATGTGGTTCTCAAATGTCTGCACTGAAAGGTGGATCAGGAGTTGGGAGACCAACCCCAGCTGGTTACTTAAAGGCAGAGGTGCACATTGATGTGTCAGGGTGTTCAGGAAGTCCCTCCAGATCATTTTGTTTCGTCATTTATATATATATGTGTGTCTCTGTGTGTATGTGTGTGTGTATTTGATATATTCATATCCAGAGAGAGAGAGAGAGAGAGAGAGAGAGAGAGAGGGACAGTCTTGTAGTTTTGCATATAGCAGCCTTCATGGATATAGCCTGGGTAGTACAACACCCATGGCTGATGCCAGTGCATTGGGACAGATTTGGCAGAGTGTCTGTGCTCAGTTTATCAGTTTTTGTGGATTCAGCAGGACTGTGAAGTCTCTGGAGCTTATCAGTTCTTGGCAGACACTCAGATGCTACTGCTTGGCACACACATCTCCTCTCTTCAGCCTGCTTGTTCCTGGTCCCAATTTCTCCATCCACACACGTGCCTTTTAGAGCCATTCACACTAACTCAAGCTGAGGGCGTTTTTAGGACAGGGTCTTCATCTTCTCCCTAGTAAAATACATCATTCTGCTCGGTTTTCTACCAATCTCAACAAGGTAGGTTATAGAATAATTAAAACATGAAAGTCTGAGGTTGTTTGATAGGTGGCTACAAAAGGTGTTATTACTGAAAACTCTACAAACAAGTCTGTCCTCCTCCCTTTTGTTAAATTTCCTACTTTTGAAGAGAAAGCCATTGGGAACAATTAAGTTGCTATAGTGCAGACTTTACACCAAACTCATCTGAACACCAAAAAATGCTGTATTTATCATAATTCTTTTCCTCTCTCTCCCCCTGACAATGCATACGCAAATACTCCCACACAGCCCTCAACCAAGCTTTTTAACTCCCTAAGTTGTTCTGAACATTTTCCATTCTAGATACAGTGGAAATGGCAAGGATTTGTCTTTTTTCAAGATAATACCTCAAAATTTTTGAAACTAAAACAACTTTGGCTATACCCAGCTTTTCTGGATTATACAGTGACCCTCTGCTATACGTAGGTTTAAATCCAGAGTTTAGAATAGTTCATTTCTATATTGTTAGTTGCTGGAATAAGGAAAATGCTAAAAAGGCAATTTTGAGGTCTTTCTGAAAAAAAAAAAAAGAAATCATGTAAATCAAGAATAATACCTAAAATAACAACAACAGCAGAAAAGCAAAGTGCACTTGAGGCCAGGTGCCTGGTTGTTTATCTTCTGTAGTGTTTGCTGTCTCTCGATGTTCTTTGGAAGATACTTTTAACAGGAAGGAAAAGTCATTCCTCAGGTGAAGGATCTCTCTCTTGAAGTTGCCAGGTACAGTCAAGAGCAAATTGGTGAGGCTTAGGGAGCAGCAGGAGCAAGGCTGCTCCTGGCACAGGCAGAGCCCTTGCTGACCCAGCTGATGCAGACCCCCAGCTTCTGAACCAGAGAATGCCCTGGGTTGGAGGGGACCTTTGAATATCACCCACTTCCAGCCCCCTGCTATGGGCAGGGACACCTCCCACTAGACCAGGTCACTCAAAGCTCCATCTGACCTTGCTCACTTCCAGGGATGGGTCATCCATAAGTTCTCAGGGCAGTCAGTTGCAGGGTCTCACCACCTCTGTAGTAAAAAAGTTCTTCCTTATGTCCAATCTAAATGTACCCTCTGTCCTGTCACTGCAAGCCCTTATAAAAAGTTTATCTTTGAAGTCCTTGAAGTACTGAAAGTTAATAAGTTTTCCATGGAGCCTTCTCTTCTCCATGCTGAACAACCCCAATTCTCTCAGACGTTTTTCACAGGAGAGATGCTCCCGCCCTATGAACGTTTTTGTCCTTTGGAGTTGCTCCGACAGGTCTCTCTCCTTCTTGTGCTGAGGACCCCAGAGCTGGGTGCACCACTCCAGGTGAGGTCTCAGCAGAGAAGAGAAGAACCATCTCTCAACCTGCTGGCCACGCTTCTGATGCAGGTTGGGTTTCTGGGCTGCAAGCACACACAGATGGATCATGTCCAATTTGCCGTCCATCAGTGTCCCCAGGTCCTTCGTGGCAGGGCTGCTCCCAATCCCTTCATCCCCCAGCCTGTGTTGGGACTGGGGATTGCCCTCACCCACGTGCAGGACCTTGCACTTGGTCTTGTTGAACTTCATGTGACTCATGGGCTTCAAGCCTGTCCAGGTCCCCCTGGATGTCACCCCATCCCTCAGGCACATCAGCTGCATCACTTGGCTTGGTGTCATCTGCTAATTTGCTGGTGCTGTGCTTGATCTCGCTGTCTGCCATTGATGAAGATATTAAATACCATTGGTCCCAGTCTGAGGGACACCACTCAGTCCTGGTTTCCCCTTGGATATTGAGCTGTCTGGGCAGAGCAGGGTGCTGATCACCACAGCAGCCCCAGGCAAGGCAAGGGGGTGGATCAGATCCAGGGTCAATCCAGGAGGAAGGGCTGCAGGCAGGCACAGCTGCAGGGAGCATTGCTTAGGCAGGGGCTGGGTCCTCAAGGCAAAAAAATTGTCGATATCAAACTTTTGAAAGCTCTTCAGACAAAATTTGCTAAGAGAGAGTGAGGGTTAATGTCAAGAGCAGTCAAGGAAATTTCACTTTGATGTGTGTTTGAAGCACCAGCTCTGTGTACTACCCCTCTCTATACATCTGCTGAGCTGAGTGACAAATTTGCTTCCAGAGCTAACAGAAAGCTCTTAAAATGAGAAAAAACAACTCAGGTCTAGCTATTATGGGTAGAATTTTCTCATTTTGAAAAAAACTGTTAGGATTTTATCAACCCAATATTCTTCAGTTGTCCCACTGTGACAAATGCAACAATTTTCACTTCCCCCCTTTATTATAAACACATTTTCTCAAAAATTTTTAATATCTTTTATTTATATTTTTGACACAAGACATGACTGTGGATGAAGCTCATGGGATTTATTAGGGCTGCTGCAAACACCCAGTAACTATAAAAAACAAGTGAAATAACTCTGTCATGCAAATAGCTTATGGGGAGTGGAAAGAGGAGTCCACTGCTTCCTTTGATTAATGTGTGTCCTTTCTCTGAGTCTGACTTGAGCTGCTTTTGTCTCCACAGAGGTGAGGTGATCAGAGGTAACCTAAGGCCCTTACCTTGCTGACAGAGGCTGCCAGGCCAATCTTAGACTGTGAGGTGGAAAAATTCACAGAAATATATTCATCATGCTGATGTAGACAGGACTGAAGGCAATGTTGACCTTCCTCAGAAGTTGCCCCAAAGGAGAATTTAGGCATGAGATGAATGCTGCAAACAAGACAACCAGTGAAAATGTTAAATTTTAAGAAAAATACGATCATGACAAAATGTTTATGAGTACTGAGGTCATTCTGACCTAAATATGATTGATCTGGTAGGCTGATAAAAATCATCTGTTCTCATACACTCATTTTGTGCAGGCCTGGAAAAATGTTGGGTGTTTTTGAAGTTGAGTTTAAAGGGCATTTTTTCCCCAGCACTAAGTTTACCACTTGTCAGCATCCAGCATACATAAATCAGACTGTTCATGCAGTAGCTCATTGTCCTGTAATTGGGCTGAAAAACCACCTTTATTTTAGTAGCAGAAGATGATTAATTTTCTCTCTGCTTGCTTTTTTGCATGTCTGCAGACATGCAGATTCCTTGTACTACTTTTAGGAAAGCTTGTACAGCAGTGAGAAATGAAGCAAGAACTGCATGTTTATTTTGGGTTCTTTTAATGTCAGTGTATGACTAAAACCTTTTTACTGTTTTTCTTACATGACAAAGCAGCAAAAAGAAGATAGTAATATATTCCTGAATAAATTACATTTATTCAGAAATATATTATTATGTAATATTTCAGATGTAATATTTCTGAATAAATTACATTTTAGCATGTTTTGCTTATATTGTGCCTTCCCTTAGAGGCAGATCTGAAGTGAGATGAGAGCTGCTGGAAAAGCATGCAGCAGAACTACCAGAAACAGGAGTTCAAAAATCAAGAAGAGTCTTTACATAACCTGTGAAATGAATTTACAACCAGAACTGCAGACAGTTCTGGTCTGTGCATAATAATAGAATGTCCTAAAAAAAAAAAAAAAAGGCCCAAAAAAAAAAAAAAAAAAAAAAAACAGAAGGGAAAAAAAAGCCAGGAATCAAAATAAAAATGGGCCAAGGCTGAAGATGATCAAACTCTTCTCCATGATTCCATCCTGCTCCCACAGAACAGGAACATTCATCTGCTGATTTTGTTGGGTTCAAGATGCTCCTGCTATTTGAAAGTGTAGTAGCCACCCACAGTTATCCTGTTTCCTGCCTTCTGTTTTATTGTACTTCTATTAATAGTATGAACACTTGTGGATTTTTCACTGATACAGTTTGATAATTTCAATTTGCAAAGAAAAAATAACTTGCAAATCCAGAGGGAAAAAAACAACTGTAATCAGTCTGACCTGTATAGCACATGGCATTGAATTTCCCTGAGTCAATCCCTGTTTAAATCAGATGATCTCTTGTGGAAAACAGAGTTTTGATTTAAAGGTTTGCAAAGACAGATCATGGCAATGGTCTGTTAATTAAGTACCATGAGATATTTGCAGCCATCAGGGCAGGGTAGATAAATTTGTGCTGGATGGGTAGGGTTAAGCAAGTTCCAAGTTTTTTCCCAGCACTGAATCAGTAAATTGGTGTTGCAAAAAGAAATTATTTGTATTTTGCATTACTGATGTCCTCTTTCTTCAGAGTTGTCACCTGTCAGCATTGGTGCTGGGTGAGAGAGGCAACTGGGAAGCAGCCTGGTGATGAAGAACCAGTATGGTCACATCAAATGTTTCAGTCATGCATCTCTGCCAGAAATTGAGCTGAAGGAAGATTGGTTCCTACTAATTAAAATGTGGCAGACAAAAAGAAGAGGCTTCTTTATTTCCCTTTAAAATCTATAACTTTGTTCCTTATGTGGAGCTGATCTATTGCCAAGTGACTTTGGCACTAAATCTGGAGAATATCTTCCAAAAGTTGTTTTTCTGAGGCGGGTGCAGGCTGGGACAAGGGTGAGGTGACGTGGGGAGAGGTGGCCTGTTCTGCTATCACAAGGTGCTCTGAGTTTCACTGGAGGAATGTTGTGCCCAGTGAGCCCTGTCCACATTAAATCCATC
Source organism: Erpornis zantholeuca (assembly GCA_013400515.1). NCBI lineage: Eukaryota > Metazoa > Chordata > Aves > Passeriformes > Timaliidae > Erpornis > Erpornis zantholeuca. Next base: position 43,773 of record VZTN01010332.1, read on the forward strand.
CTCTGACTCAGACCTCAGCTGATAACTGCTTCTCTTAGCAAGAGAGAGAGTTTAACTACAAGCCTTTGCTGAATCTGTATGCTTTTAGAAGGAAATGGTAACAAGTCATCCTACTGGAAATAAGTAGCTCATTAGAACTCCTACTCTGAGCCCTTTTTTGCAGACTTCTTTGTGCAGGTGCTCTGAGAGGTCTCTTTCCTGAAGTTTCTGTTTGTTAGCAGCTTTGTATTTCTGTAAGTTTATTTTTAAGCATGCATGCACTGAGTTTGTGACAGTCGAGAGCTTACTCACTGAAGTGAGTTTAGAAATGAATTTTCCCCACAATGGCCAGGTTGGTGCTTGTAAAGCAGCACAGAGGGCAGAAGGGCACAGAGATTCACAACATGACTTCACATACTTAATAAGAGGTTTTTTTCATTAAATTCACTGCCTGTGTGCTTGTAGGTGCACCAAGGAACTGGTCCAGCACACGTTTCTCTAACCTGGCAGTTCACTTTGTAAGATGCCTCAGTTTTATAACGCTGCTGTTTTAATGCAGCTTGGTTTTCACTATCACGTCAGCAGATGGACTTGGGAGCCACATCACATGAATCTTCCATGGAGGCAGGGCTTGAGATCTCTGAGGTGGCACTAATGACCTCTCCTTGAAACAAGTCGTGCTTGGCCCAAGGTAGAGCAGGGATCCCTCTGTGTGAATATAAACCAGGGGAAATGCAGAGGCTGAGGGCTCACCATGGATTTACCAGGGCTTTCATCTTGCTCATTCCCATGATGGGAAAGACAATCTGCACCAATCTCTTCTCCTTCCTGTACGTGGCAGTGCTCTGTGTGTCACCTCACTTGCTCCTGTCCACACGGGGCTCAGGACCCTCTCTGTGGTTATCTCCTTTTTTTGCTGCCTACACCGTGTCTCCCTTCACAGACACGAGGTTTCCCTCATTTTTATTCTATTTTTCCTGTAGCTCTTCCTTTTCTCCACAGGCTTCTCCAGTCCCTGCCAAGAGCTCCGCTTGGTGCTGTTTTTCTTTTCCTTCTCGTTCAGAAGGAAGCCATACAGGATTCTAATATTATGTTCTCCACCAAGCTGCTGTTCACAGGCGTGAGGACAATGTTGTGCTGTAAGGTGTTGATCTGTAGGTGGTTATCAATCTGTCCTCATTCCCCTCCTACTTTTCACAAAGCTTTGACCACCATAACTGAACAGAAACAGCAGCAAACCCTGCAGAGATATACCACCACATTTGAATATTGAATCCAGTTCATTATTTTTCATACTGCTTTAATGTTTGGAAAAATATTGTCAAAGCATCAAATAATTCAACTGGTACTGGTCTTCTAGTGGGTCCCTAGTAATTATTATTGAAAACAGTTTCTAGTATAATTGTTCTGGTACATAGTAAGTTATATTATAACCTGCAATCAGTTTCATAATCTCCTATTGTAGTCATAAAAAGAAAATAAAAATACATGAGGTGTACCTGGGTGGCGGCTCTTTCATGATATGGCAATTAAGCAGTCTGGGGAACCAGTGAGGCAAGGAGTGATACAGGGACAATTTGCTTGCAGTACAGAGTTGTTAGATCTATTTTTGCAGCTGGCATCCATGCCTTGGAGAGGCAGGGAATTTAACACTGAATTCATTTCAGGTAAGGGCAAATTAGAGACAGTGCCAAATACACTAATCCTTTCCATAGGTGAGCTCTAAAAATAATTTTATTTCTCAAGCAAGTTTCTATTTTAATCAAAAAAACCCTAAGATTGATTGAGAGTTAAAATTATCTAATATAAAAGGGTGTCCTTCTCCACCCCTTCCTTGAAGTGTCTGCTAAGGCAAGCAATCCAATCATGATCCAGTGAAAATTGTATTACCATGGAACCCTGCACTGACAATTGCAGCCCTGGTGGTCCACACTGAGCAAAAACATTATTTGAATCTTCATTTTTATGATCACTGCAGTATTTTCTTGTCTGTTTTCCTGTGGAGAATTTGGAAGAGAGGCTTTTTCCCAGGACAGGACAGGTAGCCTGCTCTGTGAAATCTTGAGTAGGATGTGCAGCCAGTCCTCACATGCTCACCTTGAAGCTGACATCCAGGCAGCCCCTTGGTGTGATCCAGACCCCCTCCAATACTGGATGACCCTGCTGGCACTCTTCCATATCCAAGGAGTAATCCCCATACTTCCTATGGGCTTCCTGCATTGCTCTGCAGAACCAGCTCCAACTAACCCTTATGGAAGAACATTGCTGGGTGTGAAAAAATGATGGACTCCACCTCTGTTCATTGTATGTATAACACAGGTATCAAAAATACACAAAGTACACAGTTCTGAAAAAATTGCAGGGTTTTAGATATTTTTGCTGAGTTGTAGTGGGATAATTATCCATCTGGGAACAGAACTGCTGAACTGTGAATGGTAAATATCTTGTCTGTGGGGCTCTGTAACCTGTGAACTGTGATTTTCATCAGAAATGGGAGTTCATGTGCCTGTGCCAGACAGCAAATATCTCTATTTCTCCTTTTCACAAATTTGACAGGGTGGTTGAGAGGTTACACTAGTTGAATGGCAAGTCTGCTGCTGTCAGTGCTGCCTGAACTTCAGAAGTTAAAGCTTGTAGTTGTGACATTAATTCATGCATATTTTAAGGTATAATCTCTATCACTAAATTTGACTTTTCCACAGGGTTACCAGGAAACAAGGCCTCGTTTTTACACACTTCCTTTTCATTACTGTTTTTTTTAATTTAGTTTCACATTTCGTGGTCTTCTGTTTGACACATTCTCTTTTCTTCCTGGTTTCAGGAAGGCGACTTCAGCCGGAAGACTCCCACGTCACTGCTTGGCTTGTCTGTTACCACGTGTCTCGAGCATCCTGTGTTCGTAGTAATAATACAGTGCAGGTTCTGTGTTAATAGAAGTACACCTAAATAATATTCACTTGGAGCATCTGGTATCTCCTCCTACATTCTTCCTTAAATCTTAACACAGGGTCTCTTAGAGAAAATCCTGCTTCGCAGTCCAAGGAGCTCATTGAATTGGTACTTTTTAATGCATATATTTTTACGTGTCTCTTTTCTTCTGCAAACGGAAAATGCATTTCACTAGCTGGAAGTGTTTTATGTTGGAAAAATGACTAAATAGATGCAGTAAAATCTGTTAATTTTCTGGGTAGAGTTTTTGTTCACTGTCTTCTTCTCTGCCCTCAGGTGATGGCTCCCAGGCAATTACAGCTGGGCAGCACTTGAAATGGAGATTTGTAATTTTAGAAGAAATTCTTTGCTAACAGATGGCCCCATATTCTTTTCATAAGGACTGCTGAACTCCTTTAGTATCTAATTTAAGTAAAATCAGTGAGCTGACAGCAGACTTATGTTATATTGCCAACTCCGGGCATTAAAAAATAACAAGTTTTTAAAATATAATGAACTTTTAAATTTGCCTGGTAATTTTTCTATCCAAGGCTCTGAGTGGTCTAATTTTCAAATGTTTCCCTGGAAGAATGAAGTAAAGAACTTGCCTTCCTTCCAAATAAATTCTCATGTAATCCTGGGGGTTTTAAAACCAGGTTTTCACAGAAGGTGTCATCTGTTGAGAATTTCACGGGGGAAAAAAAAAAACTGGCAGCTGGCAGTACACAACAGGACAGTCCTGCACCCTNTGAATTTCACAGGGAGAAAAAAAAACCTGAGATTTGCAACTGTGCAGCTGGCAGTGCACAACAGGACAGTCCTGCACCCTCCTGGAGTGCACCTGCTGTGTGTGCCCATGGGTATGGGTTAGTGTCTGCACACACAGACACATGGTGTTAAATACAGAAAGTTCTCTTTCCCAAAAAGAAAGAAGTGCAGCTTCCCAGGAGTGGATGGAGTCTGTTTTCCTTAACTCTCCCCCAAGCTGTGGGAAGTACCTGCAGGCAGGGAGAGCCTAAGGGGGCAGCTGTACATCTCCTGATGTACCTGCCTGGAGCAGCTGGGAAGGGCACAGGAGCTCAGGACTCCCAGCCATCCACCAGCTGCGTGGCTGCTGCCTTCTGCACCTGCTTCAGATGGAGGTGATCACGCGGAATCTCCGCTGCCAGCTATTTCCACCACACAGTCAGCCACGAGCTCAAATCACAGATGTTCACTGATAGTGCCAAGATCAAACCCCCAGCACTTCCACAGCCTTACTCTGCTGCAGAGAGACCAAGCAGTGACCTCCTGCACAAAGCACTGCAGTCATTCCAGGTGCCTGCAAAGCAGGTGTCAGTATACTGCTTGATTTCCAGCAGGTCTGCTTTAAAAAAGTGCCAATTGCCATTCAATCATTTCCCACACCAGTTCTAAATACAGCCCCCAGTCCTCAGCCTCTTGCTTCCACCTGGTTGACTGAGAGCAGCCCAGCTTTGTGTAGGACAGGGATGTGACATCAAGCCACACTGAGATGGGGCACATGCAGAAGCACAGATCTGCCCCAGTATCCTTCCTCTCGTGGTTGCATGGGTGGAAGAATGTGGTTAATGCTTAATTTTTATGGCGTTGGTGCACTGTAATAACACAGTGTCAGGATGCTGGACCAGTTTCTTTTTGGGCTGTCAGTGCATTTTCCTCCACTTTAAGGATCTCATGGCAATGGTCAATCGTCAGAAAAAGCAGCAACTCCTTTCCAAGCATTTTGCCATACAAAGGAGGGGTGAGACAAAAACATCAGAAAGGGAGAATAGAATAGACCCAAAACAGTAAGTGGAGACAAAAAAAAACCCCAACACACACAAAATAAGATAATAAGAATCAGGGCATAGGAGAGAAAAAGAAAAGTAGTTGAAAAAAGAGAAGAGTAATCAATGGAAGCAGGAGGAAAAGGAAATTTAAGCCATGATTCTGGAGGAATACCCCATCTTTCTCCTTAAGGTACCTCCCTGCTTTAAAAGGAGTGACAAGGCTCCAGCTGCACCTGAATATATTTTAAGTGGATTGTCTTTGTCTTCCTGCCAGCCCTACTGCCTGAAATGAGGTATGCCTTTGTGACTTACTCTGGAGAATCATAAAGCTGTTGCTGAGTGAGCCAAATCTATTGGTGTAATCTTTGGTTGGTTTGTTTTTATTTAAAAGGACTGCTTCTGTCATAGCCAAGCCAGGAACCCTGGCAGGGAGCAGCAACACCACCAGGATACTGCAGTAGAGGGAGCCACACCATCAACATCCCTGACTGATAATGTAAGTACAGTGTCTTTCAGTAATTTTTTTTTTTTTAGTGTCCAAGACCTGCACTTCTAAAGAGATTCAAGAATCAAAAAATTTTTTTAAAAATTTCGTTTCTTTGCATGATATTATAAATTGTACTTTCTAATACCCTTATATGGCAGATTGACAGAACTGGTTAGTCTGATTTCTCATTATTTCCCCTCTTCCAGAGCTTTTATTGAAAAAAAAAAAAAGAACTCAAACCAAACCAGTAATATTGCAGATTTTTGTAATCTTTTTTAGGAAAATTCCAAGTTTACATAGTAAACTGTAAAGAAGTTTGAAGGAGGAGCATCCTTGTGATATTTTCAAATCATGTCAGTAAGCACAGTCAGTATTGGCTTCTTCTAAATGTTTTTCAGTTCTGCTATGCTGAAATTGTCTTTTTTCCCCTGCTTACACATTTTGATACCCTTAGATTTTTGTCCCCACTTTCCCTAGTCTCATTGCTGTTGGTAAAAGGTAGGCCAGTTAATATTTGTACTGTTCAGGATATCTCCAAATTGCTGTGTGGTAAAAAAGAGCTCCCCTGCCAAAACTAAAAATGTTTTTAAATGAATTTTTATTAAGTAAAAGCTAGATGATTGTTCATTTTAAATTGTCATGTGAGGTAACAGAAAAAAAAAATGAAGCTAAGAGAAATCTGCCTGACTGATAAATGATATTCCCTAGGTTTGCTAAGTAGCACATTAATGATGCATATGCATTATTAAATTCTGGAGAGCACATCACTGGCATGTAAATTTCCCTTAGGCATGTGGTTAGATCTCTAAGTACCTGCATTTGTCGTCTGAAAGAGTGATTCATACATAGTTGATTGTGATTTCATACCACACTTACACCCTGTGTAAATCCCTCTTTCTGACTGAATTTTTGATTTGAGTATTTATGATAAGCTCTTGCAACTTGGATTCCTAAGATATTATAAGTAAAAGTTTTCAAAATTTAAATGTCATATGAGGTATATTCAGAGGTGACACTTCAGGGCTTTTCAGGTTTAAGGACAGGAAAAAGTTATGGCACAAAACAACTCTCCTTTTAAGAGGATTGACACCTAAAAATGAATTACTTCAAATCCATAGAACAATAGAGTGGTTTGTTTTGGAAGAGACCTTAAAGATGACCCAGCTCCAATCCCCCTGCCTTAGGCAGGGACACTTCCCACTACACCACATCACTCAGAGCCCAACCTGGCCCCAAACACTTCCAGGGTTGGGGCATCCACAGCTTCTCTGGGCAACCTGTGCCAGTGCCTCACCACCCTCAAGCAAAGATTTTCTCCTAATATCAAATCTAAACCTACTCTCTTTCAGTTTGAAGCCATTCCCCCTGTCCTGCCACTACACGCCCTTGTGAGAAGTCCCCCTCCAACTCTCTTGTAGCTCCCTTTAGGTACTGGAAGGTGCTGGAAGGTCTCCCTGGAGGGTCTCTTCTCCAGGCTGAACAGCCCCAGCTCTCTCAGTCTCCCCACAGGAGAGGTGCTCCAGCCCTCTGAGCATCAAATCACCAACTTCATTGAGTTTTGTAGCATGGAAACAACAGGGGCAAGATGTCAGCGAGAGCGTGAGAGGAGCAGTTTGAAAGTCTGACTTTTTACAATTTGGAGAGGAAGAAGTGTGAATTGCTTTCAAACTAGGCTTCTCTGTGCATGAATTACACCATTGTACTTTAATATTCAGTCTGAAAACATGATACTGTAGTACACAGAATTTTGTTTGGGATTACAGGTGGGGAGAATTGTATATAAAGTTTCCTGAAATTTTTCATACAAAAAATTCATTTGCTGTTAATGCACTTTTGGATCAACTGGATTTATTTGTCAATCCAGACCAGAATATCCCCAGTAATCTTCAGCCAACGAATACAGAAAACACCGCAAAATTTAAAAAAAAAAAATATTTAATTTCATATAATATATTATAATGACGTATTCCACATTTTCATTTTAAAATAATGTTTAGCCTTGAAGTTAACTATTTAAGATAGCATGAAAGTATATTAAAATCTAACAAAACTATTTAGTTTGACCTAAAATCATTGTTACTTTCTCTTTCAATCAAGATGAAACCCCAGACTTTTCTTTTGAGTAGACTTTAAATAACCACCCCTTAAACCCCATGTATTAGTTCCACTTCTTTACTTAAATAAAGAATATATTTGTTTCTTTATGTCTCATTTTAGAAAATCTCTGAGCTGCCAATAGACAAACGAGGCTCTATCACTCACCTTCTGCTTGCAGGTGCATCATGTGGGAGGGGAACCTGGACTATTCCTTGCACAGTGGAATTGAGAAATAAAAGTATTCTACTTGAAGGTGCTTGTAATTCTGAAACCAAATGACAAATGGGCTCAGTTCTCATGCAGTAACCCCATGTGCTGATGACTTACAAGGGCAAGGAGGATTTTGTGAATTACAGGAAAGATTGTTAGTGGACATGATATGCCTGGGTTTTCAAAAAGCCTTTGACAAGGCTCCTCATGAAAAGCTATGAAAGAAAATAGGTTGCCATGGGATTGGAGGAGAGGTGCTTTTATGGTTTGAACTGTGATTATGGGATAAGAAGCAAAAAGAAGGACAAAACTGTCATTTTCAGGGCAGAGAAGGGTCAAAAGTAGCGTCTCTCAGAAACTGGATGTGAGGCAGACTTAATTCAACATCTTCATCTTTAACCTGGGGATGCTGGTGGACAGGAACATCCCCAAGTTTATGGGGATTAGCAGTCAAACAAGGCACTGATGATGAAGGTAGAAAAGGTGGCAGATATTCCTCAGTGCAGACAGAAGTATATTTAGCATATCTAAGTCACTCCCACACAAAATTGATCTCCAGACAGGCAGTTGGAGCCCTTGGGAAAGGGCTCCTGCAGCCACCACTGTCAAGTCCCCGGAATCCTTGGCTCAGAGCACAGCAACAGCCAGAAAAGCAACAAAACACCATCAGAAAGGGTCCTGGAAACAGAACAGATGGCACCTCAGTGCCTTCACAAAGGAGCAGGGCAAACCCACAGCTCGTGCTCTGCCTGCTCACAGGTCTGGTCCCAGCACCTCAACGTGGGCACGGAGACACTGGGCACAGCAGTGAGATTTTCAAAGGATGGAGCCATTGCCTTGTCTGGAAAGACCAAAAAGGCTGGGATTGTTTGGTGCAGAGAATAGAAGGAGGAGTGGGCTGTAGCTGAGGTTTACAAATTCACTCTAAGCTGGACAGGGAACTGTTGTTCACCAAGTTGTGCAATGTGGGGGCTGAGGGACACTAATTGAAACTAGTAGGAGATGGCTTTAAAAGAGATGAAAGATGTACTGCTCTACTTAGCAAGGTCTGAGCTTGAATGTAAAACTTGTAAGCTGAGATAAGAACACTTTAACAATTTTAAACAAAGTGAAATATAATAAAAATAGTAAATAATAATGATTTTAAAAAGGAAACAAAAAAGTGATGCACAATACAATTGCTCACCACCCACTGACTGATGCCAGATCCCATTCCTGATGTCAGATTGTCACCTCCTCTGAGTAACTCCCCCAATTTGTATGATGGGCATGATGCTTTGTGGTGTGGTATATCCCTTTGGCCAGTCTGGGTCACCTGTCCAGGCCAGGCTCCCTCACAGGTTTTTTTCTTTACCATACTTCCTCCTTGGCAGAGCGTGAAAAAAAAAAAGGTCCTTGACTTAGGATAAACATGACTTAGCAAAACCCAAAACATCAGTGTTATCATCATTATTCTGCTTCTGAATCCAAAACAGCCCTGTACCAGTTGCTGAGAAGGAGTTAACTCTATCCTAACTAAAACCAGGACAACCCCCAATCCAACAGCTGTGAATACTGAGGGAATGTGCTGCAGAAAAGTGCCCAGGTTCAGGTACTTTCTTCCCAAGGTCTCTCCTGTTGGTGCTGCTGGAGACATGGCTTTTGGTGTGGATGATCCCAGCAGCTGGACCCAGCCCAGGTGTTCATCTATTCCTGTACACCACATTTTCAGTAAAGTCTGGGCTGGTCAATCCCTACGGTACAAAAAGTAGCTCAGTAGGGCTGTCACCCCAGTGCAGGGTGAGCTCAGCACCAGACTAAGGGTCTTTAAAAGTGGGGAAAATAGTAGTTGCTCATCTTCATGGGTTCCCTGGGCATGATCTAAAATTTTCTCATGTTACCTTTATTTTATAGAGGTGAGAACATGCTTTTTACTTGCGTGTGAAAGTCATGAAATGACAGTGAGTAGTCACTTCTCAGAAGTCTCTTCTCAGAGACAGTGACAGCCCCTTCTGGGGAGCTTTTTAAAATACAGAATAAACTGTGAATTAGCAAAGACACACTCCTGTCTGAGTCACCAGCCCAGTCCAAATGACATCTCAAAGCTGTGCCGTGCTGGAAAGGCTCAAAGCTGTGGAAGCCAATTTGAAAAGTACTGATTCTTAACAAATAACAAGGAGTAACTCCAGCAGAAATGAACTGGGCTGGCACAAGACCCCTTCCCTCTTGGTGTAAAAGCCAACCCACAATGTCAAATGCTTTGACTGACTATGGGGTGCCAATACTGCCTGTAGGAGACAAAAGCAAGTATGCATTGAAGGCACAGTAATATGGACGACAAAGCTACAGTCATTATGTAAGACATTCAAAACTAATCCACAAGCCTGCAAAAAAGTCCAAAAAACCCTAGGGTTTATGATGAGAAATACATGTTAAAGGCTTAGGGATTTAATGTGCCTTGCTTTTCCACCATAAAGATTTTTTGTGGGATTTCTGGAACATGAAGTAAGATGCTGCTGCCAAATCTGCAGCCACAGGGGGCTCTCAAGTCATGAAAAAAAGATCTTTATTCCCTTAACTTATTTGGATTTATAGGATTACTGTGCTGAGGACTAGCTGGATGCTAAGCACCCTCCCACATTTCAACTGGCTCTTGAGAGAACACTCAGCAGTTGTTTATCCCACTAAAACAGGTATCTCTGAGAGCATCACAACTGGAAGGCTTCCTGCTCAAGTGATCTCTCAGTCCCTCACCCCAGCACCTCCATTCACACTCCTCTGTGTGGGGTGAACTGAGGGATTTCACGGTTTATTGACAAAATTGTGGATCCATACTCGGGCAGAAAAAAGCCAGGATTGCTTGGCAGAATCGCACTGCATCTTAGAGTGGAAATATTGATCTGGCAAAAGGAGCGTTTCTTACAGCTTTAAAGGTCAAAAAAAGCCTCTCTAAACCTGAGTTGCATGTGGAGACTCACTAGCAACCTGTGCAGCACAGACCACTGCCAGAGACTCCTCTGGAAGGCTGCAACCTTTCGAACTCCTGGAACAGGTCTTGATTATGAACAAATGATTGCATCTTGCAGTCTCTTCATCTTCTGTGTGGCCTTGAAGCTTGTACTGCTGTAGATCCCTCCTTTGTGGTGACCAGAGACAGAACCTGAGGTCTGAAGTTGTGTCAGGGGAGGTTTGGGTTGGATATCAGGAAAAGGTGCTTCACGCAGAGGGTGGCTGTGCACTGGAACAACCTCCCAGGGCAGTGGTCACAGCAGCAAGCCTGACAGAGTTTAAGAAGTGTTTGGATAATGCTGAGCAGGGCCAGGAGTTGGACTCGATGATCCTGATGGGTCCCTTCCAACTCAGCATATTCTGTGATTCTGTGCTTCTGTGATCTTTGTTGCTACACTGATACACACTACAGATGGTTTATACATCTGAGCCAGATTCTGTCTCATTTAATTTTTTTTTCTCTTAACTTTTTCTCCTTCATTTCCTATTCCTCCAAACTGATGCACTTTCGCTCCCATTCTGTTTGCAGCTCTTATGTGTCACATTCTGCTCTCATTACAGTAGTAAAAACCTGGTGGGTTTGGAGTGACACCCATGTGGCTGGCCAGAAGTGCTGTCCTGGGGGCTGAGCTGGGTTATCGAGGTTACTGCCACCCCAAGGGCAGATCCTTGGGTGAGTGCTCCTGCCCCTGCAGCAGAGCTGCCTTTGGAGCTGCTGGCAGGGTTACACATTCAGTGACTCCCTGAAGCCAGAGAACACAACTCAAATCTGCATGTTCAGTGACGCCTGCAGATCTTGGAGAGGCAGTAACACTGAGGGGGAGGTGGTGAGCAGAGCTCCAAGAGTAACCTCTTACCTAACTGAAGTCACAGCAGCAAATCTTGGCTGTAGCCTACGCTGCTCTCTCCATTCTTTCTGCTTCTATTGTTTCTCAATTTATTTCCCTGGTTTCTTAAAAGAAAACCCCAAACAAATCTGAATATCTCTTTCTTTTAACTTCTTTTCCTCAGAAATGTGGCCAGATAAATGGGGCTACTGAGAGAGAAGTAAGGATAAGTATAAATTAATTCACATATAGTTATATTTCTCATTCTATTTGTATTCCAGATGCTCTACTAGGACTCCTTCCTTCTTTTTCTTTTATCTCCCTGTTAAGGTTTTCTTTATTCTGCAAGCCAGTAGTACACCAAAGGTTATATTGAGTTCACAGCGGGATAGAGACCTCAGTGAGTTAAATGTCATGGTTTTTTCTAGTAAATCAGAAATAAGCATATTTTCAGGCCCTTGAGAATACACTGTCAGATCACAAATATTCAAACCAACTACCATTAGCTGATTAGCAGCTGAGCAATTACAACAGCTTTGCCCAAAGAAGGAACTTCCCCCGCTGCCACACACACACTTAAAAACCCACTTAAAAGCCTTTATTAATTACAAAAATACTTAAATGATTTAACAGATGAAAATAGTAACAAGTACCAAAAGGCCAGATGATGCTTTCGGTTTTATCACATAATTGAGTTTCAAAAATGGAGATGAGCCAATTCTATAAAGCAGGAGTAAAGAAGGCTGATAACATTATGGCTCAAAGGGAGGAATGGCTTTCATTAATTCTACTTTTCTGCAGAGTCCTGGCTTTTTTTTCTGCTGCTAGCCTTAAGTGCCTAATTGTTCAACATGGTTTCTTGACAGATTCAGCTTTCTTTTATCCCCATGTGTACTTCCAAGGCTCTCTACACAAAAAAATAACAGCTTAGCAAGCTATGCAACATTCATGAACCTTCAACATTACTTTTCATTACACCCTTTTATTAAATGACATTCCCAATATGTGGTGGCTGGAATAAAATAATTCAGAGCCCCTAAGTATTGCCAACAAGACCTTCATGACTCTCCACTCAGGAGCCTTCTGCTCCTGGTTGTACTTAACCAGTGAAAGTAGCAGTGGAAAACAAAATACTTCTTTTTTTGCAAGAGAAGAAGGAAGAGTGGCAGGGTAACCAGTAATGCCTACATTAATTTGCAGGGCATGATGATTTAGTGAGTAGGGAGGGCTTGCCACACTTAGCTGTTCCTACCTTTTCACTGCTCTTTGCAGGGATGATTGTCGCTGGATTTGCTGGGACCATGGGTTCAGGAATAAATATGAAATCAAGTTGCATACAGGAGTTCACACTCCTTGGAGCACATTTCAGGCTCTCAAGCATATCACATTGCATCAGTCTCTTTAGAGCTCTTGTTTCAGGCCCTCAGGCAGATGACATTGCATCAATTTCATATGTTAAAGCTTAAAGCTTTCTGTAAGGGCAAGAAACTTGCCATTCTTTTTCATGAAAATGCAAAATCTGATGTAATCGTATGGCACTGTGAGCTGGAGCCCAAAATAACTGCATTATACTGCCTTGACCATAAAATTGCTGAAGGATTTACAGTATTCCCTAAAAGTCCCTACAGAGGAACAGCTCGACTAGCACAAGAGCTAAGAGGACTGTAAGTCATTTAAACAGTGCAGGGACTGTGAAGAACTGGGTAGTGTCTCCTGTGTGCATCCCACAGTATCAGCTCAGAAGCATTTCAAGGAACCCCAGACTAGCAGCCATGGGATGGTCCCATCTTCACAGGGGATGTTTCATAGGGATCCTGGAAGGCCTTTGTCCTTTCACACCCTGCGACAACACTGAGAATGAAAGAAGAGCTGCACTGTTCTAGAGAGCCCAAGCCTTCCTTTGCAGTACACCCATGGAAACTTGGAATGCCTGGATGGTGTTCTGGGCATGCCCACCGGTGTGGAGAGTTCAAGCTGTCTGGCATCTTCAGTGAAGCAAGAGATGAAAGGATTCCAGGCACACAATATTCGCTCTCCTTTGTCTCTTTGTGATGCTGACAAACACAGTCCCCCATCAAGGAAGCATCCACCAAAGCGTGGTTTTCAATTTTTTTAATTTAGAAAGACCCTCTAGTTCTTTCAGATTCCAACCTGCTGTTAATAAGCGCTGATGACTTTGCCAAAACTGATGTTCAGATTCTTAAATGATTACTTTTATTTTACTCCGCATTGCACAGAGTAATTTCAGTTTAATTATTTCTGGGATGTGGGTTAAAGAAATTGTAAGGGGTAATATGTCAAACACAAGGTAGACTCTTCATTACCTAAAAAAAGAAATATCAATTTTATGGGTGGGAAAAATAATTTGATTTATTATTTTACCAAACAGGTCTAATTCCCTTAATACTTCTTTAGAATAAGCTTTGAAGTTATAGTTTTCCTCTATAGTAAATATCTGATACTTGTTTCTGTTCTGTTATTGATAAGAAAGAATTACTTGTTAGCTTTTCTAACATTTTAATTCATAATATGTTTGAAACTATGCTTTCTGTAAGGGTGCTGCACTACTTTTGCCAAAATAATTTGGAGATTGAGCTGGTAACCAATCTATGTGTCTGACAAAGCGAATAAATGTAGCTAACACAAGAAAATTACTTACACAATGAGTCCAAACATGTTTTTTAAGGGTTGCATTTTATACTCACAGGAAACTTTTGGAGCAAGTAGTTTTAGTTTTCAGGTAGCTTCCACTGTACAGAGAGAATTCCTTGCTCTTTGAATTTGGTAGGCCTGGCTTGTGTTCTCTGAAGAGAGTTTTAATAAATAGAAACACAATAAAGCAGATTTTACTGGTTAGATACAATGAGATGTATCCTGGGAATAAATCTCATACACACAAAAAAACCTGAGCGCCAGCAAATAGCAAATTTGAAAATGTTCTCTGAGATTTGTAATAAGAATTTCTAGATCAAGAGAATATGATTGCCTGCATCTGATACCTCTTAGTCCTTAATTGCATTCAATTAAATCAGTTGTTCAGGAGCTTGCTATCCCTTCTCAGATTCTCAGACAGCTGCAGCATAAGTTCTGATAGATCTGAGTTCATAAGTAATTTATTAGGTTTAGTCTCACGCTTGTCAAAAGCGTCAAAACTTACAAAAATATTCTGGTAGGTAATTTCTAGCAGTGGGAAGCTTTTTCCCTTCTGAAACCTGTGTGATGGTCGTGAACATCTGCTGTAATTTTGTGACTACATTTGCTTGTCTTGCCCAACTGGGTCTTCTTCCAGTCTGTAAGTAGACTGAGATTCAGAAGGAAAAAAAAATATCCAGCAGCACAGGGTAAAAATTCCCACTTTCTCAAATAGCAAGGTCTATGTTATGAAAACTAAGCAGGGAGCTAGAGCCACGAGTTTCCTCCCTCAGCCTTTGTTTATAACATTTCCAGTGTCAAAGCTGCTACTTCTGCGAGCAGAGCAGGAGAAAATCGATTTTGAAATACAGTATGAGATGGTGCAAAGCCCTTTGGACACGGCACATAAAATAAAAGGATTTTATTCTTTCGGGAGACAGCAAAACTACTTAGATCAGCAAATCCTGCACCTTCACCCAGCTTTCTGCTCTTGCTGGGGTGGTGGGTACCCACGTTTTGCTCTAGGGTAGAGGTGGGACATGGCTGGCCCAAAGAGCTCTGCGCCTCTTTGGGATCTCACAGTCACACACTGTGAGACTTGTTGCCATTCTTCTGAATGGTGTTTGTCTTCCTGCAATAAATCTGCGATTTTCAGGGAAATCTAGTTTAACTTTACCTAAAGAATTTCTTCTCGCATAAACTCTCACAGAGTTAGGCTACNTTCACTCTGATTATTTCAGTTTTTTTCATCACCAAGTAGTGGTGCTTTTTAAAGCACCAGTAGTAGCATTGTATGTCTAAGAGAATCACCCAGGGTGATAAGGATTAAAAATAGGTTTTATCAGACAGACATGGAAAAACAGGTAATCTTTCAGCCAATTAAAAACTGGCCAAGTGTTTTAATGAAATAGTACTTTAGATTTCCTTTTAGAACATAGGATGACTTCAAATAAGTTGTGGTTTTGGTCACTCATGAATTTGAACAGCATAAAGAGGCTTTGAGCCGTCCTACGCAGTAACCCCTGTCAGCCCAAAGGTTCATTTTCCACTGCAGGGTGATAATTATCCTTTTTCTCCTCTATGTTCACTCACACTATTATCTGGCATCCTTTCACCACGATTTTATTCCTTTTTGCTAGGTTCTCTTCCTCCTGTAGACTAAAAATAAGCTCAATCCCTATATATGATTTGCCTTTGCTTCTTAACCTGATAAAAGTATATTCAATGTCTGCAATAAATTATTTTTTACAAAATATTATTTTAGCTTTACATTTTCAGAATCGTGTTCATAAATGTGATTGTTTTGCTGCTTCATTTCTCTTGCCTTAATTCTCTCCTCATCTCTGAGTCCAGTGTATTTCCTTGGAATGCCTTGATTTCTGTGCCCAACACATAACGTGCCACTGCAATTCAGCTGCTGCAAACCTTTGCATTTAGAAGTCATGGACACTCAGGGACACAGAATGGCTTTCAGCAAGAGCAATACCACCAGAAACCGAAGATTTTTGTCTACAGAAGAGATGCAGCACCAATTTAAATGCCTCATGTGCTCTTGTATCCCTTGTGCCTCAGCCCTGACCTTACAGACTGGAGTTTGCAGCTAATGGACCTCATGATAGCTTTTGATTTTCCCAGGGTGTCTGGAGGTGGCTATCTCATGGCCCATGCCATCAATCAGGAAACATCAATCTCTAAACCTTTACAAGGCCTAATGGCTCACATAATCCCAACTTCCAGCTATAGGAATATGATATTTTAAGCTGCTGCCTGTCTTGTCCTTTTGGATTCTTACCCTGATCAGTTGAATGTCTGTCCAATTAATCCACAAAACACAGAGGATGAAAGATGATTATTTTTGCTTCTGCTTCTTTTGCAGAATCAAGTCCATTTGTCTTAGGCTTTCAGGCTCTGGACACTTTAATGAAGTGTTGACATGTACTAATGGCAGGCAGGGAACTGCAGCACTTCTGTTTGCAGGGTTAATGTCTCCTCATTTTGGACTGGGCATCCTGCAGCGAGGACTTGAAACTACCACAGGCAAAATACAGGACATTTTGAAGTAGACTCTTCAGAATTTTTGAGCACTGAGAAAAGTGGAGTTAATATACCACTGGGATTTTACACATTTTTACCATATGAGGCTGACAACCTGTGATGAAAAGCAGCAAGGAGTATATGGGACAGGAGATGTCTACAGTGCCTCGCAGAAGAGATAAAATACATCATTTGAAGTCCCAGGCTTTTCTCATCCAATTCCAGTATTCCAGCCAGTTTGCTGAGTTTTTACATCTGTGGCTACAATGAAAACATTTTATCAAACATGAGGCATACTTACAAAAAGAAATAGCTGAATGGGCTAAATGAGGCTGCTTCTCCAGATGTAAACAAATTCCAACCTTGTATAAACTTCTTGACATGCAAAGGCACAGATTGGTTTTGAATTAATGCCAGAAAATCTAGACTTCGATCAGTCATAAATTTTTTGACCAAGAATTGGTCAAATACAAGAACTTGTTTATCAGATGCAATTTAATGAAAGAATTTCAGTTTGCTAGTTTGCTCCTAAATTTTGCTGAAGTGAAACATCACCTCCCAGGAATTATTTGGATAGCCAGTAACACGGGCTTATATT
Source organism: Erpornis zantholeuca (assembly GCA_013400515.1). Classification (NCBI taxonomy): domain Eukaryota; kingdom Metazoa; phylum Chordata; class Aves; order Passeriformes; family Timaliidae; genus Erpornis; species Erpornis zantholeuca. The sequence goes on from VZTN01010332.1 coordinate 60,843, forward strand.
GTGAAGCAGAAGTTAGCAGGGGATCTCTTTTACTAACCTTTTAAGAAGCTCTCCAGAGAGATTTTTCTCTGCACAGAAGGGCCTATAGGAAGCAGCTTGCTTTTAGCAGATCTGTGCTCTGCCAGCAAAGTGTTGTGCTGCAATCACAGCTCTTGGATTAAGCCAGAGGACAGATTTAAAGCTCTGAGTCACATGAAGAGGACTATGTCCCTGCACATTTTTTTCTGGCCACTTGTATTTGTGAAGAGTACAAACTACATAGCCTTTCCCCAGAAGACTATGTGGGATTCATTCTGGATTGCCAGGTACTTTGCTATTTTTCATAAATCAAAGAATGTTTTTAACTCCAGCAGAGACCATGATCAGCAGTCACTTGCGGACACACACACCCTTACAGAAACACTGTTTTACTTTGCAAGGCAGAAGACAGCATGTGCTCTCCTCCCAGTCTGCTGCCAGAAGCAGTTTTTCCTTACCTTCCCACTCCGGTTACCACACCAAGGCAGAGGACTTAAAATAACCAGGAGAAATAAGATACTACTAAGCTGGGTCTGCTTTACCAGGCTGACCCCCTGAAGAGTCAGAAGTCAGCTGGTTAGGCACTGTGATTGATGCTTTAGAAAGGAGGAAAAGTTCTTCCTAAGCATTATTGCCACTGGGATGGAGTGATTCATCTTCCCCAAACTTGTATAGGAGCTCTGCCCTCACGGAAGCATCCAGGATGCAAAAATCTGACAAGAAGGTGTGATGATTTATTAAAGGTCTTTGCTCTGTCTCACAGACACTCTCCATTTGCCACTGGATGGTATTCCCTAGAAGGGAATGTCAAAAGGAGGTCAAGTGTTTTATCACACTGCATGGGTGACACACATTAGGCAGTAAGAGGCAGGATACAAAGACTTGGAGAACAGAAGCCCTGCAAGAGTTGCGCACTCTTCCTGTTCTGGAGACAATTTCACCACTGACAGAAAATAAAAATCACCTCCCCCTCATCTCCTCCTCCATATCTGCTCTCCTACCCTGAGTTCTCTTCCTTTCTGGCTTTCCTATTGACGAGGATTTTTTTACACTTTCCTCATACAACCTAAAGACTGACCTGCTTCAGTGCCTTCACAATGAAAGTGAAAGCTATGATGACTAAATTATGCCTTTTAGGAAGTTTGGAGAAATAACTTTGACAGTCAAAATGCAATTGCAGCTGGTTACTTAACTACCTGGCACCTTCCCCGCACTCCTTGACCAGGATAGAGCTGACAGGTGAGGTACAATAGGACCACAGAATTGTGTAGATTAGGAAAGACCTATAAGATCATCGAGTCCAACCTTAACTGAGCAGTGCCAAGCCCATCACTAAACCAGATCCTAAGTGCCACATAGACTTCCAGGCATAGTGACTCAACCACTTCCCTACATGTTCTGTTCCAATGCTTTACAACCCTTTTGGTGAAAAAATCCATCCCAATATCCAATCTAAACCTTCCTGACCGCAACTTGAATCTGTTTCCTCTCCTCCTGTGACTTGTTGCTTGAAAGAGGAGACCAACACCCACCTGGCTACACCCTCCTTTCAGGTGGTTGTAGAGTGCGATTAAGGTCACCCCGGAGCCTTCTTTTCTCCAGGATAAACACCCCCAGCTCCCTCAGCTGCTCCTCATCAGACTTGTGCTCCAGCCCTTTCCCCAGCTCCGTTGTCATTCTCTGGACATGTCCCAGCACTTCAATGCCTTTCTTGCAGTGAGAGGCCCAGAACTGGACACAGGATTTGTGGTGTGGCCTCACTGGTACAGATTTACTACTTGGTGCCACTGAGGATGATGTCAGGGCACGCCTGCTGTGGGGGTCCCAGCTGTTTTGAGGGTGTGTGGCCAAAGGACTCTGAGTGAATCAGGTTTCTGCCTCGCTCCTCTCCTGCCAACTGCCGAGTGTATTTTTAGCAATATGTTTCCCTGACCCTGCCAGCTTCATTCTTCCTGAGATCCTAATAAGTGCCGGCTACTGCTCTGGGGCCATGGCTTGTGCTTTCAGGCTGGCTCTGCTTGTCTGCTGGAGCCTGACTACAGGGAAATGCATCCTGCTGCCTCAGTGGCAGGTTGACAGTTTTTCAAGCACTTTTTGAACCTCATCCAGATGGATCTCACCAGTGGGACAGCTTACACTGCTCCTGCCAGCAAGGAGAATCCGATGTGTTTCTTGCACCCCAGGCCAGATCTCTCCTGGGCATTCACCTCCTGTGCAGTGAAGTCCTACTGCTTTCCCCAGGGCAGAGGAAGAAACATATTCACCCTGAACCCATATGAGTGGTATCAAGGGACTGCAAAAATGCCAGAACTTCTGTAATTCCTGCTGCCACTGCTGACAGGCAGCTGGCAGAGCAGGCAGGAATGGCAGTGAAAACATAGGAAGGCTACTTTTTCAAAAAGGTGGGAAGGAAAAGTTAGAAAATACTAACTTTCTAGGGGAGGCAGAGGAAGATAAGAAAGTGAGAGATGTGGCAGTGCCCCATCTTCTCCACACTCTGGCCCTCTGGAAGTTGTGGGATCAGAAAACATCGAATGAACAAAAGAGTTTGTTCATTACTATTTTTGTTCTGCTAGGCTTTCAGTGCATTTGTGCTGCAGCTGCAAAGGTGACCTGAAGAAAAAAAACACTGAATCCTCTCTAATAACCTGTGATCTTTATATTTGTGGCTTGAGTTTTCCTTGTCAAAATTCCCATAGCTTTAATGCTACGACACTGGCTCCTGGACTGTGAACAGACGTGTTAACTACATTTTCTGTAACATCCATCATGCACTGCTGCCAGATCTGTTGTTTTTGCCTGCAGTACAGATGTTCCCTGAGAGCTTATCAGGAAAGTACTTACTGCTTTTTCACTGCTCTCTGCTTGCTTGCATCAACCCTCTCCTATATTACATTCTTCCTTCAGTCTGTTATCACTTGTGCTGGGAAGACTGTTTTGACAATCTGCAAGATTTGGATTTTCTTCTATTTTACCATGTCATGTTTTCCTGGACAACAACTCCTGCAAATCCACGGGCAGGTTACTTGAGGTCAGACCAGAGGAGGACTCTCCAGATGTCCCTTGCCTCATTATGAAGCTGCCATATTCAAAATGCAGTGGTATGCAGCACTTGTGCTCCACCTAGAAGCCCTCCAGAATTCTTGTCCCTGGCTTACAGAAGCACATCCCCTAGCTGAAAATGTCTCAATGCAGGATCAAATATCCCAACTCTCCATTCAGATCTTGCATCTCCTCCTTCACTGAGCTCAGCCCTGTTGAGAGGCAGCATGACCCTCCCCAGTACCAACCTGCTGCTGTGCTGCAGAGCACAGATTGTTGAGAAACTGTGCCCTCTGCCTTCATGTGCCATCACCACTGGAGCTGATCATGGGCTCAGGAAGAGTGGAAATGTTATTCACAAACCACTTCACTCACTGCTTCCAGCCTCTCCTTTGTCAATGGTAGCTATCATTGGACAGGTGGAGGCTGAAGGAGCCCTCAAATAATTCTTCTTTCTCTATGCCTAAAACTTTTGTGGAGTTTGCTTCCTTCCCCAGCTTTCAATTTTACTGCTGTAATCTCACCTGTTTCACAGATTGTTGTTACTTATGGAGGAGCAGGCAAATCAAAGGGAATCAGCAGAACTCCAGAAAAACTCAGGTGGCAAAGGTAGAAGTCCAAGTCACCTAACTGGTTAAATAAAATAGGTCATAAAATCGTGGAGTCCTAGAATACCTCAAGCTGGAAGGGACCCACAAGAATCATCAAATCAAACTCCCAAAAAGAGAAGGGGAAAGAGGAGAAATTAATATAGTTTGACATCTGCAACAGATTTCCATATAGAAAAGCCAGGGTCCAGACTTACATCCATGAGCAGGCTGCTGAGTGACAGATATTTGTCCTTGAGCACTGTTTGACCATCCCATGCCTGAAGATTAAAGGTAGAAATGTTTATGGGTGGATGCAGATATTTCGGAGGCAGTGGCTGGAACCACAGGAAGCTGTCAGAGCAACAAAACCTCTGTGTCTCCATCCTTGAGGATGCCTCTCCTCGAGGATGCCAAGGTGCCTCCTGGTTGAGTTGAGGGCAAAGGTCCTACTGTAATGACCACAGCTTTGAGGAGTCCTACCCTGGTGACACCGTGCACTGTCCCTTCCCAGCTCGGGTGCCAGACTGTCATTTGTTCTCTGTTCCCTTCCCTTTGCCCCTAGTCGAGCCCTACCTTGGTTTTTTGGGAGAAAACCCTGCAGCAATCAGGCACGTTTGTTTTGGCATGCACAGAGCCTCCTTCCTGCCTGCCTCCTCAGGGTGGCTTTTAAATCAGGTCATGGCCCAAAGCCTTTCAAGGACAGAGCAGTGGGGCAGGTGAATGCCTTAGGTTTTAACTTTTATAATTTTCAAATCCTGTACTGCTAGTGTAACTCTGAAGTTTCCTGTAGCTTGTTCAGTGCTGTTCTCTCATGCTCACACAGACATAACAAAGCCTCTCCAGCTCTCCAAGGACACCCAGACTGCTCTAGGCCCAAGAACTGCAAACCTTCATCTTGGGGAGAGGGGGGCAAGCTTGGGGAAATTCCATCCTTGGCTGGGTTCTGGTTGGTGAATTGATGCTGATATCAAAGTGTGAAGAACTCGTGAGCTGTCATTGTCCATTTTGGGATGCACTGAGGCAGGAGCCTCTGGAGCCCAGAGTGTACCTCTGAAGGCCTTTCAAATAAATCCCTCCTTTATTCCTGTCTAGTCTCTGTTTCTAGGTAGCCATTTAAGGCATCACAGGAGGTTATGACACGCTACAGTTATTCCACAGCTGGGTGCAGTTCATCCACAGAACAACCACAGTTTTTGTACCCAGGCCTCTTTTCCATGATTTTAAACTGGACTCCTGCATTGGCCGTGTTATGAAGATAATGACCTTTAGGGTTTGATTAGAATTTTTCTTTTGCTTGGAGAAGGGAAGGGATTTATTTTATTTCATTGTTGCTGTGTAATGTTGTAATTTAAATTTTGTAATTTAAAAATACTTCAGTAGGGAAGTTTGTGGTAAAAAAAGTAGTTTTTTGGAACCATTTTCCAGAACAGAAAAGGGTGTATTTTCATCAGCGAGTAACAAAAGCATCAACTACAGAACACTGAATTACTTAAGAAGTCTCTCTCCATGTCAAATAAAAGTGAGTTGTTATCATTCTAAAAGGTCTCTTGACTGCCACCAGTGCTTATTTCAGCTGACAGTAGTAGCAATTTTGTAAACATAATTTAATTCTCTTCAAACATTTGGATTCAGAGCCAGGTCACAAGGAATGCTGAAAATTCTCTGTGTTCCTGACAGTCAATAGAATTAAGAGGCATTTATCTCCTTCCAAAAACTGGACCTTGAACTCTCCCACATGCAAATTTGCTCCCAATTCTCTTTTCGTGGTAAGGATGGGCCATCTAGCCAGTAACCACTGGCTTGAAGAGTGCCAGCAACAAAGCAGAATAACTTACCAATAACAGGACCTAGGAGGTCTGCTATAATAAGGTTAATCCTGGACACACCCTGGTCTGATGGAAGCATGCTGCACTCACCTCCTGGAGCAGTTTGGAGACCAAGAGTGGTAGCCTGAGTGCCCAGTGCATAATGAGCAGTGGCTTTGACTCCAGAAACCCAGAGTGTGGGGCATTTTTGGTTGCAGCTCCCTGGTGTTAGGTGCAGGGTGCCCTGGCTAGTGCTTCCTGTGTCAGAAATGGATGGAAAGAGTTATCTTCTCTTGTAGCAGCAGTGCTAAATGCATCTCTTTACCAGCATTTTCTCTTGGATGGAAAATTTCAGTGTGAGCAAGAGGGGTGTTCTGGCAGTACCCACTCATCTAATTGTTTGTAGGAGTCAGAAATGCTCTGTGTATCTCAACCTTTATTTTCCATCCCTCTCCTTTTGCACTGAGCTAATCCCCACTCCAGGAGGACATTTCATCTGCTTAATTACCTCTTGAGCAAAAGTTCTGCCTTGACATCCTACAGGCATTATGACTTGGGAAAATCTCCTAAACTTCTTCTCCTGATCCTCCTTCCACAAGGTCCAGTTAGCTGAGCTCTGGATAAAGGACAAATAACTCTCCCTGTAATTTAAAATAATGCATGGCCCAAGGAAACGAAACTGAGGCCCGAAAATGGAGATGTAAATAAAATTAACTGGATTTGAATTAGAAGTCTTCTCTGCATGGATTTTTGATTCTGCAAGAGCAGCTACTGGGACAGAGATCTGTAATTCAGAGAAATTTTCAGGGCCAGGGGGCGGGGGGGAGTTTCCAATAGTTTATGCCTACATTTAAAAAAGTCTCCTTGCTTGAGCAGCACTGATTCCAGCAATCCCTATTTTGGAGATTTTGGAATCTGAATATTTTTCTAAATTGGTAATTTAACTTTACTTTCCTGGAATTTGTGTCCACGTCTTAAAATGAGATATGTGAGATACTATTGAAAATACCTTTTAGCCACAAGTCAGAGTTTGATGGTTTTCCCCGGCACAGATGTCTGTCCCCTGAAAAAACAGGTAAAATGATGGTGAGGATGGGCAGCTGCTTAGAGGAGTAAGGGGAAAAAACAAAGATCCAGGATGAAGGAGTTGTCATTTTTTCACTTAAGTTTGCTGTAGGATTGCTCCAAGCAGAAATTCTTCCATGATACAGTTTTCTGTACACATTACCTAGGGACTACTTCTCAGAGAAAGAGTGATCTTTGACAGCACCCTGGGATAGTGGTGAGCTGGGAAGGAGACACCTGGGAGAATGAACTATTTATTCTTGCCTCTGAAGAAATTCCTACTTTTTCAGTTTGGCTGGGGATCTCCTAAACTCATTTGGGCTAAGTTGAGAATTGTCCCTTCAGGGAAAATGCCACTGACCTGTGGAACAAGGAGCTCTGAATAATGCATGTGATATTCCAATCAGTTTTGGTTTGGTTTCCGTGTTTGTTCGCTTGGCTGCATTCCTCAGTAGATGGGAGAGAGCTACATCCAACCTGGTAGGAGTGGCTCTTGGAACTGTATTTTTCCTAACTGCAGCAGTGCCATCATTCTCTCATATGGCTGAAAGGTGGAGACACACCAGGAAGGCAACCAGGACAAATGCAAACAAATCATTTTCATGCAGTGCACACACTGTAGTGACTGTGTTTTCAACCCACCAAGGGAGCTGCTAGTTTTATTTTATGGACAAAATCAAATGGGTATATGTAGTCCCAGGTCTGGGGACAGAAATAGAGGACTTTGTTTACTTTTTTAGGTTTCCTTGTGAATTTGGCATTTTCTGACCTCCTGAGAACAGTTTTGTGATGCAGGCTCACGATCTTGTTTTGTAACAGAACTCCTGTGTGATGTGGTAACAAAGACAGACTGTGTCACACTTAAAAGGAAAAGGTCACTGATCCCCCCCTACAGCTGTTGCCCAGACTGTTCATTTCTGGGTTGCTTAGGTGTTTTTTTGAGGTGGTTTCTACTGTACACAAAGCATCATGACCTCACTGAGAGAAGCATGCACTCAGAAAGAGATGCTTTTCAAGTTTTGCTGAGGGATGGAGAACACAAGTGTTTTAGCAGGTCTAAAATTTACCACACCAACTGATATTCAGATAAACAAAACCAGTTCTGGAAAGACTTAACTGATTTCTCCAAATTGGGTGTGAATTTCTCCAAATTGTGTGTATTAGTGAACTGACAGAATTTCTAAGCACTCTTACTTGTTTTGATATCTTGTCTTAGTTACAACTTTCACCATTTAAAAAGCAAAGTCAATTCATTAACCATCAAAAACAAAGCAAGAAATGCACCTGTGCTGTAGCAAACTACAAATACTGAGATCTTCCTTCCCACAGGGATTTTAAAAGCAAAGAAGGTGGATGATACAGAAAATAGAATAAACAAATAGCATATAAATAATCTATCTGCTCAAGTTCTTGGTTCCAATCCAACACCTGTTGATGAGGTATCCTAAAAATATCAATCATCCTGTGTGATAGAAACTAGATTTTTGGGTTTATTTTATTTATTCTTCCTTGGTTTGTGGGCACAAGTTAGGAAAGAGACATTTTAAACAGCAAAACCCTGCCAGAGGAGTAAGGTAAGATCAGAGCTCAATGCACTGATTTCAGTGCAGTTTCTTTGTAAGAATCCTTGTTTCCACAGCCACCTTCTCTCACGAACTGATCCCTCTGTCCCTCCCCACCCCAATTTTACCCAGTGCTCAGTTTGATGTCAATATTTTTTTCATACTCAATGTCTACTTTTCAGATTCAAATTTGACAAGAACCATTTTTTCCCTTCTTGCACATAAACAGAAAATAAATCAGCAAAATGGATTTACAGTCTTGAATTCCCCAGCTTCCTAAAACCTCTACTGTGGAGATGCATCGTGTCAGTGTGTGTGGAACACCAGCTGTCTAAGGCTGCCAGGAAATTCTGGGAAATAACCCACAAGGGCATGCTGAAGAAACTGGCAGAAAATCTGCCATTGAGGGGCATCCTCCACAAAGATTGAATTTTTGATTTTTTGATGTGTCCTGCTTGATCTTTCAACGCTGTGCTGTTGGATTGCACCTTAAACACTTAAGCAAATATTTTGCTACAGTCTATTTTTTCTGAAAAGCCTGTCATAATGACTTCCTGGCATAGCATAAGCAAGATAATAATAAAGTCACTTTGTAGCAATTAATATTGCAGCCACAGCAGAGAAGAGGGGAAAATTGAACTTTGCTCTTTTCTATGATGACACAAATCTGGTGTGAGTTTGCCTTGATCAATTACTCCAGATGCAAGGTAGTACAAGTGAAAGCAGGACCTAACATTTTCAATATTAGTATTACATATTATTAAGCAGTCTTGTCAAAAGTAAAGATTTTGTGATAGAATTATTCAAAGTGAAAAGGCAGAATCAAGCTTTTAGGCTCTGGTGTTGGCATGTGTACGTCCTGCAGTAAGGGAATAAAGTCACCTTGCTCTTACCTACTGCTTTAAATAAAAGATCACAAAACTGAATTCCTTTCTTTAAAACCTTAAGCTACCAGACTTCTGCTCTCCAAATCAGTGTGTTCACTTAACATGCAGTGTGCTAGACTTGAAAGGTCACAAGGTAGCACTGGATCATTATCTATCTTTATTCTAAAGAATTAAGAGATAAGGGAGAAAAGAGTCAAATCTATTTTTAGCTTTGAAATTTATGGCCATTATAGCATCTGGCCAAATGAAAGTGATCTGACCAAAAAGCTGAAAGGCAAAGATATCTATCCTTCATGCATCTTTTAAAAGCACAGCAAGCCAAAATGTTGGAACCGTAGGCAAGAAGTTAATCTTACCTTCAACAGAAAGATTTACTAAAGCCACTGGCAAAGAATTTAAATGTTAACAGATCAATTTCTCTTGCCGAAATACAATTCTACTGATTCTTTTGCATTTGTTATTAATCTAAAGGCAAGGCTCCACAGAAAAGGCAGTTTATCTTTGTATAAGGCCACATGAAATTATACAGGCATTAAGAGCTTCTTTGTCACCTCAGAGTTGTAGGATTAGGCTGCTTTCAGTAGCTAAAGGTAGTCAAGTCACTAAAGCTCTCCAATCCCACATATCCAGTCCAGTCCAATCCAATCCAATCCAATCCAATCCAATCCAATCCAATCCAATCCAATCCCTCAACCCGTAGGGAAGAAATTGCTTGAGCACTTCAAAAAAAAGTTACACCAGTGTAACTGGAAGCCAAATTATCCTTCCAGGGTTCCCAAATTTTGTATAAGGCTGTATATGAGGATGCATTTTTAAGGAAATGCTAACTCAGACGAAGTTGAGTTCTTGCCATTTGAAAATGGCAAGAACTGGGATCACTTTGATGTATTTTAAAATAAGTGGCATAATCCAAATTTATTTCCCAGGGCAGTTTTGTCCCCTGCGCTTTTGCTTCCTCCCTCGGCTAGACAGTTCATTATTTTAGCAGAAGTTGATTTCCCCAGGGAGCCATGGCCACAAAAGTATGTTGCCTTTCAGAAAGCTGGAAGACTAGGTCCAACACATGAATGCAAATGCTGATCTCAACCCTACTCCAAGAAAATTTCTGTGGCTCTTGGGTGGTACTGCCTCAGAGATCAGCTTTTGAAGCAATCGCTGCTGCGCTCTCCGTTAGACAGAGCTTCTTGAAAGGCTTGCAAAAGATATTTGTTCCCTTCTTAGGTACAGGCTGTGAACCCCAGCCTTGCTCAACAAAACAGATTTTAACATAAGACCTCACGTGGAAACATCTTGTTTCCCTGGCAAATGTCTCCATGTTGCCCTGTACCATGGAAATGCCAGCCCGAGCAGCAGCAGAATGGAAGAGTCACCTGTCATTTCCTGCATTCTTCACAGAAGCAGGGCCAGAAAGGATCGATGACCATGGTAAGAAATAGGATCTGTGGGTCAGAAAAATTAAATTTGCAGAGTTGGTGATCTTCAAGTTGTGGGAGACCAGGATCTATGGATGTCGATTTTGGACCAAAATTACAGAATTTCTTTTTGTTTCTTCTGACATCCTTGCTATAACACCATGTTTAGTCTTCTCCATGATGAGCAGTCCAGCAATCCCAGGCACTGATGATACTGTTTTACTGATGTGATATTTATTGATTTTATATCTGGCCTGTCCATTCGTCTTCCCCTGGATTGGAAGAACTTTTGCTGGCTAGATCCCCAGCAAACTGATTCTTGGTGGACAAGTTTTCTGTATCTGCATTTCTTCCCGTTATATATCAGGCATAAATCATTCCTTTATCTGACAATCACTTCAATTTGCATCTTTTATTTACATAATTCTCCCACATAAATGCACTGTGGTGAGAGCAGGCACAAATGTTGCCTCCTCTGTACCCTCCTGCTCATGACATTTTGCACTTAACTTTCTGCATGGTCCTCGTTGCACAAATGTAGAAATAACTTCTGAATGATCTGTTAAAGGGAGCTGCAGGCAGATTGACAAGAAAAATTGTTGAAAGAGTCACCATTCTGTATGGGAATCCAGAAAGGGTTTCTTGAGATCCTGAAGGCTGTGGATTTAACTGTGCAGAAAAAACAGGTGCAGCACACACCCAAAGTAAGAAAAGTAGCCTTCTCCTTTCAGCATCAGGGGTCAGCAGCAAAGCAAGGTAAGCAATGGGATGGTAACAGAATTTTGTAAAAGCCTCTTTCAAAGATAACATTTTTAAGTGAAATATCTCATCTTAGTGAGCCCTTTAACTTCTTTACACATATCCTCCCCATGTACTGATGCAACTGAAAATTATTTTTACAATTATAGCACTTAAAAGTACCACTTCTACAACTGTTTTCAGGAAAAAGAGAGCTGCCACTCTGAATACTGTGATTTAATGCTGAGAATCTGGAGGTTACTGCTAGGTAGAAGCAATCTTATTCTCTAAAAATTGAAACCTTGCCCTGACAGTCATCCTTTCAACTCTTCCTACAGAGTGCTGAAATGTACTCAGTCAGAGCTACTGCAACCACTCCAAAGACACAGTCTGTGTGCAGAGCTGAGTTTTCCTTTCCATACACAAGACCCCTGCAATGGTGTTAAACCTTTACTAACCCCACAAGTTTAAAACGTTTCAGTTCATGACTCCCAAATTGTCTTTTTTATTTATTGCAAATTCATGATTGTTTTCCCATCTACTGTTGGCCATGCCTTTCAGTGAAAACCTCAGCAGTGTCACTCCAGTGCTCCCTCCCTCCCTGTAACTTTCACTTGGGCTGGGAGAAGCTGCTGCCCAAGTCACAATTGTCTCCAAGCTTTCTGTGCACACACTTCTGTCCCCCATCTGCCTCTACAGCACACTGGCTGGATTTGCACTATCCTCCTGTTGTGTACTACATCCCTGCCATTCCATATGTCCTCATACATCTTTCCAGACTGGATTTTGCTGTTTCCTTCTGCTTATTTTTTTTTTCTCCTTGCAGCAGTTGTTTTCCACCCGCTCATGTGTCCCCTCCATTCCTGCCACACTTGACCCTGAGCATTAAGTCAGAGCCAGAGGGGTGTTTTCAGCCTGAGGAGGCTGCTCCAGGTACCCACAGACCTTCAGATCCAGCAGCACAGGGCACGAGGCTGCCTGGAAGCCAAATTATCCTTCCAGGGTTCCCAAAGGCTTACAGCCTGTGGAAGCACCAGGCTGCCAGGGCTCTCCAGTTAAAGAAGCAAGACTATTTCTAATGGAGAACCAGGTGGTCATTCTGTTTTAGGGTGCATTCAGTAAACAGACAGGTTATATATAAATATGTAGGGTGTTAGTCTCTCATTCAAGCCAAATGTCCAATACCTTGTTTTACTACTGATGATAGAGGGGGGTGTCTTGGTGTCCTATATAAAATTCCACATCCATACATGGACCTTAAATGTATATGTTACCTGTGGGATTGTTTTGTCAATTACAAATCCATCTATTTTATGTCTAATTTATGTAATTTTTTGTCTATTACAATTTTATCTATTTTATATTTCAAAATATGTAAATATTTACCTTGTTAAACTAGCTTAAGGTAGAGCAACATCTTGCACACATTCATCAGACCTTAATTTTGAGCAACAGCAGAACTGGCCACAAGCTCCTTTGTGGGGCTGAACTTTGAGACTTTGCTTTCAATTAAGATCCCTCTCCCAGAAGAATTTTGATTGTTTATGTTCCAGGCTTTTGTTTCTACTACTCTGCAAAGTATAGTGCTAAGTCTCCGCAGGAAGTGTGAAGATACACCACCTCCAGAAGCATGTAGTACCAAATGTGTGTTCTTTAAACACATCAACAAGATCAGGAAACAGCTGCAGGGACTGGATCACAGCACACAGCCAGGCTAAATGAACAGCCACTCTCCTGATATAAGTTCTTCATTAGCTGAAGAAGCCAACTTAAGCCTACTGTATCCAGTTTTAACTGCAGATCAGACATGAGAAGTCTAATTCAGGCAAGCTATAAATTACACTACATGCTCATTCTTTGTCATGATCTCCAATCTGTTCCTCCAGTGAAATCTTGGAAATACTTCTTTCAGTACTATATTAAGCTAAGAAGATGGTATGGATTTTTGTACAATGTGTAATGATCCATTTTACAGGCTTATGAATCTATATAAATGCTGTATTAGCAGCCTGAAAGGTCTGTCTTCTAAACTGATATTTTGCACAGCATTTGATACTCCAAAAGAAAACAATGGGTCTAGTTAGGCCACATACAGTTCTTGAGAAAAATAGGATTTCCTACTGCAATGCCATCTTTGACATTTTCCCCAGGCTTTAGGATTAAATATAGCCAGCCCTGCTATGGATTTGTCTCAGTCTCAGCTTTCCCAAATTTTAATGTTCCATAAAGTTAGCTTCAAGATGTAGCAAACCTATTCAGTGGCACCCGCAGGGTCAAGTGGATTTTCCAGCATGTATTAAAGTTAGGAAAAGCCTATTAAACTGTCTTATCCTGATAAGATCAAATTCAGCTGTAGGTGCATGCTCCTCTAAAATATATACTGCAAGTCTGACCTTCTTATTCTCCTCAGCCAGTACCAGTCCATGCACAGAAGGACCATGAATTTGCTGGTGCAGTGACTGAGAGAGGAGAGAGCAGGGAGGGTTATTTGGGCAGAGCTGTAGTAAAAATTGCTCTTGCACTACTCTCCAGAGCCTTTTACCCTGCAAGGATCTTAATTCTCCAGCAATTCGTTTTGTACTTGCCCACAAACCCTTTGTCTGCTTCTTCCTCCCTGCCAGTTTACACCTGAGTGAAATTTCTCCATCATCTGCAAGGAGAAGTGACAGAATTCCTAGTGATGAAGGACCTCTCTGAAGCAATTAGCAGAACTGCTGGACTCTGGCCAGCTGTTACTGACCGCTCCCTTTCCAGCAGCCAGGGCACTAACAGGTCTGTGGCTGAGCTCGTTCACAGCTCTTCCAGCATCAGGTTCCTACATCCCCTCACAAATCAGAACCGAGGTTTGAAAACTGAGTGTCCCTAAAGTGCTATTTCTTATGCCTGGAAAAAAAACATGCACATGAAGAAGGAGAGGATGTGTGGCACTTGACAGTATCAAGGGACAAGAGTTTATTCGTAGTCGATGCAAAAGACAGTTACTGATATATTTGTTTTCCCTTGGAAGAGACTGTGTTTATTAAACAAAAAATAACTCTTCTAATGTATCAAGAAGTTATCATACAACTTTTTTTTTCAATATAGATCTTGCATTTGTAAACACCTTGCAAAAAGATTCTCTGACCATTGCTATTCAGAAGAAGTACTGGCCAAGCTTTTATATTTATGTTTTGCACATGTGCCAGTGTTTTATCACTCAGGCAAATAAAACTGAAGTCCAAATGCTCCCTGAAAATGACAGTATTTGCAGAAATGTTCAATTGGACTTTTCAATCTTTTTATATATACTGTTAGAAAAAAACCCCAAACGGTAAAATTAAATGACCCATGGTGTTCTAAGTCCACTGAAAGTGAAGTCTGTCTTTGCTCCCCAAGTAAAAATTGCCTTTCCAGGGCCGGGCTAGGCAGCAAACATACGGAAATTATATCCTTCAGAAAACTAATTTCAAAAAGTAGTGTTTGAAGGGAGAGGACACTAAGATTTGTCTTGAATTTTCAAGCATCAGGGGGCAGAAAACTGCAAAGTTTATTGCTAGTGTCAAAAGCCTTTAAGAGAGACAGAGTATTCAGAGTTCTGAATAACTATGATTTTTAAATCAGTAATTGATAGTGTCTTTCTCTCCCTCAAGTGTTCACAAAATGCTGAAGCCTTGGCAGCAATGCAGATTGGAATGTTAACTGTTTCCCAGGATAGCCTGCACTCATTTTTTAGGCATTTTATTCCAGGTCAGTATAATTCAGCTTTAGAACAATGTTCATGATTACTTTTAAAGAGCTTGTTGTCAGGAAATGTCAGAAAGCCTTGAATGTCTTCATGAATGTAACAGAGATGTTTCAAATCACCCATGAACTGTATATAAACTTATAAAAGACTGCCAAAGAAATAGTGAGTTAGAAAATGGTGGTGGTGTGACTAACTTCTCCTAGTGTTGTGTTCCTACCAATCTTCAAAGGACTAAAAATACTTCTTTTAAAATTAACCTTCTGAAAGAAGTTTTGCAGCATATCCAATTTCTTTACAAGTTTACTATCCAAATTAGGCCTTTAAAATTCTGGTTTTGGAAGGAGAACAAAAAGGATAAGCACAGCACTTTTCCTAAAATTTGTTCTGATTACACTCTATACATTTAAATATATGTTTTGGTGACTTGGTACTCATCCTTCCTCAGAAAATCCAAAAAAAGATATTGACAGAGTCAGTTGCCAACTGGCTGGACAGGAAGACTGAAAACTACATTGGAACTACCTCCAGTTGTTAGATGTGTGACAAGTGACACTGGCCTTGTCCTCCACCCCTCAGTGTTGCCCAATCCACATCTGCCTGACCTCCTGTCCCCTCTCCTGCACTGCCCTGTCCCTGCCCACTGCTTTCCTCCAAAAACAAGGACCATGGCCTGCAGGTCACTCAGGGAAATGGACCATAGTCCACAGGGCATAGACTTGGTTTTTAGGAATTCCAGTCTCCCAAGGCAGGTTTCTGAAGGAGAGGTAAAGTCGGTAAAAACAGAGGCATAGAAATTCAGCCAGAGTCCTCCTGTTTCTGCAGAACATTTTGCTTAGGTTTATTTTTAGTGGGAATGATGTCCCTCAGGGAGTTTCTAACTGGCTGACCTTGTATACCTTCATACACACACCCTGTTCATGGCACCACTGGTGCCATTGGGATTACACCAGATTTCATCTGGGCATCTGATTTATCATTCAAGGACAGCCTGGATCTTGTTCCTGGGAAGCTGGATTTGTTTAATTCCATGCAGTTTGCTTATGCTGAAGAAGGTGCAGACACATTCACTCCGTGTATTCATGCTGGTGTTCTTCAGCTTTACACAGTAATGTCTTCCCTTCAGTATGTGATTTTGACTCTAGGCAGCATATTTTCTTGTTAAAGTTACCCTCTACCAATTATCATCCTAAATCCTGCAGTAAAACGTGGCTTTTTCTCATGCTGCATGAGGAAATCTCTGTTTCTCTCTCGGTATTACTGGCCACGAGAGGCAAAGCTTATCCATTTTTTTGCAAGCAGCCTTTCAAGCCCCTGGTCCTTGCAGTGCTACAAAACATCGAACTCCCTCTTTACTAAGGGAAGTAGTTAAACATTTACTCTATTTGTATGAGTGATTTGCATCACTGAAATTAGGCACATGCTGGCAAATCTTCTAGAGTGCAGTTACCCGCTGGTACAAAACATATTTATAAAAGCAATTTGGGTCAGCAGCTTTGCACCTCCTGTAGTTATTGCAGCAAAGGCAAAGCAGGACGCTCCTGGGTTTGAACAACAGTGTTTAAGCTTGCCACACCAGAAAAGGCAATGGGAAGTCTAGCTCAGCAGGCTAAGATTGGAAATAAATTAAGGGAGTTGGGAAATTATAATTTACACAGCATGACTAGACTTCAGTCAAGGCAAGACATATAATTTACTTTTCCCCAACACTAGTTGTCTTTACACTTTGACCAAATTACTTTCCTTTCCTTGCTTTATTGATATGTCCTTTCCTTCTGTTGCTTTGAAGCCAGCATGGGCAAGGACAAGAAACAGACTTGCCAAAGAAGCTGCCAAAATAACACTCCCCAAAGTGAAGTAGGTACCTTTTTCCTGGGTCTGGATTCATTTCAGTCTAATGGAATGAAGCCCAGCATTCAAACAGCTTGTTGTGAAGGTCACCCCATATTGCAACGTTTAATTAGCAGCCTATATATATATATACACACACACACATATATATATGCAAGTCTGTATACATATAGATCTTTATAAATACATATGAAATATATATATCAGAGGATAGGAGATGGCAACGGGAACAAATGCTCAGTAGGAGGGAATAAATCAGCTTGCAAAAAAATGAAAGAACCTCCTCATTCTTGATTACTTGAAGCCTCAGCTGAGTACAGAATTGGATCATCATCAGGAATCAGGGCAAGGAGCATCGCTGAGAGAGACTACTAGGAATTAATTGCAAGCAAGTATGTTCTGATGCAAAACTGACTGCAAACACAAAGTCATTAATTTTTAAATATATGAAAAAGCATGACAGGATATTAAGTCTCTCAGCACACTGGAACCCAAAGGATTTTTGTTTAAATTCCAACAGCAAATGTTTGCAGAGAAAAAATCGTTTTAGTGCTTTGCTGAACAGTTTGTGTTTCATGAATTCCACTCTGAAAATGGTGTGTAAAGGGTACAGAATAAAGCAGAGACGGTAATTTCAATTCAGGAAATGTAATTTGTAAAACGGTAGTGAAAAATTGTATGTGTATGCCATAGATGTGTATATGTACTTGTGAAAATACACTTACTAATGATAAGCTGTAAACTAATTGCAAGTCATTCCAAATCGTTCATAATCCATGATTCACATTTTGGACAAACTTCAGTGGAGGTTACACCCAAGAGGGCAGGGGAATGAGCTGATTTGTGGGCAGTTTTCCCTTTGTGGTTGTGGCTGTGCCCTTCTCCTCTGCCTGTCTTCCTTGGGATGTGCTGAGCTGTCCAGGGGATGTCACCACTGCTCTGAAAGCATCAACCACTGCCAGCTCCAGGCCCTATCCTGCAGGGTCATGGGGGCACTGAAGGCACTGTGAAGCAGCCTTGCAAGATGTCTTTGCCAGAGGATCAAGGTGAGATTGCATGGATTTGCCATCCTCAGCTCCTTCCCCAACACCATGGTTGAAATTTTCTGCTAAATGGCAGATTAACTAATGTAACACCAAGAAAAGCGCTGCCCTGGATTATAAATATTCTATTAAAAGCTATAATTGGAGTAATTTTGATTGCACAGTGCCTGGCATTATTTAATACTTTCATCAATAACCTGTATGATAGAAAAAGCATTAGCTGATTGAGTTTTCAGGTGGGAACGTGGGAGGAACTGCAATTGAGTAAATACAGAACTTAAAAGCATCTTAGCAGAAGTATGAGCAGAAGATAATAAGATGTCATAAGAATGAATGTATTCAAATCACTTCAAGTTTGCATTTTAATCACTTAGTATTTTAATCCCATTTACAACAACTTACAAGAATAAGGATATTTAATAGGTATTTTAATAAATTTTAGCAAGTCACTGCATACTATAAAAGAATAAGGCAGGCAACTTCTAACTGTGATTTATAGTCATCTATAATACCCTGTAGTGTGCTTAAAATACCACATACCGATAATGCCCATAAATAACAGGCCCATACCATCTATTAACGCCTATTAAGTCATCATCCTCAGTGTCTGGGGAATACTTTATGAAGAAAAATAGAGCAAAAAAAAAAAAATTCTAATGAACAATTCTAATTCAAATTCTCATTAGCAAAACTTACCCTCAGAGACCCTTGTGGAGAGATATGCAGGAGCCAACTCCTCCACGCCAAGGCATTGGCTTTATCAGCTTTCCGAAAGGCTGCTCAGGAAGTTTGCACAGTAGCATTCCTGCCTTCCCTCTGTTTGGCAGGGGAGCCCTGATTCCTGGGATCAGAGCTGTTGCACCTGATCAAAAGTGTTTGAATAAGGAATTCAAATAAGCAATTCAAGGATGGGCTGGCTGGGAAAATGATGGCACTAAAAAACACGTGGACTGCAAGCTATGAGTGATCTGATCCCTTCTAATTGAGATGTCCGAGAGGCTGGGCAAGCCTTAAGTGCAAATAGAGCCATTTGAACTTTAGAGCTGCTGGCAAACAAAACATGAATAATTCTGCATTGTTTATCCCCAGAAAAGAAGACTTTTTGGGAACTGTTGTGTCTTTTCAAGAATCAGGAAGGCTCCTCAGTGGAGGGAGATACATGACTTCATGTAGGTAGGACGCTTTTCTTCGTTATGCTGCACTAAGCACATCCACTTGTCCTGAATAAAATTAAAGCAAATATTTCTGACTCACAAAAAAGAGAAAAAAAAAAACAAAACAAATTAAGCTGTAAAATTGACTTCATTATAAGCGGCATTTAATAAGGAGCAATTTTGAAAAATAATCATTAAAGTTATGTGAGAGAACTGCTCTAAAAACTATCATTTTCCAAAACAAAGCTGTTTTTGTCTGATGGTGTTTTAGTAATTTATTATAAAGACAGAACAGAGACTGAATTAACATTGTGTCCCTTTGCAGTGAGAACTGCTAATCTGAATAATATACTCCAGGGGAATTCTCCTTTATATGAATATGGGAAAAATGAGAATATAATAATTATCACTGGAGTTTTTTTCCAAGCAAAGATCTCTCACAGAGAAGTGCTCAACACTGATTTAAATTTTTCCTGCAGCTCCTTTTCCCTCGCAGTTGTACTGTGAACTCAGTCTCAGGATATGTTAGACCTGCAGTACAGTTTCTGGCATGGGGTCTATGCCTTTCGTTGCCCTCTTCAGAGTTTTAGAGACTCCATCTGCTTTTGCAGGGCTTCCAGAAGCACTCAACACTCAGCAGAATTTTGCCCATTTGGTAGGAATGGTGTTGGATTAAAGCTGAGCACTGACTGAACCCCCACCTTTCACATTCAGCACCAGAGCAATTCAGATGCTGATACTACAAATGCTCTCTGCTGAGAGTTTACACAGACTTTTGTCCTTCCTTGTCTGCTTCCTCCCTTGGGCAAAAGCTAGAAATTTCTGCTGGGAGGTGTATCCTCACTGGGGATGGCAGGGAAGTGTGGACAGCCCTAGGCTAAGTGCAGGCTGGAGGGAGCCAGGGGCTGGCAGCACTCCGGGCACAGCTGGAGCTCTGAGCCATGGCTTTGTCACAGGCTCCATCTGATCCGTGCGCTAGCTCATCCATAATTAAGCAGCTAGGTCATTTATAATTAATTACCTGCAACCCACTGAATTATATAACACACCCAGTGGTCAAAAGACTGCAGAAAGGAGATGGGGTGATGAGAATAGACACTGTGAAAGAGAAACCTGAGCGATTCCAGGCACAGAGTGATAGAACCAGCTTGGGCTGGGCTGAGTCACCCCCTAAGTTAAACCCTTCTTCAGCAAAAAGCCAGAAATTTATCCACAGAAACCCTGCACAGTGTGTGTGGGACTCCTGCACACTAGTGAACAGGCAGTAGTAACTTCTTTTTCTGTTTCTTCCCTCTGGTATGAGTAAAACACCTCAGTAGATTGTTCCTTTGAGGTGGTATTTGTAGCCACTAGAGCATCTGGTAATAAAAGAATGTAAAAATATTTTTTTAAAGTGAATTCAGGGAGGATCAGCAACAGGAATAATTAGGCACTGGGGAGCTGGTGTGACTGTTACTTCAAGAAAGTGCTGTGAATTCTCAATATTTCCAGGCAATTAGCACATAAAGGACTTTCTCCAGGACCTGAGCAGGGGAAACATGTAAATATCCAGTTTTCATTCAGAATTTCTGGAATTTGCATGGGTGTGAGAGGCAGGGGGATTTTTAATGTTCCATAGGTTCCACAACCAGGCGAGAAACTGTAGGCATAAACTTGCTGTTTGGCAATGACTTTTAGCACTTTAATAATGCTATCTAATTTAACAAGTTAAATTTAACTTTACTAGGTAATGAACTGAACTGGTGTACAAACACTTAGGAGATCTTGCTAACAAACAACGTTGAACCTGTCTTTAATGTTTGGATCAAATGGAGAAAAAGACACACATGTGGGATCTGACTTCATAATCCATCCTTTGCAATCTGATTTTTGCAGTGGCCAGTGGCCCTAAGTTTGCACAAGTGCGTCCAGATAAGCAAGGATGGGCACAGCCTGATGCCACCCATCCTGCATCCAAGTTTGACATGCAAGCTCAGAACAGTATTCGGTTCTGAATTAACTGTCTAGAGGAAAAAACACCCTCTCCCCTCCTGATTCAAGCATGGACCAAAGGTCTGCACGGTGTTGCAAGCAGAGAATATAAATTGGTGCACAGAAAGTAATTTTCTTCTTCTATAATGTATCTTGCCATGGAGAACGGTGGAAAAACACATTGTGTTTGTGACCTTCAGCACATCTTGGAATTTAAAATAACTGACTTTGATATCGCCATAGAAGGAGCAGAGAACTAGAAAATTCAGCCTGTATTTAGTATTGACCAAGCCAGGCAAATCATCATATACTCTTTCCTAAAAATACATGCATCCTCTAAGCTTTGTTTTGTTTCCTTGCATTAAAATGAAATTAATAACAAGCTCCAAAATACTAGAATAAATTGGATTTTATTACTGGAAAGTAAGATAAACACGTCCAAGCCGTTCCCTGTGAGGAAACTAGCCAACAAAAAAATGGGACTATTTGATCTGAATTCAATGTGAAAATTGAAATTCTATAAGGAACTTAGTAGAACACAAGGAATGGGTAATATTGTAATAGTCTGAGCACAGGCAGGTCTGTGATTTGATGGAGATTTTAATTATTCTTGCACGCTCACACCAAAGATGCTGCAGCTATGTCTTCAGTTTCAGCTTTCACCCTGGATTGGCACCACCATAAAACAGGGAGGGCCCAGCATGGTGAGGTTGGATGATGTTACCCCTGTGTGGGAATTGCTGAGGCTGACAGCTGGTCTGAAGGCCTCAGTCTCACAGAAATTGACTTAAGAACACTCAAAATCTACCCCTAGAGAACTACTACTACTGAGAAACTACAGTTACAGTGAAAACCACAATAACAGCCAAAAAAATCATCAACAAAAGAAGATGTTCTAAACACAAAGAAAAAATGTTCTTATAGAATATCAAAATTGTACAAGAAGGGACTTGCATATAATATATAACTAATTGCTTGTACAACTAATTGTATTGCTATTTGAATAGTCATTGGTTTGTAGATGACTCTGTCATTGTTTGCTAAGCAGCCAATCATAATAAACCACAGTAATTGTGAACAATATAAAAATAATAAAAAACTTCCACAACTTTAAATTACAATGGATGTAATACATCCCTCTCTACCAGCACACCCCTGCACTCCCATCACCACTGCAGTGCCACTCTCTGTCCCTCTGTGCCTTTGGAAGTGGCTGGACACAACAGCCCTGATGATGCTGAGGTGATCAGAAACCAGATGTGTGGGGAGGAAGAAGGACTCAAATGCAGGAAGAGGAATATGTAGAAACAAATCTCCACTGAACTTCAAGAATATTGAATATTGTACCAGGAGGCTGCACTTGTTACCCATTATCCCACGCAGCATGAGCATTACCATTCCCAAGGGCACTAAGAGCTGTTGTGGAACAGCAAGTAGGGCTGGGAACAGATCACCCAAGGCATGAAGAGATCAACAGCAGCAGAAGGGAGCAGCTGCAGCTTTGAATCACTGCCACAGCAACCCCAGCACCCTGCTGCCTGGATGAAGTCAGTGTTAGCTCCTGGCATGCCATCTGGGGACAAAAGAAAGACAAGAGGATGCTGAGCTATCAGATGTTGAAATGGCTTGGCCTCTTTTTCAGGGCCTTTTCCACAAACAAGACTCTGTCTTCATAGATTTTCAGAAGGTTTTATTTATTAAGATATAATTAAGAAAAAGAAAGAGATCAAACTTCCTCCCTCCAGCCAGGTTCAGCTGCAGGGATTGTCTGTCCGACTGTGTCCGTGTCTTTGCAGCACAGTCAATCCAAGAAGTATGATTAACAAACAAAGAGAAAACCTTTCATTGGTCAAGGAAAGCACCTTACCAAAACATCTTTCATATTTACATTTTTTCATATTTACAAGTCAGGAATTTCTCCTGGGAAGTTACAGAACTTTCCCTTAGAAATGGATTTCAAGACAAGTTAAAAAGAACTTGCTTTTCCAAGCCTCTTTCTGAGACTTCTTAAAAACTCACTGACAAGTCAGCACCACAATCAGACAAGAAACACACAGACCATCACTGCTTCATTTGTGGGTGTTTAAAAAATTGCTATATTATTTCTTTGTGTCATGACTACTGGGATCTTGAGCCTGCAGGAGGTGAGCACTCACAGGATGAACTCGGCAAAGGGTGAAGGAGCTTTGTGCCCTCCTGAGTGTCCTGAGGGGCTGTTCAAATGGAGGTGGTTGTGGAGGTCTCATCTCCTGCTCCCTGCTCCAGACAGGGCTGCCTGCCAGGTTAGGTTGCTCCAAACCATCCAGCTGAGTGTTGAGAATAGTCAGGAAGGAGATGTGGGCATCCAATGCTTCACGTCTTCCTGAGGAGGTTGCTTATTTCTAGTGAGGTCGGCCTCATTTCATGTCGGGTCCTCTGCCTCTTCTCCTTTCATTGTACACTGGAGGGAGAGTCTGGTGTTCTCCAGACCCCACATCTGTTTGGCAGCACAGTGTAGTGCACAACAGTTCATCTGTCAGTCCAAAAAACGACACTTAATCTTTGGGGTGTTTCATTTGTTCTCTAATGACTCTGAGGTACTGGTGACAAGCAGGCTGAAGAGCACCCTCAGTCCACATCTCATTTATGCTGACTCTTCAAGTAAAATAAACCAGATCAAATTAAATTAAACCAAGAAACCCAACTGCTCAGCTCCTCAATGGCCCTCCTTTGCTATGAGGAGGAAGCTGAAGCTCTGGATGTGGATCATTTGAAGGTGCCATGAATGAGGATGAGTGGGCAGCTGGGTCAGAGTGACTGACACTCTCCCCACTCAACACTGCTGCCTGTTGGAGGAGCACAGATTCAATTGCTGTCAATGCACAACCACTTTTTCCACGTCCCCTTCCCCAGCCTCCCTTGGGCTGGGAAATAAAACTGCAGTGTAAGCAGCTCATTTCCTTTAGTCATAACATCCTTCCTCATTTTTCTCGTGGCCTCCTGTGATTTTTGAGGGGTAAATCTCTGTGTAGGCATTGCTCTGGTAATAGGTAACTCTTTGCTGAGTTAGCAAACAAGAGCTTCAGGTAGCCCTGAGTTAGCAATTTCAGAGTAACATGTGTAAATTTTGAAGGCTAAGGTATCTTGATGCTTACAGTCAAAGGTAAATTTTCATTTTCAATAATGCTCCCATAAAATCCTTGCAAGTCCCCCATGGGTTTGAAGCAAAGCATAAAAAAATGTTGCAGAGTGGGAATATTTTAAAATATAGATGCAAATAGAGGGGTTTTTTCAAATTGGATATCACAACCATTGAAACTAATACCTTCTAATGTGTGCCCTATTTTGTACAGCCCAAGCTAATACATGGTTTCATTTTAGAGCTGGAGAGGAGGGTGTTTTCTAGCATCAGCACAATTTGGAAATGTGATTTGCATTCACTTTCTGGTGTATTTCTTGAAACACTTCATGACTTCCTGCACAGCACGGATTTTGGTAAAGTCAAAAGGAAAAGCACCGTCATGCTTCTCAGACCTTTGTCAAGGCAGGTGTGCAAATCACAGAGTGCAGGGGAAGCATGGGCAGGGGAAATTGGTGGAAAATATGCAGAGAAGTGAAAGCAAAGGCACTTTCAGGGTTTAGCTATTGATGTTTTTGCTTGTATATCTTAATATTCACATAAATATATGTATAAATAGGAAAACATCTTTCATTGCGTTATATGCCCAGCCTGACTTAGATTCAAATCAGTCTCATCTGGAAAAAGAAAATCTTGCTATTCTATACACACTTCCAATTTTTTAAAATTAAACTGTATTTGCTTCATTTTAGGAGAAAAAGAGAGGTCGAGACCAAATAAGAAACTTTCCTTAAGTCTGTAGGTAAGAAATACAGGCTTAAGTGATTTTCAGCATTTTGAATTATGTTCTGCCTAAGCTGAGATCTTGTGAACAAAGTCTCAGCCTTATCCCATTTGAAATGGATGAAATATTGAACCTCAGATAGGAGGGATTATCTTGAAAGCCCCATGTCACCCACAATAAATAGCTAAAGGAAGAGTTTCGGATCAGTGACTTACTGGACAAATGGGGCAACATTTAAGAGAGCTCCTGCCTCATTAAGATTATGTGTGTCTCTTCAGGAAGCCTCTCCAACCTGCACAGCACTTTTGGGTGAGCCTGCTCCTCCCTTTACTGTCAAATTAACTTGTATTTTATATTCAAAAACCTCACTATACATTAAAACTTGGAATCTTTTACTGGTTCCTACCAGAACACACCAGTTCTCCCCTGTTACCACTCATTTTAATGTCAAGGAGGAGTTTCTGCAGAACTAATTCCAGTTCTGCTGTGGGAGGTAGACAATTAAATATTGTCACTTGTGTTGGTTTTTTTCACAATACATTCTAGGCTTGAACTGACAAACCAATTAATTTTATCCTGCTACAAGTGCTCTGGGAAAAAAAAAAACAACTGAATTCAGAAACTACTGAATTTGAAGACAAAAAGAAAATAGATTTGACTCCTGGCTGTTATAATTTAGAATTGGAAAATGTTCCCAGGCACATGGTGTGATTCTTGGGGTCATTCTGTGCAGGGCCAGGAGTTTGTGTGAGGGACTTGTGCTCTCAGCTTAGAGCACAGTCAGGATTTCATTTTGCTGCACTCTGATAGGGGGAAAACACAAAGAGGTCAGGGACTTGTTCTCAGCACTGGCATTTCTCTACAGAACATGGATGTCTACACTGATATCTCCATCCACAGGAGCAGCACTGCCTCTGTTCTGGGGTGTTTCAGACTCTCTGTCACCCTCACAGGTGCCACCACAACTTGGTGCTGTGACTTGCTCCCGCAGCCAGCGCCTGGGCAGGGTTTGAAGTGGAATTGCTGTGGGAACCTCTGTGAAACTCCATGTGTCCATTGGAGAGGTGAATTTAAAAACTAAGGATGTCTCTCGAGACACAGGAAGTCGTGCTACATGAATATTTATCTTTATTTACCCTTATTATGTTGGGAAAACTATTTTGCTAGCAAGCAACTGCCTGCCATATGGAGAAAACACAGTGTTGTATTGAAGCCTATACACAAAATCTATGTTTCTTCATAGAAAGCTGTACATTCTGCTTGGATTTTCCTTGAAAATAAGGGATGCTGAGGAGAAAACCAAAGTCTGCTTATGTATAATGGCAGGTAACAGAATAAAGTGGCAGTAAAAAATAAATCAAAACCCCTGAAAACTGTACAATATATTACTGCCAAGCAATTGGATTGCAGGATGTGGCCTCAGAGATTTCTAGGTCCAGCTGTGCTGCTACATCTGCCTTGTGACCTGAAGAAAGTAATTTTTCTGTGTGGTGGGGGGCCTTTTGTCTTTTACATTTTGTCTAAGTATTTACATTGTATTAACCAGCACTAACCCCGAGGTTGGGAAACAAGGTTTAGACTGCATTATAGCAAAGCAACAGCAAAGAACACCTAAGATTGCATTAAAAAATTGTATTTATTGTGGGTTAGGAAGAAGAGTTCTAGCCTTTCTCTCCAAAAATCCAGAAGAAAGGGAAGAAAAAAGGAACAAGGAGTTGAAAGGTTCCATGCCATTGCAGCTCATAGTGGAGAATTATATTTAGAAATATACAAAAAAACCAATAAAACCAATTTCTTTTAAATGGATTGGTAAGGTTCCATATTTATAAGAATATTTTACAGAAAGCATATGTACTGCAGAAGAATCCCAAGTACTTGCAGTAAATATATAACTAATAAACCACAAAGTACATCCATATAAAATAAGGGTGATACAAATGTATTTGTGTCTTTACCAAGCCATTTAAGTTCATTTCATGCCTGAGATCTCTGGGGACTAGACTGAACGTTCCTTTTAATGACAATAAGTCATTCAGAAATCATTCAGCCCCTCATGGTGAAGGAGCTGAGAGGCCTGCCTTGCTCCTTAGGGATTTTGTTAATTATTTAGATGTTCGACCAGGACAAGTGCTCTATAGGGATTTGTGCCTTAACATAGTCTATTTAATGTTCAGCTACAAGCTGCAAATATGCCACTAATGGGAAATTGTGATGCTAGCAACAACAGGACACCTCGTCCATCAGAAAGATGCACAGCTTATAGGGCCATGGTGTTTATCTACAGAAAACAAGGGTTTATAAAGGAATTGTGCTTTAAGGAGATGCAGGTGGACCTAATAAGTGAAAATGTATATTCTACCTTTTAGGGAGAAAGAGGGCTTCAGGAATATATTGTTTTAGTATCAACTCTCCTGCGAGAAAACACCTTGTGAGTGGATTACAAAAATGGTACAGTTTTTCTTACTGAGAATGTTTTCTTCTCAAAGTCCTTCTTATTAGTCTTCAAACTTCATGAAATGACATTGATGGATAAAGAACATTCTCCAGAAATGCAGCCTGCTGCATGTCCCCTGCGACCATCATCCTTTCGTTCTGAATCTTGGGAAGTTTCTTCAGGACCCCCTCACTCATGGCACTGCTATAAACCAACAACCAGAGAGGAAAGTAAAGCCCAAGAAAAAGTGATGAAAAGAAAAGTAGTTTCTCACCACCAACTGACTGTAACACAATTCATGTTTCTTCAGAAGGCATAAACCTTTTACAGCTTTTCTGAAATACTTAGTTTTTACTTCTTAATGCTTGGGAGGAGTGAGGAGTTTAATGTGTGCTCAAGCAACATCAATCCAGGCTGTCACTGATCACTAACACAAGTAACCAACAGAGAACTCTTGCATTGACTGGAAAGTTCTTTTTATAATTGTCCTCTGGCAATTTCATTAGCAAATTCAAGTCACCTACCTAAGAGATGGTAAGAAAGGGAAAATAACTTGTTAAATGGCTATTTAAGAAACACATTTAGATAGATTGTTCAAAATTGACTGAATAAATCAAAAAGATGCTCTGAGAAATCTGACCACATTCAAAAAGCAATTTGCATGTATTCCACAGGTTTAATAAAATGGATTGTGTATTCAAAGGCTGGATATGCCATCAAGATTAGCAATGCAAAGAGCAGAGCTCCTTTTGAATTTACTTAGTCCTGAAGGAGACACTTTCCTCCTTTCATCACTCACTGTGGCACATTCTGTTCCTCTCTGCAGGCAGACAGCTAGAGAGGAAAAAGAACAGCAAAAATCAGAACAAATCAGGAGCATTACTTTCCCCTCCTTGCTGCTTGGCCATGTGCTCTCCTCTCTTCAGTGCCATTACTTCCCATTCCTGCATCAGTGCTATTTTCCTTCCTCTCCCTCTCACTGGGAACTTCTGACACTTCTGGTTGCTCACAGTGTTTCTCCTGGAGTGAAGTCCTAATAGTGACTGCCTGTGCCCCACAAAAACATCTTTGGTGTCCTTCCCACTGGGTCAGCAATATCCAGTAAAAGCATCTAAGTCAAAAATTAAGAAAAGGGGCAAGCACAGTTCTGTTCTGTGTCTGGAAAACCTTAAGAAATGGCCCATAGAGGGAATAGTTGATAACAGGGTACTAGTATATCCATCTCACTGCTCTGAGCACCCATGCCACATCACAGGGAAGTTTTTTCTGTGATACTCCCTAAAATATCAACCTAGACAACAGTGCATTTCTGAGGCTGGATGATTAGTGAGGTCTGCAGACATATTCCAGTACCAAAATTATTATGTTTCCCAGTATTTTCCGCTAATTTTTGAAACTAGGTGTTCAGAATGGACTTTATTAAAAACACCTTATTACTGGAAACACATTAAAAACAAGGCATTACAAAAAACCGACAAGATTAAAAATACAAATATCCAATCCCTCTAAGCAAGCCTAAACTGAATTCTGCACAGGTGAGCAGGCACTGGCTCAACCTGACACCAGCAGTTTCCCTGTTCTGAGCAGTTATGGATGTGCAAAATATACAGGGCTGCTGATTCTTTACACATATGTGTGTGCGTGTGTGTGTGTGTGTGACCTGATATCTCTTGAAATTACCTTCAAGACATGAGTAATCCCATGGAAAAATAAAAACAAGAGTTGGATCTGCAGGTGAGTGCAAGACCCTTCCTAAATCTGTGGCTCTTTCAGAACAAACCAATCCTTGAGCCCTGAAGTTTCAGACCTAGAGAAGTTAATTCTAATTTGCATTCTTCCTGGGTCAATGATATATCCTCTAAAATAAACCTCGAGACACCAGGCCAAAATGATCACACTCTTTTCTCTAAGTTTAGACAAACTGTGTCCAGCAAACACGTACAGATCCTGTAAGGCTTTGGATTTCTAAAATCAGTTTGTGACTCATGCAGGCACTCACACCAGGCACATACTGAAAGAGAGCCGTGCAGAACACAGCAGCAAAAAGGCCTCCAAAAATATTCAGACCTCTGCCTTGGATATATTTATGTAGAGGCTGCAATGAGCAGGCTTTCCTCTGTGCTTTGATGTGCAGAGTTCTCATGTACTAGCCACCAGAATAGGCTTTTCTGGGGCTGTTTAAAGATGATATTTAAAGGTGGAGTTATGTCAGATGACTGAAGCTGTATCCAATGTCTCCATAAGCCCCCTCAGGTTTATGGATGAGGGTTTTTCCCCTTTCTAGAAAACACTGAGAAAGACCTTCTGGAAAACCCCTGGCTTCCTCTATTTAATGGGAAGGACACATTGCCCTTTGTGGAGCAGGACAGGGAGGTGACCACTATTATACCCAGGATCATCCCTGACCCATACATTGCCAGTGAAACCAGAAGAAATGTATTCATAACTCTGTATTTATTCTCTGAGAGTCACCTTTCCATGTTTGCCCTTTGGTGGGGAGATCATTCAGCTCAAGAAATGCATCTGAATTTTATGAGCTTTCCTGGATATGTACCTTGGACTGAAATCAGCTTTCACTCCCCGGCGTTATTTATAGCACAGTCACAGTAAATAGTGACTGCAAGCAGGATGGGGAAGGAAGGAAAACAACATCACTAAAATACACAGCTCTGCTAACTCCAGGAACGGGTTGGTGGCTCTCCTTTCTCTCCTACTGACAGAGCATCCTGGCTTGGCTCGTCTCCTCTGCAACCACATTTTCCTGCTTCCTTTGAAACCTTTTGTCAGTCTGTTAGCAAGCAGGAACTACTTTTGGATGGTTTCTTCTCACACTTCTGTGCGATGGCCACCTGTCACAGCACAAATAAAAGCTTTCTAATTTCCCAAACTGCCAGCTCTTGAGGTTTATTGATCTGCAAGGGACAAGCTGTACCCACTTGCAAACAAGCAAAATGGCAAAGCTTTAGCTTGACTTAGTTGCCTTCAACTTCCCAGCTCAAAGGATCCTCCTCTGGGCTCTCTCATGACTACAGAGGTGTAAAACCGTCCAGGGAAGGAGCAGAAAGATACTGATACAGGAAGCCAAAGGAGAGATTTGAAGAGAACAGGAGGCTGGACCTAGCCAGGGAAGTGTCAGCCAGGCCGTGGCCCTCCAAGCACAGTCCCTGGCACAGTCCATGCTCAGGTGCTGTGCCAGACCTGCCCAGGTGAGCAGGAGGCAGCAGGGAGAGCTTCCTGCTGGCTCCTGCAAATGAGCACCCGGTGGGAATGAGCCGTGTTGGGCAGAACAGCGCAGGAGTTTTTGGTGCACCCAGTCTGTGACACCTGGCTGAACTTCCCTGCCTATTGCCCCTTAGAAGTGATTTGGAAAAAGGATGTAACACTTGGATGCCCTTTTCTTTGCAGTGTCTCAAGATAATGTTTAACCACTCTTCTCTATTGCACAGACTTTTGTTCTTCCTCTTTTCCTCTTATCTTCCTTATTTCTTCATTTGAAATAAAGACCATTAAGACAGAAAATGTGTTTGCTCTTTGCTCGCAAGGAAACAAGCAAGGTGCATTTAAAAAAGGTCTATGAGCATCAGAGGGAAAAAGTAATTTATTGTGGGATACAAAAGCAAGGGCAGAAATCCTGGCTGTTTTCTTGCAGTCCTGTATTCAGCTGAAATTTGTGAGATATAAAGATAACTCAATTACAAGTTTTTTTCTCTAAAGACTTTGAGAGAAAGGCAGGAAAATTCCACCTCCCATTTTTCACTGTAATTACAGTAATAAAGATGACCTTAGCTATTTTTTTTTCTCAAATTCACCTGCTATCCATACCCCTGCACTCTTGAAAGGCTTTAGTACATGATACATCCAAGATCAAAACCAAGTCACAGGCTTTATCTTCTCTTTCAGAACAGGAGAAATTTGGGCTAAAGTCCATCTCTGCTTTAGTCAGAGCTCTCATCATGGTATTTACAGTGTTACCCTAAACAGTCTCTCAGAGATCTGTGCCCCGTTTTCTAATACTCCTGTAAGTGTCATTGCACAGCCTGTTATTTCAGAGCACAAATTCACTGGAATACAGCTGGCTGTGTGATTTTCAAAGCAAGATAATTCTTATTTGCTGATCTGCTGAGCAGTCACCTGCGAGTTCTGTTTTTTTCTCCAAATTTTCTCTAAAAATATGAAGCTCCTGCTCTGTTCAAAGGCCAAACTGGCTTCATCCATCTCAAAAATAAGCCTGTCTATTTTGCCCTAAGCTCCCCCTAACCAGCATAAATAGATGCATTCAAAACTCCGGAGGCTGTTTTTGGAAGGCCTTTAATACATCCATGTCTTTAATACACATTTCCATTTTCCCTATCCTAATACTCACCAAAACTTTTAAATTGCTTACTTAATCTTCTACTCCCTATTTCTGACAGAGACTATTACAAAACAGCTATGGATGGAGGGGCTTGTTTAGGACACTGAGACAACTTCTAATACTATCTACATGGCTGCTATTTTCAACAGCACTTAGGTGTTGTTAAGTCTGTCCTCTTTTGACTCTCTGCAGCTAAAATATCCACTAAACCTGATCTCTTGTGTGTTTTTCCTACATCTCTCAGAAAAGTATCTGTAATTTCTGCTTAACTTACTGTTCCCTTCTTTTTCATTGAAGCCAGTGTGGAAATAGCAGCAGTAGAATGATCCAAACATGAATTATTTGAAAGTGGTATTATGACACAAGAAAATTCAGTCCTCATCCAGCACCTTTTGCAACAACTTAAAGAAAAAGAAAAAGGAATCATTATGCACTCAAAATGGATAATGAAATCTTGGGCTCCTCAGCATTACAGTGTTTGACACGGAGTCAACTACTGGACCATGCAAATAACCTGTGTTGGCTTTTCCCATTAATGTATAAATCACCACTTTCACACAGAATAAATCTGATAAATCCACAAAGCAGCACAGCACAGTGCTGAGTGACCTTGGTGCCACTGTTGCACCCATGTGCAATAATGCAAAAGGTTTCCATTCACTCACACACACTCTCATCAAAATGAGCATCATGGAGTTCAGCCTTTGTAAAACCTTATTACATAAATAAATTAATAAAATGAGTTAAAGAAAGTTAAATGAAGAGTGGAAAAGCTCAGTGAAAGAATGCTGATATTAACATCAAAGGTAGTGCTGGTTTTCATGAAAACATATTTCATACTCTGAAATACTGGGGGTCATTCCCCACTGATATATCCATTTTATTTAGAGAGATTCCTGAGAATGAAATCCTTCTTAATGCAGTGGAGTGTTTGATTTCAATGTCTTGCATTTGTAGGTGCCATGCCCGAAAGCAAATCAATGAGCACAGACAAATGAGTGGTTCACTTTGGGCTTCAGTTCCATGAGAGCATTGATTTGTTTGAAGTTAGCTTTGTGCTTATTGCTTTGTAATTTTTAACCCTTTTTTTTTCCTTTTTGTGCAAAATGTGCATGTTTTTCTTATCGAAATTCCTTACTACTTCTAAAGTTACTTGCAAGGTAACTTTTCCCTCTGAAATACTTTGGCCAAGTCAAAACCAGGGCATCTACACTTTCCTAACCTGATTGTCCCCTATACATTTGGCAGTCTTCTTTAAAAGCTGTGTTTGTTGGTGGCTTTTTTTTTATATCCTTCAGAAGGGAAACATAACTCTGAGCCTAGTCATCTCCACCGAGATTTGTTCCCAGCTCCCGGGTGTGCTTGTGCTCTGAGCGAGCAGCGCTGCCGACGCTGACACGAGCAAAGATTAATGTCCCAGGCTAACAGAGATATCACACAGTGTTTGTTAGCTCCCTTCTGCATGTGTAGGTCAGCCTCATCCATCACTTACGTGGGTGACAGCAGCAGAAATAATTAAAGGAGGTCTTTCTAAGATTAAATAAAAGTCCATATTTATTGCAATGGGACAATATGTGGGGGAAAAAAAAAAACCAAAAAACAAAACAACAAACCATGCCCTGCATGATTTCTAAGGAAACAGAGATGATTTCTGTAACCAAATTTTTCAAAACCAGGCAGGGGTTTTGCAGGAAACCAGGGCCACTGCCAGCCTTTCCCCATAGCAGCAGGGAAGTTGGGCAACCCAAGGAGAGAATGTTTTTATACTCTGCAGAAAGCTCTGGCTCCAATGAATGTGTTTGCCCTGAAATACTTAGGTTTCGTCAAATCACCTTTTTTTTTTTTTTTTAATGTGAAAATCACTCTGAGGGAAATGTTATTCTTTTTCCGTTTCATGCCACGCAGCCATGTCGCTAAGGATCTTCACACCCAGAAATTATTTTAGTCCCTCACCATATGAAATGTTTCCTGTTTAAAACAAAGTGGGCTGAGAAGAAGAAGGCAGTGGAATATTAACACAAGTATACAAGAGTCTGTAAAGTGAGAGATTAGGTAACAAAGGGTAGTTACAATTAACACATGACTAAGTTTTATGTAATTAGGAGGTAACATGAAAACAGGTCTCCAAAGTTAATGTAGTGAAACACACAAGCTCTATTCCTAGCAAAATTTTGCTGCATTATTCCTTGCCCTTGTAACTTGCCATAATCACAAAAATTTCTCCCAACCAGGACACAGGCTGAGCATATATCAACATCT
The DNA here is from genome assembly GCA_013400515.1 of Erpornis zantholeuca. Lineage (NCBI taxonomy): Eukaryota > Metazoa > Chordata > Aves > Passeriformes > Timaliidae > Erpornis > Erpornis zantholeuca. The sequence goes on from VZTN01010332.1 coordinate 94,591, forward strand.
GCCTTACAAAGCAGAGCAGTTAAAAGTTGAGTTAAAAGTTCATCTCTCACTTGCTATGCCCACAAAAACATGGTAACTCTCCCTTTCTGAAGAGAAATGTCAGAAATCTGCCTGCTGCTTTGACTGCTAATGTCAGAGTGAGCCCTGAAATCTGTCTTTTCCCTTGCCATTTTTTATTTTTAATGCAGAGAAGTGCACTGAAGCTCTGGGAGAAACTTAAAAGCTGAGAAATTAAATAATGCTGAGGCACTTTTCCAATGAAAGGAATAATGAATTCAGGAAAAAAATGCAGCTCCTTATCTTGAAATGCTGTAAAAATATTATATAGTACGTCATAATTACAACAGTGTAATAGGAGTGCGCTGCCTATTGCTTTGAAACTACCTCAAAATGTTCACTGTTCCAATGAAACAGTGAAAGCTGCTGCAAAATTATCACTAGGAAGGCCTGTAAAATAGAAGTGTTTTCTTATTCTTCACCAAAAAACTGCATATGCCAGTACTGCCATTAGACACATTTTATGCAGAAATACGAAGTTGTGCACAGGCTCCAGCATCCCAGGCGTCTCCCCTGAAGCAGCAGTTGCTTCTTCTGGGTCCCATTTCTCTGGCTGCAGGATGAGTGTCCACAGCATCCAGAACTTTGGGACAGGGGGCTAAAAGAGTGTGAAGGGAAATCATGCATACACCAAATACAGCATGTCTAATTCACCTCATAAACATGAGAAGCATCAGAGACATTCCCTTTCCTACATCCACTCAAGAGAGGAGTCCTGAGAGGTAAAACAGGGTCAAACACCGAAATTTTGGGTGTCACCCATTCTGTTTTGCTTTGGCTTTTTATGCCACTGACAATAATTAGCAATGCCTAAGCCCTTTGATTCTGTATTGTCATTTGTAGTTGCTGCCTTCCTTAAAAATGCACACACTGTGTTTTCATGGCCAATGCACTGCGTGGATGCGTTTTTTTGGCGGCAGTGCATGTTTTTATTAGGAAAAAAAAACCAAAAAAACAAACAAAAAAAAACCCAACAAACCTTGAAGAACACCTTGCTTTCTGAATAGAGCATACTGAATTTCAAATGGTGCTCAGATTTCTGCACAAATCTGTTCTGCAGCCACAGAGCAGTCTCCAAGGAAATGTTTGATTCTCTACCAGTGAGTTCTGTACTTGCAGAGAAGGGACCTGCTGTGCCTGAGGAATGGAGTGGTCAAGCACCACGATGGTCCCTTCAGGTGATGTTTTAAGCATTTAGAGCTGGGTCTCCTGTGATTTCAAATATATGGAAGATATCTAAAATATTGTGTGGTAGATTAACAAGGAACTCATAGTAGCTTATGCAGCAAAATCCTGTGCTAGCTGTTATTTTCTCAACTCTGGTGGCTCTGTGCCCAGATGTATTTTGGTGCTGCTGGGAGGTGATAAAGGCAAGCATTACCAAGTCCTTTTAAGTCTTGACTAAACCACAATCCCCCAGAACTGAATTATTATGATTTAATTCCAGAATATGATAGCACTTAAGTCATGGGATTGGTGTTAGATCTATGAATAATGCAAGTTTATTTAAAGGAATGGAAGCAGACCAGATTATTTAAAAGACACTGACTGCCAGGGCTGAATATAAATTTTTCCAAATGTCTTCATCTGTTAACAGAGCTGTAACCAGAAGCACAAGGAAATACTAGTTTTGTTATGTATTATGAATGACAGGGGAGTTGCTGTTTATCAGCATGGGAGCTGATCCCCAGCAGAAGCAGTGGGAGATGCTGCTGCAGACATCACGGATGGACAGTTGGCTATAAATAACAAACTCTGCATTTATAAACTGCAGACTGGCTCATTGAGCTGAGCGTTTTTTGGTTTCTTTACCAAATTGACAAGGTACAAATAATTTGATCCACAGTCACCACTGGATTTCTTCCTTGTGTTTGTTTAAGCAGATATTTTTCCTCTGATTGAGATTGTGGCAGTTTTGGTCTGGAGAGGCATGGATTGAAATATTAATAAATACTTTTATTAATCAGAAGTACACAGTTCAGACCTGCAGATGTGGGATAAGTACCCTACCTGATACTGGTTTTTGTAGACATGAGCTGAACCACGGGAATGAAGAGGGAGACCTGGCTGAACAGCAAGGTGAACTGAATCCATCTGACCCTAAAGAATTCCTGCATTCAAGAAGACATTTTAAGAGAGGGATGACAGAACAGTTTTGGTTTTTTAGAGAAGGATATTTTGTCAGTAGCATATTACAGATCTTTGGGGATATTTTGATTTTACTATAGAGACCAAGAATTGCCACGTGATGTGTATCACAGTATTGGCATACTTTTGTTCAATATATCTGATTTCAGATGGTCCTTTGGCCTTTATTCCACTGCTTGTAATAATCAGTCACTGTGTATAAATACTTCATTTTCTCCAAGAAATTTGCTACAATGGGGAAAGCATTCCTATTGCTTCTGTCTCTTCATTTCCTTGCTGCTCTGCAATATCTTTCCATCCTCTCTTTGGCTTTCTCCTACAGCTCTGAAGAAAATGCTAGGGGTTCTCTTCTACAGGAGTGTGCACTTTCTACTGATTTTTTTTTTAATTATTACATTGCTCTTCCAGAAAAAATGGGGAATGAAGAGGGATTTCCTTCTCACATCTTTTGCACCTTCTCAAATAAGCTGCCATATGCACTCCTCCTTCCTGCACCGAGGAAGGAAATATTTGGCAGGAGCAGCAACAGGAAGCACACTAGGTCCCTTTTTTGTGAAAGAAAGTGGAGGATTGGAGTAAGATAGGACAAGGTGTTAAAAAAAATTAACAGCTTCCAGGGCAAACTACGGAGTTTGTACAGCTGCCTAATGTTTTATGGCAGCACTACCAGTGTTGGGACACTGAAGGTCAGTGGTTTGTTCTAAATGTTCCATCAGAGCAGTGCTCAACAGTGCTTTCTGCTTGGCCCCACTTGTTTTAATGAAAGACACTGATGGCAAGCATGTCATTCATATCTGTGGACTGTTGTGCTCATCACAGCAGTGATACTCCACGAGACACCCTCACTGTTCCAGTACATCTATTATCAGTGGCTGGTGCCGTTATCTCTGCTGATGGCATTTAATAACACCTCCTGGCAGGAGCAGAAAGAATCCAGGCTTCATTGACTTAATTTTCCCCCTGGAAAGCACTCATACTTCTGGCATATTCGAGTTATTGCAAAAGCAGCTTCACTCATTTTTGATGAAGTTACTCAAAATGATTTAACCTGTGAATTGAAAAAGCCCCCCATTAACCAAAATTGTTTTAAACAAAATGTGAACATATTTCTGAAGGACATTGCCATTGAATGGGAAAACCATAGGAGCACCTCTTCTATGATGAAAGGCTGAGAGAATTGGGTTATCTCGGCCTGAAAAAGAGAAAGCTTTGAGATGACCTAATTGTGGCTTTCCAATACCCAAAGGGAGCCAACAAGAAAGCTGGAAAGAAAGTATCTACAAGGGCCTACAGTGACAGGACCAAGGGGGAATGGCTTCAAACTGAGAGTAGGTTTAGGTTAGATATTAGGAAGAAATTCTTTGCTGTGAGGGTGGTGAGGCACTGGCACAGGTTTCCCATTGAAGCTGTGGATGCCCCATCCTGGAAGTGTTCGAGACCAGGTTGGGTGGAGCTCTAGGCAGCCTGGCCTAGTGGAAGGTGTCCCTGCCCATGCAGTGGGGTTGGAATTAGATGATCTTTAAGGTCCCTTCCAACCCACATCATTCTATGATGCTAATTCTCATTGCTTTGTTTCAGGATATTCTCTGCATCCTGACATGTGATGTGTGAATTGACCCCAATCAACTGGCTGTTTCCATTTTTAACTCTTTTCTTTCTTAGTCATTCTTTGAAAGATCTTTTATTGACAAAGCCCAGCTGAAGGGGAGCAAAATAGGATTTCTTTTCCCTCCAAGATTCCCATGATTCATTGAAAAAAAGGTAAAAAGTTTCATTCTTTCTACTGATTCTTTAGTGCAAGTTCCTGGGGATTTTTTCTGATGATTACCTAATCTTCCTCTGGGCAATAAGCTATTTCTGTCTCCTAAAACAAACCTTGACTTTCCCAAGGTTTATTTGGTGGCTCGTTTTGCTGACTTGGAGTCTTATTAACAGCTGATCAGCCTATCCCTTGAAACAATTTTTCAGCTGAGATAAAAATTGATAACTGTCTTCCTAAAAATGAATACACTTCAACAAAATGGATCCTTTTGTACACACTAAGTCTGGTTCTGTGTCTAACGCAAATATCAGATCTAAGCCCTAATCCTGGCTTTGCCTGCATGACACTGACATGGGAGCTAAACCCAGGTGTGTGGAGGCAGATAAACTCACCAGACCCTTGCCCTGGAGAGAGCTGCGATAAGCACTATTGCATAACTTCCCTGCAGAATTCCTTTGGAAGGAGCAGAACTCTTTGCTGAAGGTGAGACATTGTCAGACTCATGATCCTCTTGGGATCCTGTGAAGATTCCTTGTAACCTATTCACTTCTACCCTTTCAAACCACCCCTTGTTCCCCTACAAGAACCCCTGTATCTACCCTTGGACCCTCAAGGGAGCTCCGTCCCTGGCTACCCTTGGCAGGGTGCTGGACAATAAAGCTGCCCTTTGTGGAATCGCTATACGAGGCTCCTGTCTCTCTCTCCCTGGGTCAGCCTGGGGTCTCCTTGCAGAGCAGAGCTGAAATCACTTTCTCTCTGAATCACTCAGAGCTGGTAGCCTGCTGAGACAGGCATTCCCCTGTGGAGGCACCCCGGTGGCTGGGGGAATGCTGTGGACCCCTGGAAGGCTGTCTCTTGTGAGATGTTCTCTCTGGGTTGGTCACAGCATCCTGGGTGTGAGCCACAGACCCCAGCCCAGCCACTACACAAGTGGAGGGGACAAAACATGGACATTGCTCCTTCAGAAGAGCAGTGCAGAATTTAGAGCACTGCAGTTAGAGGTGAGAGAATTCTATTGAAACAACTTTGAGATGAGAGGTGAGTTTGAGAGAGGAGTGAAACCTTCCTGATTGTGGAATCATTCTGGAAACAGGGGGCAGGCATAGCCAATGCATGACAAACAACCCTGCCAGCCGGGGACTGAGAATGTTGCAGAGAGAAAAACCTGCTGGTTTTGCTCAGTCTCCATTTTCACACCCAAAATCCTGCAAGCTGCAGTGATACCAGTGAGGTGGTAGGTGCAAGGCTACGAACGCACCTGAAGTTTTGAATGGGGTCCTTGCAAACACCACGGGTGAGAAGCTGAAGAGATTGTTGAGAACACCAATAAGTAGATGAGGCATGCTCATCTATTTAGCAGTTTTTCTTATCGTTTTTCACCTCTGTGTTATTCCTGTGGCTGTGCTTGCACTTGGCCCTCGTTGAGGCCAACCCGCAGAGGTGAGGTCATGCTGCTGTCAAGGCAGTGGCACAAAGGTCAGTAGCTGGCTTTGCTATCAAGTACTTTCGAGGGTATTAACATCTTCATTGGAACAATATCAAAGATCTTCTGGAAACGTTAGAAAAGAAAAAGGGCAAATATNCCGAGGGTATTAACATCTTCATTTATTCAAAGAATATTTCAAAGATATTTCAAAGAATATCAAAGATCTTCTGGAAACATTAGAAAAGAAAAAGGGCAAATATTGAAGTAGTTTATGCTGTTGTCCTGCAATCTTGAACATTGTGAGGAAAGGGGAAATAAAAAAAAATCTGAGAACAGAAGATTCATTGAACATGAACATCAATATTTATAATTCGGTCTAGGCTTCAATCCTCTTGTCTCATGGCTAATTTAAGATCCACTGCTGGCAGTCAGGATGGTGCTGCCATGCCTCTGCCTCTGGGGACACCTGCTTTCCTCTTCAGCCCCTTGTCCTCTTTCCCAGCCACTTTGTGTTTGTTGAACCCCACAGTGCCAACGATGCCTCGGCGGGCTCAACCCCACCCTGGTCACACCAAGGCAAGGAAAAGCATCCCACTGATGGGCACACTGACTGTACTGGCTTGAAATGCATCCTTTATAAAGTTACATAAGCAGAGAGATCATGTAGGAGGACTGGAAATAATAAGCTGTTAGGATGATTTGCTGAAGCTGCTCTTCACCTCAGCTCCCACGGATACACAGAAATAAAAGTCCAATTTCCTCCATAGTCAGAGATCATTGAGGGCAGAGAAATTACAGAATGAAAAGAAATATTTCCCTTTGGTATTTGCTGCCAGCGAAACTGATGCTAAAGAAGATATGGACTTACAGCCACAAGGAAGTAAGGTCAAAATTAGGTGAAAACTTCAGTCAGCAAAGAGACTATGTAGCACAAAAGGAGTAACCTGTTTGCAAGCTGTGAGGATGGGAAGAACATGCCTGCCTTGTACAAATAGGATGGAAAAGGGAAAGCTGAAAGTCGTCCTCTTTAGACAATAGTGAAATTCAAGAACTATACATTCAATAGATTAGAAATAATTTTTAAAACTTATAAACAGCTCGTATTTCCAGAATATCCATAATATCTCTTCAGAGCTTCTATATAGTGATATCTACCAATTGCCCACACCTAGGGCAAGCTTAGTATTTACATTCACATGCTCATATATGTTAATCTTTTTGGAAAGATACATTGACCAACCCAGTTTCTACATAAAAGTCTACATAGCAACTGATAATGTCATACACCATTTGCTGAACCATTCAATTCTTGGAGAGATACAGCAGAGAGAAAGAGCTACATCCTAGATTTTATTAACTGTAAGAGAGGTGATTTATTTCTTGGTGTAATAAAATCTTTGGTAATAACAGTGCCTTAGAGAAATAGCCACCTTCTGATACCTCCTGCTGTCTTTTCCTTGGTGCAGATAGGTAGATTTGTATAACACCTCTTGTGTAAGAATTGGAATTTCTTCTGCCCCTTCCCTAAACAAAGACTTGATTTGGGAGACATTGCAAACTGCATTTACCGTGGTATCCCCTGGATAACAAACTGAAGTGAACAGGGGTGCTGTGGATAGGGAAAGGTAGTAGGCTAAGTATGCCCAGGAACTGAGCTAAAAATTTCCCACCCTTTAGACTTGAACCTTGCTTGAAACTCAGCTACAGCATCCCAGCAATCTTCCTGCTCCTTATCAAATCATGCTTTCCCTTTCCTTACATTACTTTTACATATTTTATCCATTAGACAGCCTGAGAAGAAAACTACTCTAAAAAGTTTCCAAACCTGATATTGCAGCCATTTAACAGAATTTTAGCAAAAACAGCTCAAACCATCTTAAGACCAGATCAGTATTCTCCTCCTGTACCCAGCTGTGTGTGAGGTTTCCCCTTTGCTGTGTGACCCTACAAGTCCAGCATCGTGTCTCACACACCCAGGCTCCCTCCAAGCATCACTTCTGGGCATAGCACTACAATTTTCTTGTAGATAATCTGCTATATGGGCAGGGCAGCAGTGCTGCTCACTTTAGCAGCTTCACAAAATTAAGCACGTGACTAAAATGCTTTATCATCTTCTTGGCAAACAACTGAAGTGCCAGAGCAAATTCAGAACTTACAGAACCTTCCAGCAGAATGGCATTGCCACCCAACCATTCCATCAGGGCTGGGGATCACGCATTAATTTCTCCTCCGTAACTTGGTTAATTTGTCCTGAGTTGTAAGTTTTGCCAGCTCATCCTTAGCTGAGTAATCATTAGGCCAAGATCCCCAGCCAAAATCACACAGAAGAGGCTGCATTAATGATGTTTTGTTGTTATCATCATAGAAATACCACTGTCAGAGGTCTTTTAGCATTTGTGTTGCCACTTCAGCTGCTTTGGAAGGGAGGTGGCTCCAGGAGAGAAGGGGAGGTGATTATGGAGGCTCCTGCACTGAATCAGTCTGAATATGGTCGCAGCACTACTGTACTTAGTTCAAGAATTTCCCAGATACTTTGTATATACTTCTACAGCACTGTCTAATTCCAAAGACCATTTTTACTTCATACATTTACCCTCTCTTTCTTGGCTACCTATCAGGAACAAAGACCACGGTCTTAAATTAATTTTACTATGATGGGGGAAGCTGGGGGCAGATGTTGGAAACAGAATATTTTTCTTTGATATTCTAAGGTCCTGCAATTTTCTGATGAATCCCAAGATTTCTTCCTGTTGTAATTTTTCTCATTCTTAAGGAGTCATTTAAGATGTTTCTCATGGGCATGTTTATTGCCATTGAAGTAAGTTTAAAACATTGCAACATACCCCTTAAAAACCTTCTGACCACAGTTTAGCTGCAGAATTCTTAGGAAAAGGCTTGATTTCAGTGAATATTTCAAGTTTTAATGGTAGTGAAAGAGAAGGCATTACATTCTTTTTCCATCATGAATCACATTTATTGTCACCTGGAAACTGCTTTCTGTGTTTCTCTGGCAGGAATCTATTCAGTAGTCTGCAAGCAGCACCTGGCATTGCAGAGCTCATCCTAAGTGAGCCGAGAGAAAAAGCCCCTGCAAACACCTGTCAGGGCAGGGTTGCTGCACCCTGCCAGGCTACAAAACCACTGGTTTTCCTGGGGAATGTAATTTTCCCTTCATACAAATGTATCGAGATAAGTAGCACAGCAAATCACCATTTGCGGTTTCAGCTGACACATTTCAGCAGCACCAGCTCGTGGTCCATTCCCTATTCCTCCCACACAGCAGCTTTCCTGGCGATAACCCTTCCCACACCTACCTAACTTTACCTAATTGCACATATTTAGGACAAGCACACAAGGACTGGATGTTCCTGGTCCCTCCTGTGGGCACCTAGAAGCTGAGATCTGCTTCGGGAAGATGACACAAAGAGTGGTGCCTGCTTTGGTCACTTTGTTCCCAGAAGGATTTTGGACTTGGCTTTGAACCAGCGGTGGTGGGGCTCCACATGACAAGTGCTTCCCAGCAGGAACGTGGCAGGAATGCAGAAAATCCTGCTGCAGTCCTGAGGGCTGAAAGAGCTCCAGGACTTGTCCCCGTAGGAGGAAATGGTGTTTATTGAGTTAGCTGCTGCTTATGAAATGCTGCTCATGTTAGTGGCATCAAACCTCCAGCGATAAAATGCACCATGAGATAAAATCTGGAGCAAAGAGTGATAAAGTTCTGTGGCTTGTCCAACTGATTGACAAACTTTTTTCTCCCATCTGCTCTTCACTAAGCGGGAAAAATCAGTACAGTTCCCAAGCACGGTTGGGTCCTCTCAACTTTCTCCATCTCAGGTGGCTGATGATGTCTCTGCAATATCCTCTTGGGATTGCTTTCTTCTGAATGAGGATGTTTGTTTACCTGGTGTGTTTATAGACAATCAGATCTTCTCTCATCCCTGTTCTTCCAGGCTAAGCAAACCACACATCTTTTCCTGTGTGGTGCATTTTCATTTGCTTCCTTTCATCATCTTGGAAGATCTTCTCAGTGTCAGTCATCAGTTTTGTAAACTGATGAAGAGGATGCCCAAAGCAGTCCAAAGGAGGACTTTGCCAATAGCTTTGCAAAAGTGCTGAAACAAAGATGAGACTGTCCATCCCATTATGCAGAGAAATTCAGAGAGGATCTACCCAGCTGTGTGCTCCCAAGGATGAGTGCATTTTTCCTGCACTCCAACTGGATCAGAAACCAAGCCTGCATTCCCCTACCCCAACCTCTCAGCAAAGAGTCGGGGAAGACACTGAATTTATCTGCACCTCCTGTGGGTGTGGGGCACTTCCGTCCACCTGCAGAAGACTCACAGCCTCAATGGAGAAACCCTCCACAAATACAGAAGCATATCAGCACTTCACAGCTCTTTAGCATAAAAATATCTCAGGTTTGAACATCAGAGAAGTGTCACTTTCGCAAACAGGTTTTGGCTAATCCCTCCACTGTACCTAGCACACCCAGAATACAATACCCTCTCAGATTACCATTATCCATTAAAGTTTCTCTGGAATGAGGCAATAATAAATTGCACAGACTAGTTTTTAAAACTACTATTCCATTACACATCCAGAATCTTTCTTGTTTTCCGTAGCACAGAGGAATTGATGGAAGTTGGATCTGCTTCCCAACAATGCTAATTTATCCTTTACTTGAGCAATTAAAGCATCTTCTTCGGTGGAGCCCCCTTTTTATTTCTGGGTTCTTAAGAATGCACGATCCAGAAGTAGCAATGTAACTGAAAAATATGGCTAAGGTGTTGGACATGAAATTCTTCACATGAAAATGATATTTAACATTATTAGAGGCAAGCAAATAAATTATGAAAAAGAACCAATATTGTCAGGATATTCTTCCATATTTCTGTTAGTGCCATGCCATCATTCAGACATCAGCATTCCTGAGCTGCTCTGTTGGATACATTGGCTTTTTTTTGTCAGCTTGTAAGGAGAGACACCAGCTGACACCTGCATAAGAAAAACACCATTAAATACTACATTTTGTCAGGGCAGCAGGATGATAGATCTTGATTCAAATTTTTACTTCTAAAGAAATCCTGAGCCATCCCAGTTCTGGCTTCTGGCACTACTTTCAACACCTGATTGAAAAGCTAAGTTACAATTTGTTGTCAAAGTGAAGATGAGTTTTTTCCTATCTTGTGGATGCAAAATGATTGTGTTGCCTGTGAGCCATCCTGGCTCCAAGAGAAAGTGAGCCAGCACCAGACCCTGCCTCTCACGCAGTGTCCAAGCTGGGCTCAGTCACTGTATCCAGCAGAGCAGCTGTGTGTCACAACCACAGCTAAAGACAGCCAGAGGGATGACAATTTTTGGTGTCTCTGAATGTTATTGCAACATTGGAACTGAAAACAGGAGCTGAAACGGGAGCTAAACTGAAAACAGTGGCCCATGCTGTGCCACTGCTGATTTTACTGGGACAAAGATATTGCTCCTCTGTGAATTGCTGCTGAGGTTCTTGTCAGCATTTTTGCACTCATGGCATAGGACATAAAAAATGTTCTTCTCTCCTTATATCAGCCATGTAGCTATAACAGCATATACTATGCTTATTTATGCCCATGAAAGATCTTTACATTAAGAAACATCCAGGAAGTCCTTGACTCCCGTGGCCATAGCATTCCAACAGGGGTCCATCTGTTCCCCCTCTGTAAAAACCTCATGGGCTCTTTTCTTTAATTGCACATCATTGGTTTAACTGTAATCAGAGTTTAACCCAGCAGGCTGAAGTTTAAGTTACTCCAAAGAAGAAGCTGGCTCTCTAATCACCAGCATCACTTCTAGCCCAGCTGCAGCTCCCTGATGGATGTGGGTGGCAGCAAAGTGGCCACCACCCTGCAGAGTTTCCAATCTCAGGGTAAGGCCACAGGCAAGGAATAGGGACAGAAGAGGGGGTGGCTCAAAATGCTCACATGATTTGTGCCACCATCACAAGCAGGGTCCTTCCACCTCCCATCCCAGCACCCCTGGGATAATCTGCTGGGATAATCCCACTAAGAGGCTGGGTTGGGAAATGAGTTTGCTGCCATTTCAGAAGCTGGGAAATTGCAGCAGCAATATTTGCTTGTTTCCTAGCAGCTTCCCAAGGAGGGATGTGTGAATCTCCAGTTTTCACCTCTGAAACAAACAGGGGAGAGGGCAATGAAGCACCAATTTAAACCTGATTTTTCAAAGTGAGCTGCTAGAAAGTTAGCTAAGTGAATAGAAGTCAGGCAGAGAAAGAAATAGGAAGAAGGAAATCATGACATACTGTCTGAATTCTGAAAAACAATTTTGGTAACTGCTTCCTCAAAAGTACATGCAATTTCTTCATGGTCACTTTGGAAAGCTGTGCTGTGGTGTGTGCTCATAGGTGTCAACATGCATGTTGTTTCGGCAAGAAATTCACAGAATTGCCTGCATCGTCCTGAGCCGGGAAATGAAATTGTGGTTTTTATTTTTGGCTGGCTCAAATTCGGCTGGAATCATTTGGACCCTGCTCTCAGTAGCACTGAACAAGCTCTGCTGGAGAGCAGCCAGACTTGGTCTGAGTTTCTGTTAGGTACAGAAACTGGCATCCCAATGTGTGCTAGCTGTAATTGGAAGGAATAACAATAATAATAATAAAAAAGTCATGGTTTTGCTGGAAGGCATCATGCTGTGACAGAACATGATTCCACAGAACAACCCAAGGTCATGTACAAAGTTTCAGAGCTCTTCCTCCCGTGTCTCAATGGATTGCATGGGAAAATAATGTATGTAGCATTAGTAAGAAGAGCAGGCTAACACACCAAAACTTAAAAATAAAAAGACAGAAATAGAAAAGACAGAGAACTCATTTATCAGCATTAATTTACAGTAACAAAAAATCAACCCACCAAAAAGTCAAAGGACACAATAAATAATTTCAAAGTCAATCACTTCCCAACTGCTGCTTGCTTCATTATCCAGAACTCAGTAGTTCGCACAACAACACCCTGAACTTATCACTTAAAAAGGATAAAATAAAGAGATTTATCACATGGTCTGCTTACAAAACAGTCCTGATCCATGACAGGTTGGCTGATGGCACAGAGGATGTAATTTCTCAGGGGATGTTTGCTGTTGCCAGTGCGGTGCTGCCACCTCATGCTTACCCCTGGTGAAATGTACGGAGTGATGTGAGTTTGCTGCAGCTGCTGAATCTCTCGCACAGCTGCCACTGACCAGATCAGCAGAGCATGTGGAACAGCAGAGCTGGAAGAAATGGATCTTTTGCCACCACACAAGCCAGGGAAGAGCTGTGGCAGTGTGGCAAAGCTCCAGCTGTTACCTTCCATGCTACTCCTGCTCCAGGCATCAGCACAAGATCAGACCTTCCCAGCCCATCGGTCTGCTGTGGCACTTGAGTGCTGAAAATTAAACACATTAAAATTCAAAGGCGAAAAGAAATCCTAAGTGTGTGCCTTGGTATCAATACTTTATCTGCTTTTGTCTGCTGGGCTGGGAAATATTGACAAGCAAAGCCAGATTAAACATTTCCCTGCTTCAACAGCCTTCAACCAGCTGAGGAAGCAGGAAATAAAGGGAGCTGAGACACAAACAGTCTCCATCTACTTGTAGCAGCTCAAGCTCAATTCCTCTGGATTTCACGGCAGGTTTCCTCTCTCTAGCTATTTAACAGGCACGCTTGATAAAATCCAGTCATTCCAGGTACGCTGCACACGCCATTGCCTGCTCTATAACCCCACTGAGCCCGCAGCTGCAGCAGCAAACACAGGCATTTAGAAACAGGTCTATAAAAAGAGGAACACATACCAAATATTAAAGCCTTGAAGCTGCGAGTCCATCCTGTTGCTTTTATAGGAGAGCCCATTCCTCTGAGCTCCCTTTTATGTTCCTGTGATTCGCCACGATGCTGATAAATGTGCCCTTGTTACCTGTCTGCCTTATACATCGCAAAAATTTATGGCCTCTTGCCATCTGTTTCAATTAAGAAACTTATACATAGATTTGGGTGCCTTGCCCAGTAAAATGCTCTCAGAGAGAGAATTTTATAGTCTGATAATGGGCCAGATCCCCAGCTGGCATTCATCCACATGCTTCCAGTAGTGTCACTTGATTTACAGCACCCAAGCAGTCAGGTAGGTAGCATCACAACAGTAAATTCAAAATGTTATTCATCTCAGCAAACCCTTTTAATTGCAACACTACTGACTGCTTGCAGCAGATTACAAAATAATCTTCAACTCCTGTTCATGTTGAAACTAATTATTTTAGTGAGACATTTTTGCAGCTCAAGCCAATATGTTTGGCTCTATTCACTCAGCACAGACTGCAGATGATGGCTCCAATATATCAAATATACCTTTCCATTTTGCATGGGTATAAGAGATGTGTCAATCACAGCTTTCTGGCAAGGGCTTTTTGAGGTCATTCCAGTGGCAGTAGAGTATTCATGAAGTTAAAACAAATAAAACTAGAACAATTTAACACATGACATCCTGGCAGATAATTGCAAACTCTTCTATCTCAATCAAAAAGCTACCACTTCAGCCAAAAGGGGATAAACGTTGCATAATTTAACATCAGCTACACCACTAGTGCCACCTACAGCATCCAGCTCAGAGAATCCACCCAGTCAGCTGGCTCAGGTGTGCATACATTTCTAGGGTCCAACCAGTCAAGAAGACTTTTCATAGAGAAAATATGTATTTGTGCAACACAAGCTCTAAAATACTTATTTGCAACATGCAATTCAGACACATAGCTCAAAAAATAGATGCTTCTGGAAAATGCCAATGGCACATTAGGAAACAAGACAACATGTACATCCAGTCCTGACAGATGAACAGCTTTTACTTGTTGCATCTATTTTGTTTTGTTTGTGCTGGAAGTCCTGGTCACCACTGTACAAGTTTTTTTAAATTGTATAATTTTCCCTTCTCTGGCTTCCTGAACTATGGAGCAGCTCTTCCATCAGTTATCCACAGATTCATGAGTTACTTTCAGCTTCAGCATGGCTCAGGACACTGCACACCTGCAATTCAGAAGTGCCACACTGATGGCTAGCCTTTGGCACATCAGCTCATGGAAAACACCTTTATTCCAGGCTGGCTAGTAATGTGCCACTGGGACCAGTTCCCACAGCCCTGTAAGCATCAGCCTTCAATGAGGCTTGTCATTTCCAAGATTATTTCCTGCTTTGGCTGATCCATTTTCTGCAGCGCTCACAATGCAACCTGAAAATGCTCCTGTCTTTTCCATGTCATTTTTACAAGCATCCCAGGGGAAATATTGTGTCACCTCCTCTCTGGATTTTGTGCTGCATCGTTTCCTGGTCACTGTACGCCTGCTGGAGGCTTTGATGTCTGTTCCCCAAAAAGGCTGACTGCAGCTATAAATCCTGGTGAGGTGAAGAGAAACAGACCTGCCTGTACAGCTCTAAGTCTTGGCAAACAAAGATTATCAAAAATAAAAACTCTTCTCACCTTAAAACACACACTGAATGAGAGTTTGTAGACAAGATTATACTAGGTGATCAAGGAATGAATTAATTTCTTTTAATAAAGAATACTTCTGTGCCTTACATTTAACTACTTTCTTTATAAAAAGAACCACCTCTTGTTTACCTTTCCCTGACTGTTTTTCTTATTTTTTAACACCTCACAGGAAGTGCCTCAAAATATGGGAAAAAATAGCTCACTTCCACCCTCAATTTTTAAATAGACAACACTGCTGAGGCTCGGGCTCAGGAAACCAATATGTTTATCCTTGTATGATTTGAAGCAGAGAAGCAAAGGGAACCCTTGGTCAGACTGTGTCCCCAAGAGCTGTGTCCCTGCTTTTCCACCCTTGCTTGAGGAGCATCCAAGCCCTGGGGGGTTCTGGCTGCAGCCAGCCAAGCCCAGCTCTTCCTGAGAGAGGATTATTGATGCAGACATAGCCTGTAGGTCTGCATGTCCTGCACCAAAGTAACACAGGGGACTGGTAATTCATTTGAAATGATGCCTTGAAGTGGCTACCTGAAAACAGAGGCTTGACATGATTAAGAGAATAAAAGCAGGTATTTATTTGAAGGACCTTCAAAGGTACACACTGGGCAGTCAAACGTGACACCCAAGATGGATCCTGGGTCATGGGTTCTTCACACTTTTATAAGTTTGGTCTATTTGCATATCGGTGTTAATTCTGCAATTACAATCTCAGGCAATTAAGTAATTACCCCAAGTTTCCCCCTCCTCGTTCAAAGGCTTTAGTTTACATATTTTGGGGCCTGGAACAACAAGATGTCCTTGGAGAGCAAACCTAGAGAGGGTTTGTTGTGTCTAACCAGCCTGAGAGAGCAGTAGCTAACAGGCTGCATGAAGTTTCAGGGTTAAATACTAAGCAGTACAGGATCTGAAAAATAAAAAAGCTAAAAGCTAAAAGCTAAGGCATCAGAAGGACAGCCTGCTGAAGTCAGAGCACAGGTGGCTGAGCACAGGATGTTTATCACCCTGACAGGTGTGTTCTCCTCCCTAGCTCAGGTCTGACTGCAGCATCACAGGGACAGTGAGATACAAGCAGAGGCCTTCTCTGTCTCTTTCTGCACACCACAGTGACACTCAAGAGCAGCTCCATGCCACACCAGCACCCCTGTGAACCCTCTCAGCCCTCATGAACCAGTCTCACCTCTGACCCAAATTCCACCCTCTCTCTTTTTAACAGGGTGCAGAGCCAACAACCATCTGCCTGGTTACCTTCTGTCCTCATTCTCTTGGTGGCCCCTCCACTTTAGGCAAACATGCCTCCTGAGCTCATACCATGACTGGCAGCTCCAAAGAAGGAGCTGCTTCAGCAGAATGGAACTTAAAGTAAGAATTTTCTTCTGCTGCTTCCACAGCCAGAGCAATGCCCAAGCACCTGGCCCAGCCCAGCTCCCAGGATAGCCCAGTGCTAGTGGCACCATGACACATCGGCAACAAATACCAAGTGGCACTGCAGTTTCTTCCCAATTTGAGATCAGACTGGCTCAACCCACAACTCAGTTCTGCACATATCTAGAAATGGGATTTAAAAGAGTAGGAGTCAGACTTGGCAGCAGTTAGATACTGGTTTGGGGTTCAAATCCAAATGAATGGAAAATTGAGAGAGAAACTGGTGTGTTCTTGACACCTGGGTTCAGGCTTTGGCAGGAAATCTACCTGGAGTTGCACCATCTCCAGGAGCTCCTCTGGCAGCCCTGCTCTCAGCTGGGCTGGCTGGCCAAGCAGCTCTGCTGTAGCCTCCTGTCTCAAGGGCTGGCTGTCTCAGCTTAATGAGTATGAACAGAATAATGTGAGGCACAGGGACAGCTAAAACAGGGCTTCTGGCTGTTGCTAAAGTATCAAATGAACATTGCACACTACAGCTGATCTGGGTATAATGATCCCACAGCAGCCAAAAGACACAAAGCTGATGGGTACTGTCTGTAAGGGAGTGGTAAATTTGTGTGTGAAGCCACAGAAGAGCTTAATTTTAATCCCTCCATGAAAATATGGATTCTAAATCATCAGTGGGCATGTGGGGGTTCAAAAGCATCACTCAGTGTGAGGCAGCACTCAGAGAGGGAAATTGAAAGGATGGTAAATCTGACATGCCCTGACTTTGCACCAGAGATCTCTTCTCCCTGTTCTTCTGTCCCCTTGGTAATTCAAACAATTCTTAGTGATAGACTGATGACTGTCTGGCTGTCTTCCCTGATGCCTTCCTCTGCCTCTTTTGCTTGTTGAGAAGGTTCAAAACACTTCAGGCTGCTCCTTTGTTTATCACAGACTCAGATGTTGGTTTTCATTAATCAGGGTGGGTGCCAGAGTGATTGCTCCTCTTCCAATATGCCTCCCTGCTCCACTGTTTGCTAGAAAAACTCCTGTCCCCTGAGAATGGTTTCACCACTCAGCTGCTCCTAAAAGTTTATCTGCTCCAAACGATTCTGTAAATTGTACTGATTAGTTCAAATCCCACCATGGCCCATTAATGGTGACTCTAATGGATGTTGGCAGATTCAGTGAGAAATCCAAATATATTCAGATTAAGAGCAGAGGGTGCTTAGGCTTGGTAAGAAACATTCGTTCCCTCGCAGTTTCAGAAGGTTTGCATGGTGAAGAAGAGCAAGTTCATGGCAGAGCAGAGCTAATGCAGTCCGTAAGTGACAGCTCACAACATTGATTTTAATATCTTAATTGCTATGAATATTTTAAAAAAAAAATCATTCAGATGTCTTGAAACTTATTTCAACCTTCAGAGGCTTCCCATCCTTACTTGGAGCTGCTGGCATTTCCCAGGAGTCAACTATGCCCTAAGGTACAGGGCTCAGGAGAATCAGAGAGGGTGTGAATCTCCATTTGGTTGGGAATCTCAAAGCATTTTGCAGTCTGTGTAGCTCAGAGCAGAAATCCATAATGAACAATAGAGCCTATGTACATTGATGCAGAAAACAAGCGATTCAGGAGAGCAGAAAACATTTTGAGAGGATGAGAACACCCACAGAGGATTGGGCATGTCTCTGCAGACATAGATACTTCTCTGGCTGGAGACTGTGCACAGCCCAAGGGATAAGTGGCTTCACTGAGGACCAAGGAGCCACATGTGGCAGAATTCTCCTTTCCACTATCAGCCACAGCTCCAACTGTTTTGGGTTACACTGCTCTTCATTTTAGCGATCTGAATGTGAAACAGGTTTGAGGAAATAAATAGCACTAATAAAAAGACAAGAGTGACCTTTTAAAATGAGTAACTATATTTAATTTAACATAATGTTTGCATTTCAGTTGGCTGGAATTAAGAACATTTATTTTCACTGGAACTGCATGCAACAGAAATAGCAAGAATAAGTGCACTGTGTGAGTAAATGTATTGAGAAATTCTGACCAGGGAAGAGCAATTCCACATCCCCCTTGGAACCATCAAAAATACAGCATCAGTAAACTGCATATGAAACACCTACCCAGCTACGTTAAAATAAAAAACCTGTAAAAAGCTATTCTGGTAATAATTTTTAACACTGTAAAATTATACATGATCATGAAGGATTGTATTTTATCAAACACATAGGGAAATAATCCTTTAACACACATGCAGAACAATTACAGCCCTTTCCCCTCTCTCCTCATCACAGATGACTAGTTAACAGGCAAGGTATCACAAATTATTATCATGTCCCCAAAGGCATAATAACACATTGCAAATCTTCACATCAGTGATTTTTAGGTCTCCTCCTAGAATATGCAGGAGCTTAAAGCCAAGGAGTTGGGCTCCTTTTTTCACAGGGCATTTTTGCACTCTATTCTGTTAATGATGCAAAGTTGACAACTGGCCCCATAGAGCTGTGCTATCTTTAAATGAACACAGGACTATCAGTCTCAGAAACTTCAAACAGATAAATCTTAGCTGAAACAACATAATCAGTGCAGCCCAAATCCTATGCCATTCCCATGTACCGAGGTTCTTTTTTTATATTGCTGGAACTGGTTTCCTGCTGAAGTAGGGAATATTTATGGTTCTTCCTCCAACTGCAAATCAAAAGCTATAAATAGCTGCTTGTCCCAACATATGTGGAGGGAGGGTTCATAGTTGCTGTTCCACATCATCTCTAAACCCCCAAGCAGTAAATGTAAATTAGGAGTATTAACACTGAGAAATAAAAGGGTTTTTTTGACACAAGCAGAAATCCTTCTTCATCTTCTGTGTTTCAGATTCATGGATTTTCAAGACCAGGAGGGAAGATGAGGCCAACTGGTTGAAAAATGCTGCTGTTTTTCCTGAAAAAAAGCATGTAAAATTCAGATGCTGAGTCAGCAGGACTTGGGCATCTTTAGAAAACTTTTTCTGCAGAGGTAAAGCAAGAGCAGCTACAGGACATCCTGACTATGTCTAGTGCTGGTCCAGTTGCCAACTACACCCAGGACATGGAGAAGAAACACAGTAGTTCAGTGTCCCAGGATTAGCAAATCACATATAAATCACACAGCCTGGGGGTCTGCCACCTCAAAAAACGCAGTGGGGCCACCTACTTTTTTTTAAACCTAAAGACTGCAATATTCTCAAGGCAACCCAAACACCAACCTCAAAACCACAAGGCTACACAAACCCTCCAGCTGGTGTTTTCCCTACAGCATAGTAAATGGGGATTGCTTTTCCTGCACACAAGAGAGGTTTCAGCTGTATCCTGATTTCCCAGCTCCCAGGCAGGAGCTCTCATCATTATTCTGATACCTGGGGGCACACACTGATGGTACCTAGCATACACCTGGGTAAGACTGCAGAGATGTTACCTTCTGGCATGACTTCTACCTCTTAAAATACTGTGGAAAGCCCAAGTAGTCTGGAAACAAATGGGCTGTGCAAAACTGAAAAGGCTGAATTCCCTGTCCTGATTCACAGATGGATAGTCAGCCACAAAAGAGTATTGTCTGCAGCTGCACTGGAATTATGGCTGATCACTCCCTCTCTTTCATAACATAAAACTCAGATCCTGTTCAGATTAGAGGGATCATTATAAATACCGAATGTATTTCTATTATCCTGCATTAAAAGATACTCAGGTTTTTTCCTCTGTGATTCATGATTATTATTATCATTTTCCTGTTCTATCACCATGCAGCTACTTTGCACCAGCTCTCTGAGGGACAAGACCACCACAAGACTGAGACCAGAAAAGCCCTTAGTCCCCTTTTATGCTGATACATAGTTTTGGGCAGGCTCATTAAGTGCTTTTTTCACTACTGTATTTCTATATTTATCTCACTATGTCCCATATTCTGGCAACACCCAGCTCTACTCTGCCAGTGTAATGCAGCCCAGCTATTTGCACAGGGACATGTAGTGCTTTATATCAATATCACCTTCCTGACTTGGGCTGAGGAATCCTTGCACAGTAATAGCAGCACTGGATCAGACCAAAGTTCCCCTGCTGATAGCCAGTGGGATGTTTTAGGGGACGGAAGAAGAGGCAGAAGCACATACAGCAATACTTCCATGAAAAGCACCAGCTCCATGGCTCCTGAACATGGCTCTTGTGTGTGAACACCTCTGTTGTTAACAGGTCCTGGCAGACCTCTCTTCCCTGAACGAGCTAATGTTTCCTGGAAGCCATTTGAATGATAGGTCTCCCGTGACTGGTGGCAATGAGTTCTGCCACTGGATTACGAACCACATGAAGCAATACTTCATTATTTTAATTTTAAACCTGCCACCCAGCAGCTTTGCGGTGCACCTCATGACACTGCTCTATGAGGATCAGAAAATGAACCTTCCCCACCTTACTGACTTCACTGATGCTGAGAAGCCATAGCCTGTTTAGTTACTACTGGCTGGAATGCCATTCATTAGGCTACCCCACTCCAAACCTTTCTAGTTTTACTTTACTTGTCGTGGAACTTGGAAAACCATGCACTGGGAAGCAGCCCTGTCCAGAAAGGACATTTAAAACCAAATAACACCATCTGGAGTTAAGCACCTTCTGTTTATAATAAGCTATGCTAAATTAAAAAATGCTTGAAAATGAATGGTTGTGACAATCAAGGCACACTATCAGTGTCAGCTGTGTCTGATGTCTTGTGTTTGGCTTCCCACACTGCCTTCACCCTGGCAGAGGCAGGAGCCATATATGAGCTACAAGTCCTGCAAGCTCTTTCTCCACCCTAAATCCTGGTTAGCCATGTGTTCACCAAATCTCTCCATTTAGTCCAGCAGTGATTGCACACAGGTGGGTTTTATTAGAGCCTGGAGAACAAACACACTAACTGGGACTGCAGCTAGCATTTGGGCACATTTCTACCCAAAACTGGATTGCTTTCTTCCCCCTTCCCTGGTAATTCTTCCCTTGACACTGGTCCACCTGGCACAGGTTGAGGTACGACCACAGTGGTTTGAGGTCCCACACCTCACTCCTGCTTTTTTTCTTTGTAGCAACGAGGGAGGGGCTGTGATGCTGTAAACAGGAATTGGTTGCCATACCTATGGAGAAGAATGGTACCAGATAAAACTGTTGATTTCTCTCTTCTTCTCAAAGTCTTCATCAAAACCACAAGGCTTTAGAGGCTTTTGAGGTGTTCAATGCTTGAAGAACCATGAGGCTGTGGTTCCTGCTATGGCACCGGGGCAATGCCACTACTGAGGCTGCTCCTGGCACAACAGCAGGGCAGCACCATGTGCTGTGGTGGGGCTGCAGAGCAGGTTTTTTTCTGCCTAAAACAAAAGGTCAATTTTACTTATCAGGGCAAAGGAAATTGATGTTGTCACTTGAAAATATGTCACTCTTTTCCTTTCAGATCTCTAGGAATGGAAAAGGGAGAAAAGTTGGAGATGGAAGGTAGACGCTTGTGGTCAAAGTGAAAATATATATATCTGATGCATGAGAGCATTTTAAGGACAGCGTGTGTGCTACCAAGTGCTTTTGAAACCTGTGAGGCTTGGTGATTTATCCCTCATAAAGAACTGGCCACTGGGTTTTTTGTGTTAAACAGCTGCTGTGTGGCACAGTTAGCATGAAGGATGGAGACAGAAACTAAAACTGAGGCTTCCTCTGCTTTTAGCTCTGTTGTCCTGAATGCAGGCTCATTACCTGGTGCTCAGCATCAATTCACACACCAAGGCAAGGTATTTCTAATATTTTTTTCTAGTTTGTGCAAAGCAGGGAGCTTCAAGGTAACGCACAAAAGGCTGGCTCCCTGACCATCTAAACTTTACACTAATTAAACATTTTAACAAAGGCATCGGCATCCATTGCTTAGATTGCATAACCCTTTTATTAATCAGCACTCAACCCCCTATTTGCTAGTTCCTATCTCTCATTTCTCATGCTAATTAGTCTGCATGCACTGTTCTTCCCTCCATTTGACTCTGGGGTCTGTTTTGAGTAGGCAATCGATGGGTTGGTGGTAGTGGTCTCCCACTGCCAGAATTACCTTTCCCCTAGTTACTGCTTAGTTCTGCTGACTTCACTCCTGGTGGCTCTGGTCCAGACAGCCCATTCATCTTGAGATTGTCTTCCCTTTCCCTTAAAACAAAAGATTAGCCAAGTGCACAAGGTTCTCAATGCAATAATTTAATCATAACTGTCCAGCTATTGCTACTGATTAATAACTAAAAAAAAAAATATTGTGAAGTTTGCCTCAGATCTTGAGGGGTTCAGATCTTGAGGGGCTCCATATCAGTGATGCATGGCAGATTTGACTGTAGGCAAAGGTAATAGTTATTTAATTATTTTTATTCACTCTCAGTAACTGGAACTGTGTTTAACTCTTCTATAGGCCAATCTCACCATCACCACCGTAGAGACTCACTTGATGGAAGAATGAAGACTGCAGGGACAGCAACACTCTTGTGGTTGTCAGCTGTGGTTAGACAGCTGGATGGGTCCTCCAGACTCCTCCATGGATATGCAGTAATGGACAGAGCCCCAAGGAGCTTTAATTTTAAAAAAAACCAAAGCCAAGTAAAGCCAGCAATGTGAACTGCCCTGGCTCACTGCCAGCACCTCGCCTTCTCCTTCCCAACCCCTCCACCCAAGGACTAGGAGTGAATATGACATTTCAGTCCTATTTAATGCCCAATTAGGCAAGAACAAATGCAGTTCCATTAAGAAGTGCTGTTTGATAAAGCGGAGTACATTAGCACACACCAAGACTGGTCACAAGATTAAAACAAATCCATTTTTCCACCAGAATAAGCTTTGCTATACTTTGCTTAGTCTTTGGCCAGATATTACAGAAGCACCAAAGCTTAAAACCTCTACTAGAAGAGATCCACCAGTTGTGCAACACCCTGGTTAATTAGTGTTTGTAAAGCACTTTCTGGATTAAAGAAGTGCCAACTACAATCAATATTATCAACAGAGTTTTCTTTCATCAACTCCTTGCCAATAATCCTATCAGTTTTGTTTTCAGGGTTAAATTATGCAGTTTTGTATTTCTGTTGGGAACAGCCAAGGAATTACTGCTTTTCAGCTCAATCCTTCCAGGTTTGGTTTGATTTTATCTGGGCTTTGTTTTATAGCTGGCTCCATTCTGTATTAAAAGAGCAGTTGAAGCTGATGACCTTTCCCTGGCTTATCCATATTTAAGACAGTGGAAAGAAGTGACTGAGAAAGGCATTTAATTAATAGGACTTTATGAAGGATTGAGAACGAAGCTGGAATGCAAGAATAAGTGCAAACCTAGACACATGAGAAAGAGTGATGAAGTACAGAATAAAATTACTAAAGATAAACGTGATCTTTTTCCTAGAGAAGAGATTGATGGGGTTTTTTTCCAAAACATGATGCACTATACCTCATCTTTTTGTGTTTGATGAAGAGCTTCATGAAGAAATATTAAGTTAAGGCAGAGAAGAGGCTCAGCATGAGAGAGAGGACCCACTTGAAGAGTAAATGTTAACACACTCAGGTAAAAAGAAACTTTTGGAATAAAGAAGTTATCTGCTGAAGTTTTTTGTGGTTCAAGCTTAGAAATATTTATTTCATATTTTGTTTTCATGCAATACTGTCTCTCCAAAAAGAATAAGAAAAAAAAAAAACCTGGTGAGAAAGAACTTGCTTCAGCTATTGACAGGACTTGCTGGCAAGAATGGGAATATGCTAGAGGAAGAAACAGATAATTTTGAGAAATACAGTCTAAGAAATTAGTTTAATTGTACACTGCAACCCAAAGAGGAAGATAATACACTTAGGAACTGCTAACAAAATTTTCTGATTTAATTAAGGTTATCATCAGTGGGAACTCATGAGAAAGACATGAACATTATGAAAGCACCAATGAGCAAGCATGAGATACCTTTGTGAAGCTTCTTTTAAGTACATTTCAAGCCTTCAAATTGCTTAGAGGGTATGAAAATGCAATTCTCTGGTGCTTATAAATCAGAATAACTTCCTTTTAATATCTTCCTTCATTATCTTCCTGGTGCTTCATTCATGTGTCACAGCCTTTATATGCTGATTGTGTAGTACATACATCCTTCCCTTTGTTAACTCCAGTTTGGAAATTGAGATAAATTCACTGTTAAGTAACTGAGGGGAGAGAATTAAGAAAAATGGTAAAAGCTTGAAGAAAAAAAAAAAAGGAGAAAAGATAGCAACTAGCAGGTTAGGTCTGCATTTTCACTCAACCTGTGTAAATCACATAAGAGGGATTCAAAACAGTGAATGCCTCAAAAAAGTGCAGGTGACCACACTGTTATATTGCCTTCTTGTGATCTCTGGAGGTTAAATTGCCCCTCTGAGGTTTGAATTTTGCTTACAGAAGGGATTTAAGTGTATTTTTACATTCCTCACCATCTACCTCATTCTGAGTGTTGTAAAAGAGTAGTACTTGATGTTCTCGTAAAAAAAATGCTCTAGAATTTAATTTTAAAGTTTCCCCCACAGCCAATCAAGGGGCTGTCCAAGCCATAATAAATATGAAGTGCTTGGCTGTCATGGTTTAACCCCAGATGGCAACTAAGTACCAGGCAGCTGCCTGCTCAATCCATCCCCTCCAGCCCAGTGTGGTGGGAAGGAGAATAAGAAAAACATAAAACCTGTGGATTGAAGTTCAAACAGTTTAATAATTGAAATAAAATAAATTCTAATAATAACAACAACAATTAAGAATTATGATGAAAGGGGAGATAACAAAAAGAAAGAGAGGAATAAACCCCAAGTAAACCAAGTGATGCACTATAAAATTGCTCACCACCTGCTGAACGGTGCCCAGGCGGTCCCTGAGCAGCAATTCAGCAACAATTAAAATATCAATGTGTTATCAACATTATTCTCATCCTAAATCGAAAACAGTAGTGTACCAGCTGCTAAGAACAATTAACTCCATCCCAGCTGAAGCCAGACCACTGGTATTCCTCTGTCAGGTCAATTCTCCAGCTTGACACGGAGCCTTCACCTGTTTTTTACTGGGCTTGGCATTTGTGTGAAAGGCAAGCTGGATGTTTCTGGCTGGCTGGGGACAGTGGTGCTGGAGTAGCACAGCCACAAGAGGTGGCAGCAGCGCTTTCCCCACGGCTGATGGATGATTATGTACCCGTGTGACTCAGAAGAGTGGGGGTGAGAGGCAGGCGAGGCACTTTTGGGAGAGCATTTCCTGACTATGGACTGAAGAAGCCAGGGCCAGCACAGGCACATCAAACACAGCCCTCCTCCCACGAGAGGCTGGGGTCAGACTGACAGCTTTTGCAAGTCACTGGGTATTCACCCTGCACTAACAGGGGGTGCTGCAGAAGCAAATAAAAACAGGCAGAAAGCTAATCGATGGGAAGAAATTTTCCTGCATTTGTTTTGAGAATTATTTGGGCTCCCATGAGGCATGGGGTTTCTTTACACCTCTGACAGATAGTTATCAAACTGTCTCATGCACAATCAACACCATCACAGAAGCAAACACACACTATTTTAAGAGCCCTTTCTATTTGGTTCATAACTTTATTTTTGGAACAAAATTAGAACTTTGTCAGCCTGAAAACAGCACAATAAAACCAAGATCATTACTCTTTCCCTGCTTGGTGAAAGCTTTATGGCTCACACAGCATGTCTAATCCTTTATGTCCTGTCGCTATGATGCATCTAATGAATAATCTCCCTTTCTCCTCTATAATTCACTTGACAGCCAAATAATGTATTTTTTACATCACACAATTTCTTAAGCAGTGTTTTATCTCCCTTATGCCCACCATACATTTGCAGTTAAAACCTCTTCTCTGTTTCAATACCTTCTTTCCCCACCCAAATACTCCCCTGCCTCCCCAACACTGCCAATCAGCCACTTGTCTGCCTCCAAAAAGCACTTTTGCTGGCAGCCTTGCTGCTTGCTCCAGCTTTTTCTCCTGGGGCAGGACATGCCTTCTCCAGAAACTCTGTCTGCAGACTGACACCTGCAGCCTGATGGCATTGAGAAGAAAACATATTAATTCTCATTCTTGTGCAGCCCAGGTGTCCAGCAGAACTGAATACCTGCAGGGTACAGTGACCAGCAGTGAAGAGGTAGTGCTAGAAGTTTAAAAGGAGGATATTCAAGTCTTCTCAGAGAAACAACAGCTTTCTTCTACTACAGGTAGTGGAGTAACTAAGAAAAGAGGGATTGGTTTGGGGTTTTATGGGCCAGTTGCAGAGAGAACAATTTCTGTGAAGATTGCTTTTAATCAGTCACTCGGCCAAGTGTCCCAAGGATGAGCAAGACTTATCACCTTCACCTTGAGGCTGATACATGAGTGGTCTTAGTTACCTACAGCACACAAATTTGTAACAGTGGGATTTAAAGGGTTGTATGTCCCACTTCCCATTATCTCCCCTAACAACCTAAAGCTTGGCAGGAAAATTCCAAAAACTAGTAAAGACTGAAATATACCAGTGAGGCAGTGGTGTCTTAAATTCATTGAAACAAAGAGACATAAATTACAGAAAGCTGTACCAAAACCAGCTTCAAGCATAGGGGAGAAGCAACCTTGCCCACAAATTGCCCTCACAAGACCATACACACACCAGCTGGGCAAGTTAATAGCAGTGTAAAAGGGTACATGGCAACTACTCACAAATAATTCCAAGTAGTCTAAGATGACAAGTTTAAGATGCACTATTATTCAGGGCAGCTTTGAGTGAGAAAGGAAAGAAAGTAAAAACCAAAGAGAAATTGATCAAATTCAGGACAGAAATCTTTGACTATTGAGAAGATTTCTTGATACTGAAGCACCCAGGCCTGAGGCTTTACTTAGGTTCATAAGTATTGAAATTAGCAGGTACAGAGCAATTTCAGGCCCTAACAGCCAGCACATTTGCAGGTGGAGCAATGTATCCACTGGGAGTGGAGCTGCAGAGGGTCACATCTCTAGTAGCTGACCCCTACTCTCTGTGTATACATACCTTTAGTTGGTACATTAAATGCTACATTTTTACAGTCTTAAATTAACTTTTTGAATGTTGATTTCTTCTCCAGCTGGAGAGAGAGTCTCTCACTGCAAAAAAAGTCAAACAATAACTTTCATACAGACCCCTGACAGTACCAAGAATTTTCTCAAGCACAGGAGGCTTCCAAGACAAGCACAGATTCAGGTCTCCACAGGTCCTTGGCAAGAGCTCAGCAGCCCATCTTCACCACCACAGCTGTAAGAAACTTGCTGTCTTGAAGGAAAGCATACCTGAGAGACCCAACAGTCTTTCATCCCCTCTGAATGTGATCCAGCAGCTCCACCTTAAAAACATGTTAGAATGGAGATGAGGGAAAAGAAAAGAACAAAAGGAAAATGCATAAGAAATTTACTGTAACACATGTCCATTAATATTACTTGTAATAGACACATATATATAGCACCCACTTTCACAGTCAGGTTCATTTATTAAAGCTGTAGAAATTGTGTTTAGAGGGGATGCTTAAAGAGAGGAAATATTCATACAATCCTGGCATGCTGCTGGGAGCCTGGGAAGCTTTTCCCCTCTTAGTACAACTCCTGACATAAAATTCCATGTTTTGGGCTCCAAAACACACACCTGACTCTCCCAGCACATTTTAATTGAAGCTCTGCATACCTTAGCCATAGGCTTGTTGAATAGAAACAAGATTTTTCACCTTTATTTGTGCTGGAGGGAATCACGTGGGTAGGTTTTCACCATCGATTAATGGCAGGGAAGCCACTTTTCCCTATTGTGTCACCTTTCCTCTTTCTTTCATGCATTGGGTGATGCTGGGAGAGGCTTGCAATCAGTAACTTGAGGTGCCAAGAGTACTTCAACAAATCCTGGAGTTTACACAGTGCCATTGCAAAGCCATGAGTGTCCTGCCATGTCCATTAGATGCAGGTGTATGTTGGCAGGCCAAGAGTTCTTCAGGCAGCAGGTTCAAAGCAAGTGTTACCAAAGGCTCTTTGCTCCTGAAGGGCACATCCATTAGATAAAGATATATGTGCTTCCTTTTTCTTACACTGCACCCAGAATCTAAATTGTACAGTTTTATCACAAATGCAGTAAGAACTGATACTCTTCTTAAGGTTCTATTTAATTTTCAAAGTACCTTTCTCTTTTTATTTTGTTTCCCCAAAACATCCATAAAGTCCAGTCCTACAATGCTCAGCAAAAGAAGGCAGATAAAGGAAACCTTTTTATTCCTTTTAATGAATCGGGGGGAGCGACATACATTTCTTGAATGCCTGAAAATGGCAAAGATTAATGAGAAAGGGAGGACAAATAAATCATAAGTCTTGTATTTTATAAATAAATGACAAAGTTTTGAAGAACTTTTCTATTCCTCATTTCAGCAACAAGATTAATTCCCAGCTCCTTCTGGAGGAATGTCCCCCTTGAGCTGTGTGGTGATTTCTTTTCTGCAGGGAAGATGGAACAGAAGGAAGAAGGGGAGGAGAGGAGAAAGGAGGAGAGAGTGAAATAGATTCCAGGTTAAATTTCCAAAATTTTTTTCTCAACCTTGGCAAAAAAGGATTGAGAAGGTGCTGTCAGTGATTTTCTCTTCTGTTCCCCTACTTGAGAATCATTAAAAGCACTGTGGACACCATTATGTCTGACAAGGAGGCCGAAGCACCTCCTCCCAACAGCTGTTTGGGGTTGTGGACAAGGGACGTGCCCCACAGCATGGACTGCACTGCAGAGGTGTCCCCCAGGCCATGACCCAACCTGCTTCACCCCCCCTGCATGATGCCTTAGCTTTTATCTTTTATATTTTTCAAATCCTGTACTGCTAGTGTAACTCTGAAGTTTCCTGCAGCTTGTTAAGTGCTGTTCTCTCATGCTCACACAGACACAACAAAGCCTCTCCAGCTTGCTCTCCAAGGACACCCAGACTGTTCTAGGCCCAAGAACTGCAAACCTTCATCTTGGGGAGAGGGGGGCAAGCTTGGGGAAATTCCATCCTTGGCTGGGTTCTGGTTGGTGAATTTATGCTGATATCAAAGTGGGAAGAACTCGTGAGCTGTCATTGTCCATTTTGGGATCCGCTGAGGCAGGACCCTCTGGAGCCCAGAGTGTACCTCTGAAGGCCTTTCAAATAAATCCCTCCTTTATTCCTTTATTCCTGTCTGGTCTCTGTTTCTAGGTAGCCATTTAAGGCATCATGCCAGTGCAACCCTGCGGAGTGGCACAGGGGGAGGCCTGGAGGGTTTGTAGCCACCCTGACCGAAAACAAGGCACACAGGGAGAGCAGCTCTGTAGATCAGAGCTCCAGGCACCAGCTTGGACATGGACACCCCCAAGCTGCCCCTGCACTGCCACACTGAGCCCACCACAACCACCCTGGGCTGGCGTTGAAGGCAGAGAGCTGGGTCTAAGGTCTCACCCTGAGCGCTGAAAGAAACCGGCCAGAACAGACTTACACCCTCTATGTCTCATCACTCTGGTATTTTTAAAATTAAAAACTTGGAAAACCATTTTGTTTTTGTTTTTAAATTTCAGAGGCTTTCTAGTGAATGGCTCTCCTTTCTTCCCCCCCAGCCCTCTGCAAGAGAAATATGGAAACAGGGCACAGGATGGCACTGGTGAGAAAAGGCTCCTGCTGCGATCTCTGTGGAAACCAGACAGGTTCAGAAGGGTTATTAGCACCAAAAACACTGCCACCAACATGTATTTCATCTGGAGGTCCCTTCAAGGTTCATGCAACCCCCTTGGAGCTGCAATCAAACTCTCTGCTTAGAGCCACAGCTGAGCTTGACAGAGAGAGTTTCCAAGCGCACAAAAGTTCCGCAGGCCTGTGACCATGGTCATAGGTGCAATGGGAAGAGGGCCATTTGCAATTCCCTCCAGGAAACTGCTGCAAGGGGAGCTCCACAGCCACCTTTGCTGCTGCATCTCCCTGTTAAAAAAGCAGATGCTGTTTTTTTAACAGCAATTTTCTTTTCCATTTCTGAATGGCTCCAGTCACCCTTGTAAGCTGAGACCAGTTTGCCAATCTGTGTCCTCAGGTTGTCTCTTGATTTTCTTGCTCATTTTTCAATGCCTTTTATTCTTTCTTGAAGTTTAAGTGTCTTATACATAGCAATTTATATATTGGACACCAAGGTATCTAACAGCTTCCCTTTTTCTCCACTGTTTCCTTATTTATACAGTGGCCTTTTCCATGGTTGCAATGTGGTTTACATACACCCTTTTTAAAACTTCCAATATTTGACAGAGACAGATTGCATTATTGTACCTGTCACTGGTTTTTAAACAAGATGAAAATTAATGGCAAACAGATGCTGTAATACTGAAATTCATAGAATCATAGAATAAGCTGAGTTGGAAGGCACCCACGGGGATCATCAAAGTCTCACTCCTGGCCCTGCACAGGACAGCCACAAGAGTCACACCATGAGCCTGAGAGCATTGTCCAAATGCTCCTTGAACTCTGACAGGCTTGGTGCTGTGACCACTGCCCCAGGGAGCCTGTTCCAGTGCCCAGCCACCCTCTGGGTGAAAAACTTTTGCCCAATATCCAACCAAAACCTTCCCTGACACAGGTTCATGCCATTCCCTCAGGTAATTCATCCTTTCCTCCCTTTCTTGAAGAGGAAGCGGGGGGAAAAAGAGGGGAATAATTTTGGACCTGGAAAACGGGGTTGCACAAAGGATTTTTCAAAGGTTTTCCATGCCTCCCTGGTGGCCCCTCTGCCTCCTTCCTAAAACTCTGTTCTAGTTTGTGCTGTGAAACCATGTCTGTGACCAGCCATTACCATGGACAGCCCAGCAAGAGTTTGGACATGACATCAGCCAGAACCAAGGATTTTGTGTTTCTGACCTCTCTCCCTGTGCATCCAATTTCCTCTCTTTATTTTGCCTTGCTTTCTCTATTTCTTAAACGCAGGTCTAGACTGAAATTGGGAAGAGCTCCACTCTACAAAAGTATAGTCACAATATGGAGGAGCCCAACATGAGATTTAGATCGAGGAAGCTCTAAATATTCTGTCATATTCAAAAATAAAACCAAAAAGTGTCTGCATTATAAACATTTTCACAAAGAACAAATAGTAAGTACTAAACAAGAACTCCAACAGTAAGTAAG
Organism: Erpornis zantholeuca; assembly: GCA_013400515.1. Lineage (NCBI taxonomy): Eukaryota > Metazoa > Chordata > Aves > Passeriformes > Timaliidae > Erpornis > Erpornis zantholeuca. Next base: position 125,972 of record VZTN01010332.1, read on the forward strand.
AAACAAGAACTAATGTCTGGAAACTAGTGCCAGGCAAATCTGAATTAGAAACCTGAGGTACATTTTTAAACTTCAAGTGTAATTAATCACTGCAACTTAGTGAAGTCTTTCCAAAAGACATGCTTGAGTTAGACTCATTGTCTTGGGCTCCCCAGAAAACTAATTGGATTAAATTCTACTTTTACATGATGATCAGAATATCCCCTCTGGTCCTAAGTGACAATGTCTGCATTAGTTGAGTCAGATAGCACAGAGCTTTCACCAAGACAACTTTAACATTGGTTATATTAAACCATTGGGGTGTTTGCTTGCCTCTTCTGCCAGCTGCACGTTGACTTTTTGGGATGTAGGTTCCTATGACAGGCAGTACATCTTCTTTCACAAAGCTGTCCAAATTGTGTAGCTGTCCTTAGGGCTATGAGTACTGATCTAAGGCAGAGGAAAAAAGTTTTGATTAAGATTCTGAACTTCCAGCCCTGTGGGATGAAGAAAAACCATGTGATTTTATATTGCACATTGGTCATTAGGAAAAGTGTTTCCAGTCCATTCTGCAAGCAATCTCCAGAAAATTCTATAGCTGCTCAAAACAATTTTGCAGAATCACTGACACAGACTTTTTCTTTGTATTTAACAACATTTTATTGGTCCTGTTACGCTGGGACTTACTTCTCTCTACAGTGCACAAGAGGCAGTTTTCAGCCAGTAATGGCTATTTTCTTGGTCCCTTCTACAACTACATTAAATAAAATTCCAGTTTTATTTCCCATGTTCTGTACAAGCAGGACAGTTTACAACTCAGCTGAAGTAAATCTAGTTGCTTAGTTCCAGTTTCAATCTTTAGCAACAAAATCTTTTCCCTAAAGCAGTCATTATTTATTAGAGACACGTTTATTCTGTTTCTGAGAGGTCAACACATGTCCATTGTCCTTAAAACATTCCCTGGAGGAGGGGGGATTCTTGGAGGACCAGATATCTCCCAGTGGATAAGAAGTTCTGTTAATATTTCTGAAAAAAATAAAAGTGATGTAAGACTCCACATTGTGATCTCAGGTACTGAGATACCTTGGGTTTTCCACTGAGCAAACGAACCTCAAAAACCTGGCCATGTTTTAAGGCTTGGTGGAAGAGGCAGACACTCAGTGTTCATTAGTCTTCTGTTAATTACCAGACTATGAAGGAATTTGGACGTGCTCAGTAAAGATGGAGGAGAAAGCTCTGATCCCTCCTGCTGTCACATCATTTTGCTGATTTTGGTGGAGCTGCTTTTAATTAATTATGTGAAAGGAGTCCCTTTAAGGTTCCCACCATAAAATCTCACTTTATTCCTCATAAATAATGTCTCTAGAGCTCATTCATAGTAATAAAAATATATAGTGCACTGATTAAAACTGTTGTAATTTATATGCATTAAAACCTCAATTTAAAGATGTATTAAGGGGCAAAATTCCTTGACCATGACACTCTAGTTTGCATTTCATTACAAACTAAAGATTCAGGAACTGAGATTGCCATGTACTGGCAAAGAATGATAAAACTCAATGAAATTATTTTCCTATCCTTCTATGTTAGGAGCAAACTTTTCCCTGGGAAAAAAAAAAAAAAAAAAAAAAAAAAGAAAAAAAAAAAGGCAGTAATACTGTTTTCCATAGATTTGCAAAGATGTTGTCAAGGCAAGGTTCAGGAGAGCAAATAATCCACCTCAGTGTCCATGATGATGATTCACATGGTCACCACAGTAATTTTTAAAACAAAGGCTCACTTCTCTGGTTCATGTCAAAAGTCTGCAAGGGAAGGAAACTGCAAACTCCACAACCAGCCCCATGCCTGCCCTACACCCCATAGAGGTCTTCCTGTCCTTCTAATGACAAAATGACCACAGGAATGCCCAACACTGTATGAGATGGTACCTGCTGTCTTCGAAGAACAACACTTTTGCAGTGTGTCTTTCAAAGCAATTGCTTTGACTTCACCTTAAGGAGCATTTGACATGTTTTTGCCTGTTCTGACAGCTCATGAGTAGCCCACAGCATGCAGGAGCAAAAACCCTGCATTAAAAATACTGGAGGCAAAGGTGGTGTTTCCCATATGAAGGGCTGAGGTGGCCAACTCTCTGAAGGGCAAAAGCAGCACAAAATTCCAGGTAAGGCCCTGTGCCTGCTTCTCCCCTGGCATTATTCAGTTTATAATACCAGTTTATTTAACTGACAGACCTTGACCTGTGCCTTTCGTGCACTCAGGCTAAGGACATCTTTTCAAGCTGAATGACCCTGGGTTGGAACAAGCAATGTTGAGAAAGAGCAGAAGTAGGATTTCAGAGCAAGAATTTGGACAAACACAGGACTCCCGTGCTGCTGCCCATAGCAGAGCAAAATGACTTTTCCTCTGTACACAAGCAGAAGCCTCAAAGGGACAAAGCTGCTGAGGACAGAAAACACATTTTTAATGTGTTTAGTAGCTGTAAACAGTATTATCTGCTAAGTTTAATCATTAACTATTTCCTCCCCATTTGTTCAAAGCAAGACAAATGCAGAAACTGGAAATGCAGTGAGACTGTTCCATCAGAGAGCATTTGATGCAGCCAGCACTATAAATGCATTCCACATTAGCTGAGAGTTCACCTCGGGAAGGCTGCTAAAAGCAGCAGCAAGCTCTCATAAAACAAAACACAACAAAACAGAACAAAAAGCCCCACAGTATTTTACATGATTACAGAGCATTCCTGGTGAGCCACGCTCTGAGCTCTTGAACACTAAGGCTTCTGCTGCACAAGCTGATTTCCACTCCACAACCCCTTATTGTTATCCTCCAGCCAGAGGACACCTTGTGCACAGCACTACATTCACTGGACTGAAATAAAGCCATCCACCTACCCGAGCACCGTCACCGCTTCATTTCCTGTGAGCAAGGTGCTTTCACCTTGACCTGCCTTCAACCCATCTGAGTCAGAGCCCTCTTCATCTTTGTAAGGCTTGGATGAGTGTGTTTGGTGTGAGTCTCACTACCCTCAAAGTTATTTGATTCATGTTTTATAGTGAGATTGAAATTAAACTTTTTCCATGCCAGTAACGGTTCCTGTCAACACATGGCCATACTATCCATTCCTCTCCTGTGCACCTGCCCTCATAAACTCTCTATAGAGCAATTCATGCCAGGCTTTCTTCCCAAACAAGCACAGAACTGAAAGAAATCATTGCATGATCGATGTAGTGGAGAGGGAAAGTTTGTGAAGTCCAATTATAATTACAGACAGAAACATTTCTATTCAAAATTCTTACTCCTGATGTCAGTCAAGAGTGATGAGATTTGAATAAAAAGGGCTCCATCAGATCAAAATCACTCAGTGCAGTGAACTGATGTCTGTCCCAGGTTTTAGACAGTAGCAGAAGATCCTCTTTCACCAGCAGCCATTTACATCTCTGAGGGCTGAGCCATTCCATCCTCTACCTCTGCAGCATTTCCCTCACTGGGCAGAGGTCTGCAGGGGAACAGAAACCCCTGAAACTTCCCCTGAAACTTGGCAGAAATGGCCTGAGGAAGCCTGACATTGTGTTTGGCCTGAACACATTCCTAGACCAAGGTAAACTTCCAGCTAGCCAAATCTTTGGGATGAAGTGGAATATAAATTTTAAGGCACAAGGACAAGCCTCCTGTCCTTCCCAAAGGTCACTGCTTGCTATGGTTGATCCCCCCTCCCCTGCCCCGCTTGGAACACCAGTCACCAACTCCTCAGGTACCTTCTACTCAGTGCTGTGCTCTGAAAAACACAAACCAACCCCTCTGGTCCAGGGGAAGGGTGTGCTTAACCTAAGCTGTTGAAGATGACTTACTCTGCAGATGTCACTGGGAACTATTCATGTGTTTCAGAATTAAGCCTGTGATGAAAGGCTTTGCTGGATAAGGGACAGAGTTCCTGGTATTTTCAGGATGAAGCCTGAAATCTGGCAGACTTTTACTGTTGCAAATAAACAATGCCAACAGCAAGAGGAGGTTTTCAAACTCTTTTACTGGGAATTGACTTAAAATAGATTTATTTAGCAAGACTGAGAAAGCACTGCCATTCGGGACAACACTGCTTCACAAATACATATGGGATGATAGTGAAATTCCAGTTATTCAACCCTGAAATTTTAGTCCAAAAATCCAGTACCATTTTGGGCACAGTTAGAATTTTCTTCATTAGTTTTTAATCTCAGAGTTAACTGTCATCATAAAGCAGGAACACAATTTCGCTGTCGATTTCCCTGAGGATCCTTGCCTTTAGCCAGCTATGATCAAAAAGAAGAGGGTACAGGAGTTTCCACTTTGTGTGTGGAAACAGGCAGGAAGTAGAATTACAAATCACACCTGGGCAATCTTTAGCCCCAGGTCTCCCAAAAGATGCATCAAAAACTGCCGTGAAAGCAACCCACTTGCCTTTGAGAAATTGCTGAACTGTTAGTGCACTGTGCAGATGCAAGCAGGCAGAATTTCTTATGACCCATGGCCCCATCTATATCCCTTTTTCTTTCACCAGTGTCTTTATTTATTTTTTCCAATTATCTGCTTTCTTTGAGGGTGAAGGGACAACAATCATTACTCACTGTCTTTTACATGTGAGATGTTTTCATGGACCCAGGAAAACTGCTTCCTTTCAGAGTGCTAAGGTAAAAACTGCAACAAATAATGTAAAAGGTGAGATATGATTGTGTTTCCAGTGTCACAATATTGTTCTCAATAATACTGACAATGCTGAAGGCCATAATCCATTAATACCAGGGAATTTAATATCAGAGTCAAGGAGATAGCTTATAGGTATCACACCTCTCCTGGAAAATGATAGCAAAGGGTGCTTTATTGCAGAGGATTTGAGAGCTACAGAAGCAATGGAAGAGGAGAATGCAGCTGGTACTGCAAGTGCTGAGACACCACAGTGTTGTTCATCCTCTCTGCTTTTCTAGCAAAGCTTTGCTGCTGCATAGAAGACAAGTTCGTGCATAAGTACTAGACAGGAGCCCAGGGGACGTGGATGTAGTTTCATGTTACCAGGCAGGAAGCTTGGCAGTAAACATTAAATCTCTTTTCCATATCTCAATCTCCTAGCAGCAGCAACTGAAGGGGTAGCTGATAAAGACTCACATTTCTTCCTAGTAGAAATTAATCTTCTAATTCTTCTGAGTTGTCTTCTCATCAAGAAAATACTGATTAAAGAGGTTGGTAAAAGAGCACGAAAGAGGAGATCAATCTGCAGTGATAAGAAACTAAAGGTCAGTATGACAAAGTGTAGAAGTGCCTCTCCTAAAAATGACAGTATGGTTGTTCAGGCAAAATCATTCCCTCATTTCTGGGCTTTCCCATTGTGTTTCACTGACCTAGTGCAGCCCCATGGACTGAATTTGACAGCTTCCCTACTCAAAAACACCTGCACCTACCTTCCAGACTTCTAAGCACAGAGGTGTCTATTTTTTTAATTTTTTTTTGCCTCTTTTTGTTCAGGAAGGGGCTAGTGGCGTTTAACAAACCCTATCTAATAGCCTTTTTTCTCTCCTTTGTGATATTTTTATGCTTCTTAATCAAGCAAGAAAAAACCCCAACATTCTTCCAGTGGATCTGAAAGACAAATCATTGCTTTAAATGTAAAGAGCAGGGTCTGCCTGGAAATGAACATCCAAGGCAATTGCTGCATTTTAAAAGCTCCCCAAGTTGCAGGCTTAATATGAAGCAGTTCTCAGCAGAACGTATTTTACTGCCTTTCCAAATAACAGCCCAACCATAAGTATAGATCTTCTGGATATTCTCAGTGTAAAAGATCAATTGCAGAACAGGCAGCTTGATGTTTGCAATCTGTCTTTTAGTAAACATTTCTCTTTCTCCTCCTCACTTGGAAAATTCCTGCTGGGCTCTGAACAGCAGAGACCTTGAGGAGCTTTCATGTTGGTAAATTATAACAGAGGTAACTTTTTTTCTTTTTTTTTTCCCCCACTGATAAGGGTGTTCTAGCAGAATCATCCCTAGCCTTTCTTCCTAAATGCATCCCTCAAAAGCTTACAAAAGTTACTTGACTTCCAAAAGTCAATACTGCCATAAAAAGAGCGAGGAAATGTAACACCCCTTTTAGCAGTGATTGGGAAGAAATACTGTGTATGGCTGAGGTCTGTACATGATCCAGCTTAAAATATCTGATGATATTTTGGAGCACTTCAGCCATTAAATTCAGTTTACTGGTATTGCAGACATCACTTTACATAACACCCTTCAGACTCCACCTTACAGGCTTTTTGCTCTCATTCTTCCTGTTGGAAGACTGTTTAGAAATTTGATTATTTTAATAGCTAGGAACAATCTCAAATATTCTTACCCTCAGCGCATTCATAGGCAATATATACTCATTTGCTTTTGGGCCAATGCTATTCTTTAGCTTAAACATACCTTTTCTTTCCCTGACCTTCATGCCTCTGATTCATGGATTCTCCAGTCCCAAGAAACCCAGTGTTACTCAAATATGATGTAGCCTAGAAGAAGAATCCTAAGGTCAGGCAGTCCCTGGGACTCATAAGTCCTACAAATGTCAGATAAAGAACTTCTGGGTGACATCTCTATTGGCTGTGCACTTCCAGTGTGTGCATGTGTGTGAGACCTGGGCATACACACTGGGAGCTCATAGTTATTCAATACTCAATTGATAAAATCCAGGCACTCGTCTCCTTGGTCATTTCCAGCTGATTTATAGATTTATTTTGTTGTTAGGCTGAATCCCACGACACAAGCTACCACAGGCTGCAGTTAAGGTGATGATTTATATTCTATTGTATTGCAACAGACCCTTTAAACTTCAGCACCTGATCAAAGATGGGAGAATTCTCTTCATGGGATTAATACACAACAGTACCATTGACTACTGTAGTGCATATTATTCTTCAGAACCAGAACAGCACAGCCCCAGAGACATTCCATATCTGCCAAGTGGGACCTACTCACTCAGTTCAGAGCAAAAGGAATGTTCTGCAATCCCAAAGCAGGGAAAGTTGTGACTGGGTCACCATGAGTCCAACCCTTGTGAAGTGTCATCAGAATAACCAGAATTTTGTTTGTCTGAATCATGAGTTCAATCAGGAAAGACAAATTTTAGGAAGATTAAACTCTGAGAAATGCAATGTTTCCTTACTTGAGGGTAAGCACGATGCAGGTGTGATCCCACAGGTACACCCTACAAACTCCAGCCAGCTGGTTCATCCCACAGCACACAGACCCTGTTCTGGCAAGAGTCCAGACCCACCAACAGTCCTCAGGCAATGCTGAGAGGTCTTTCCTTCTGCTGGAAAATATTCATAATCATCTAGGATCATCCCCAGGTTGTTCCATTCTCCTGGATGAACAAGTGTCTAAGATGTGACAATTGACTTTTAGCATAGAGAGACAAATTTAGAGGTTGGGATGAAAGTCATAAACATGGTTTGTAAGGACAAAGCAAAAATAAAATTAACGTAATTTGCTTGGAAAACATGTCTTTTTTCCTCCCTATTTCCATTCTCAACAGTGCATCATTTTTACTTATGAGGAAGGAAACAGACCCAGGAAATTTCCTCTAGAAATTCCTTTTCTAATAATATTTCATATTGAAGAAAGATCTCCCTCACTTAGTGCATACTAGTTCTCTAAAGCAAAAAAAACACTCTGAAGGCAGCACAATGAAATCACGTAAAATAAATAATAACCTGTGATTTCTTGCCTGAGTTTGTTCTGCTGCTTTCCCTAGCCCAGCCCAGAAAAAAGCAGCTATTTGATTTCGGTGTTACATTGCTTGTTGTTTGTCAGTAGGAAAAATTCAAAGTACTAAAAATGCTTACAGCTTTGAGAGCAATAATAAAATGTGTGCTTGCCTTCAGATTAGCTATCACTGTTTTTTCCTGCAGAGAATGAGAGAAATATAGAGGTGAAATTCCATGTTGTTATGTATAAAATAGTCTTTAAAGAAGCGCCTGGGGAGTTATATTGTATTGATATTAATGTGCCTTATGCAGCTAAATCCCCTGCTCACTACTTATAAAACATAAAAGATATGAAATCTAGAATCTTGATCATAAAACACAAATTAAATCAACACAGTCAGCTTCAGAGAGCATGAACATATTTCATTTCATTAGAAAATAATAATCCACGCTGGCATTTGGACAGAAATGAAGCCTGCTTGCTAGAACACATCTTTTTCATGGCAGAGGATTTTCCCCTTATATCATTATCAGCATGACAAGGTCTCCCCAGCACAATAGTTCTCACACCAGTGGGATTCTCTTTTATTTCCTCCATGGATGGTGGGAAGCTTGCCATGATTTCTTTGCATCTCCAATGGAGCTATGATAACACATCAAAATAAAAGCCATTTATTCTGGAATATTTCTCAGCCTAGGGAGAGAGACAGGATCAAGGTCAGAAGGGTAAGTAAGGCAACTGGAAGAGAAAATATTGGAAAAAGGTGATGTAGTGTATCAGCTTATAACTGGTGAGGAATCCATGTTTTCTAAGCCTGACAGACAGACTCGGTGTTAGACCAGGAGTCAGGAGCTGAGAGCAATGGATGGCCCATGGGCTGAACCTGACATAGAATCACTATAAAATGGGAATGACTCCACCCTGAGATACAGCCAAGAGTCGCTGTGAATTGGGAATGGCTCCATCCTGAGATACAGCCAAGAGTCACAGGGAAGCCAGCAGCCCTTGTGTGCCTGGAGGCAGCTCGTCTGCATGAGGGACAAATCCCGTACCTCCCAAAGCTCCATTAGCCCAAGGGACTTCCGATTTAGAATATTAAAATCCACTTTGGCAAGTGCTGCCTGAAAACTTTCCAACCTCTGCACTAGACCAAGACACAGTTGAAGGGCCAGCAAGGGGTCTGTGCAGCTGAAAGGAAACCTTTTGAGAGGACTCTAAGCCTGAGCTTCCAGAAGGCTTTTAAAGTCTGTGCTCCTTTCTATTCTCCATCCCTGGCCCTGCACTTCTCACAGATGCAGAGCTATAGAAGTGAGCCCTCAGGCACAGCGTTACCATTATTTACTCCACTCCTCCAGTGTCCCCTCTTAGGCACCCCTTGAACCACTTTTCCCCTGTGTTCACCTCGTTCCTTACCTAAGCTCTTTCTGATCTGAAGAACATTGTGCAGTTTGGATTCCACATCATCTGTTCTTCACTGTGCATTTTTATTTCGAATGTTTCCACTGATGCATCTTCACTAGATAAGTGCTTGTTAAATGTTAAATCAATACCCCAGTGCTCTAAAACCAAAGTGAGAGTATACCTACAATGGAGTAAAGCCACTGTAACAAGTTAAATCACTTTACACCACTTTGACTGCTGCTTTGTGAAATGACTACAAAACGCTGACAAACAGCTTCATTTCATTTTCCCCTAGTGCCCAGGTGAATACAGGCAGCAGCCATCTCTAAAAATAGGAAAATGAGAGGCTGAAGTTCATTTCCAGGCTAAGAAGACCAGAGATGAAAATTACTCTGGTCCTGAATGTTTTCCCTGGCACAGTTTTGCATGTTCAGTGGCACAGCAGTTGTCTTTCTTTCATAAAATTCACAAAGAATGTTTTGGTATTACATATGTGACACCGTTTATGTGGCCATAAAAAACCAGAAAATCTTAATCTGGAAAGGTCCTTTAAAACCCTGTACATAGCAAACTGGAATTTTATTTTTTTTAAAAAGCTTGATACATTTCCTCATTTGCCCACTGCATTTGAAGCAAAAAATGGACAGCTGGACAGCTGTGAAAGGGATCCCTCCTCACCGTGACGTTCTCTTCACCTTCTTCTTCCTAGTAGGAGCTTAGAATTTCTTCTGAAGATGATATGTTGCTTTCCTTCTATGTGCCTGATACCAGCACAGGAAGCAGAGCAAAGTCTTCAGCCATACACTTTGACTCCACACATCCTCGAGAACAAACCAAGTTGTGTGAAGTTGCTTAGTCACAAGTGGAACCTGTTTATGAAAAGGATAAATGACCTCAGAGCAGAATCAGCCAGCACCCACCTGAAAGAAACAAGAGGGACAAATCCAGGGCAGAAGGGGCATTTTAACCTGTTTGTTGATAACTGACAGGTGTAATCAGCACAGGATCACTCTCTGAAACATCTCAGCCTAGAAAACAAATCTAACAGGCCAAAGGGGTTGCCAATATTTTCTCCAGTGCTGTGATGAAATGCTGCCTGTCCTGAATTTCTGTAAAGCCTCAGCCTGATGGAGTGAGTGTCAGCTTAGCTGGTTTCATTCCGGTGCCACTGGCTGGAGAGATTTGCAGGAGCTGCAGCCACAGGCTCTGTCAAATACATACAATACATCTTCAAATGGCATGAAAAAGGTGTTTGCCATTTCACAACCTTGATTCATAAATTCCTCATGCTGACCTTGGCTTTTATTTCAATAGTATAAACTAGGCTTTCCTAGTGTCTCGAAACCCTGCCTGTCCAGCAGCCCCATTTCCAGACCCACCTCGAGCATGGGCAGAGTGACCTTTGCCATGTTCACCAACCTAGCTGGGTCAAACACTCACCTGTCAAATGCAGGAAGGGATGTGAAATGAAAGGAGGCCTCATCCCCATGAATTGTTTCCTCAGCAGCATCACGAGATTCAGGGCTGCCGGCTCCCAGACAGACATTCCTCCTCCACTTTTCACCACGCTCTGCTGCAGCAAGGCAAGTGCTTCTGGGAACAGGCTGGGGACTGGATCCCAGCTGAAAGTAGCCCTTCAAAAATAGCAATTTTTAAACTGAATCATTTTCCAAATCACACTCTAAAATTACTTCCCTTCCTGGCAAGCTCCCTGCAGCTCATCGGTACACAGGCAGGCATGGACTTGGAGGATGCAGATTTCTCAGGAGCTGCACCAATCCCATTCTGCAGGTTTCTGTATCCATCCACCCATGCATCTGTCTGTCCATCCCTCCCCTCTGCACTGTGAACCTCAGCCACAGAATACAGGCACGGCATCTCTAACCTTGACAGAGAGATTTACAAAGAGCTCTTCTTTCCTCCTTCTTTCCTCTTGTCAAGAGAAATGGCAGGTTACAGAACTGCCTAACTTTCAGTCCTTTCAAAAATGGAGCTGTTCACTTAGAGAGCTGAAGGATGCTGACCTCTCCTGAAAGGTCAGGCCTCGGTTAGGCTGAACAAGCTGAGATCCAAGGAAAATCTGGTAACTGGTTTGTTGCCTAACAGTCTACATATACTCAACAGTGGTTATGCATTCAGAAATTATCCTTTGCAGGGCCTCAGAAATATTACAGAGCTGCATCTTCCTGAGTAGTAGAATAGCAGCTTTCCATTATTAAAATATATTAAAAATCCCTTGCATGCCAAGGCACTGACTGCGATTTCCCTGTGCAAAGCAATAATAGAAAAAACAAATTAGCAAAACGAATGCAGGAAGAACATAAGTATCCACCAGAGTGGAAGGTTTCCCCGTAAAATGCAAGATCTCATAGCACCAAAATTGTGAGGAAACTAAGTCATGTGAACACAGAACTACCCGCACAAGATGCAGGGTGCCTCCAGCTTCCAGTGGCAGCACAGGCAATTGAGAACACATTAACGTGCTCAGGCTGCTCAGAGCACTAGACAGAATCAGGCCTTCTGAAATTGGCTATTCATCAGATTTAAATTGAATGTAATTGGCAGCACTAATTAGATCATTTTCTCTCTCAGTGAGAGCAGTGAAAGTGAGAGAGTAGTGGTTAGATCACTGGGCCTCAGGAAAAAATAAAAACAAAAGGCCATTGCATATTCATAAATTAGCAGGAAGAATGAAGGAATCTCTGATTTAAACAGTGTTTGCTTCCCGTTTCTCTTGAACCTGTGGAAATATTCTCCTGGGTTTCAAAACCATATCTTTGTTTAACAATACTCCTGTTTCCCTACTGCTTAGCATCCCTTTGCAGTTCGACCTACCAAAACAAAACCTGCATGGCTGACTCCTACCTCTCACCCTGACTTGATTTTGAGTTTGGCAGTTCAACGAATGGTTCCCAAAGGATGCTCGAGTTTATCTCATCAGCTTCTTCAGCTCTGCTCCCATGAAAGCCAGAGAGGTACTGGCAGAGCAACGGGGGCTTACACAGCCCTGCTACCTGGAAACAGTTTCATGACAAGACTCCACATGACCACCTCTCATTAACCCATAAAATGTTAGTTTTCAACCAAGTTGTCTGCTACAGGCAACTCGTGGCTTCAAGGTCAGTAACAAGCCTGCCTGTTTTCTCTCTTCCCTCCACAAAAGTTCACCCTGATACAGAGAGAAGACATGAGAATATAAAAGGCAATTTGGGTCATGGGACTGGTCTTCTTCAAAGTCTACAAAAAGTGCCTGGGGAGGGTGAGGAGACACCAGTAACATCTAAGGCTCCATGGAAACACACACTCATCCCCAAATACTTTGTAGTTAGAATACTTTTCACTGTCTCAATCTGTCATCACATTAAGTCAGGTACCGAGAAGAACCCTCTATTCTAAAATATCCAGATTTCTAACTTAAAAAACGGGCATATTCATTTCTGTTATGGATTATGACTGAAACCTTAGCTCACAATGCTGCCAAGGCCCTGATTGCATAGACTACCAACTATCTCATCCATTTCTTTCAATTACAAGGTAATACTAAGGAGACTGTGCCTTGAAATCCAGTAGGAGGTACAAGTGAAGAAGACCACCATCTCACTGCCTGCTCAGCTTGTCAAGGCCATTCACTGAAAACTAACTTCCTTGGTACATGTTACAGACAAAAACTAATTTATACAGCACATATTGGGCTGCATGAAGAGCAACACAAAAACACCTGCACATTCATTCCAGCTGCAGCAGCAGTTACAAATCTATTTACCTTTGGTCACTGTTGAGGTAGAAAATATGTCCAGCCACTGCAAACAAGTGTACATTTCAGGTCAGGGACTGTGTGCCATGTTTATCTTCAGATTCTGTGAGACACTTCCAAATAACTACTTGAGACATTTCCATGCCAATATAGTGGTAAAAAGCTCCTGAATGATGTACTTGACATTTTTTCTTGGCAAATATTTGCTACAACATCAGTGGGGATGTGCATGAGGGAAGCTTGTACTGGAAGCAAGAACACAACGGTGGAGGTCTTGGTATCCCTGAAGTTGAAAAAAGTGGTTGTCTTAGAGTGGTCTTGCTAATTTGCTTGTGAGTCACACAGTCAAACCATGGTTGAGAATTTAGAGGACTTTACCCACAAAAGGAAAAAAAAACAAAGAATGAAAAAGGAAATAACTATTCCCTTGAAAGGAATAACAGTAACTGGTCTTTTTCAGGTTTAAAATACCATTTTAAACTTTATTCTTTAATAAAGAGATGTGATGTTTAGCAGTACAACCTATTTGCAGACAATGGTTTAATTAAACATTTAATGAGCCCATCTCATTTCTTTGCGCGAGCTTCACTTTTAAACAGCCAAGCTAATAATGTAAACATCACATTTTGGTTATTAAAATAATTGCTTTCACAAACACTGACCTCCTGACAAACCAAATGGCTGGTGCTGTGCACACAATACTCCCACATCTCAGGGATCCAATTTTAGCATAAAGCCCAATTTACAGCTGACCATCAGCTTTTAAAAAAATTCTACACAAACAGTTTTTAAAGACAGTGATGTTTTCACCACGTCTCTCAAGATTTGATTCAATTATTCAAGAAAATTTAGAAAAACATCATTCATTTAACCATATAATGGCCTTTAAGGGTGTTACCCAAGCAGGGGCACAGCAGCAGCTTCAGGATGTTTCCTCTACCTCTGCTATCTGGAACAGAGCAACCAAAACCACCTCTTGACCTTCCTCTAAGCCACAGCTCTGGAGGATTTTTATCCAGCTAATGGAGTTTTTCCAAGAGCTAGTTACTTTGGAAAGGGCCAAACATTTTCAGTGGGACTATAATGGAAAAAAAAAAACTTTCTCCCCCTAGCTTTATAACCAAAAAAACCTGAAGTATTTCTGCAAAACAGTGACAAATTTTCAAGACTCTAAGTAAAAAAATCTTAGTGAAATGAGTTGTCAAAACATTTTGAAAATCTGTCAACAGCTCGAATTCTTAGAAACCATGATTCGGTGATGCTGGAAATACAATCTTGCCCATGCTGAAGCAGCTAAACCACGTCCCTTGCTGCTTCAGCTTAGCTTTTTTCTTCATGGAAAGTTACTGGTAGGCTTTCATATCTATGACGTGATTCTTCAAGCTAATCAGCATCCCACCAGCATCATCCTTTCCCAGGCAGGACATCTCCAGAGAGGCCACTGCAGACTCCAGAGCCAGTCAGCTTCTACTGTGTGGAAACAATTCAGCCATGTTACCCAAGGAAATGGACAATTTTTCAGTCCCCATCTAGGAGCCAACCATCCCCCAAGAGGTAACAACGCATGGCATGGTGAGAATACAAGTCACCCAAATTTGCTAGCTGGCTTATCACTAAAAACATCAGAGGCCTCTCACATTAGGTGAAATTGCTGAGGACTACAGAGAACTGAACCCTCATTTTTCAATGTTCCCAACAGGAAAGTAAAGAACAGCAAGAAAAACAACCAATTGAACAAAAAAACCCAGTCTTACTTCCCCTGCAAACACAGATACACCAGGAATCAAAACTGCTATACCCATCTGCAGCAATGAAATTCCTGCAAATTCAGGTAAATTATCTTAGTTTTGCATCATCTGACACAGTGGATTGCACATAATCATTCCTGGATTACCAGAGTGGAAATTATTTCTAACTATAGCCATTGGCAGTAAATGGCCCATATCTGAACTATTATGGGAGACTTTCCACTCATTTCAATGGGCTTTTGATTAGGTCTGATATACCGTCCCAATTTTTTTCTGCTTCTTTCATCCTTGAGATCTGTTACCGCTTCCCACAGCTATTGGGTTTGTGATTTATTGGTTTAATTATTTTATTTTTATTCAGTTTTAGTATTTATAATGGGACACAACTGACACTTTGAAATAGGAGCCACTTCTTTTCTTAAGAGTTGAGTGTGGCATTGGTCGGCTTGAGCACAACAGGAGATCAGAAATCTTCTTTGATACTTCTAGACATTTCCCTTTCACCTCTACTGAACAAAATGCTTTAGCACAAAAGCAATAATGGCAAAACCCCAAAGTTTAGACATCTTAGTGGCTACCAAAACATGATACTTTGATTAGAGTACTTTGTAAACTGAGTAATTGCATTTTATCTGTGGCCTGTTCCTAGGAAGCATAGGTGTAAACCCAAGCCATTTTCTTCACCTGACAAGTATGAACAGTCTGTTAGAAACGGAGGAAGTTCTCCTGCTATGGATGTGGCCAAGAGATAACTGCCAATAACGTGAAATCTCATGGCAAAGCAAAATCTCTCAGATCCAAAATTAGAAATAAATGTGTGAAGCTATGGAGAGGTTCTAGTGATGGCAAATAGCCCTTTGCTGAAAGACATCATGTAGCTACCAAGAGGCAGCAACTATTTTCCTGTATAAAAAAATAGAAAAAAAATAGAACCTAGGCTAAAAAAACCCATAAACCAGGGCGCAAGCTCCCATCCCAGTGAGACTGACACTGGCAACTGTAAATTGTGGGGAGCATTTCCTCCTCCAAGCACAGATCTTTCCTACACGTGTTATCAACCCCTACACATATGTTTGCAGGACTGGCATCACTCCCATCCTCTTTGCAATACTTTATCAGTGTGAATTCTCATTTTATTTAAAAAAAAAAAAAAATGAATGTATTTATTTACTTCAAGCCTCTCAGGAAAGGACTGCAGATCTTACTGCAGCATAATAGATACGAAAGGCTACAGTGTTTGTTCCAAGGCGAACAGCAAAGACAGAACCCAACATCTTAAGGCGGAAAAAAAAATCACCTTTCAGACACTAGCTAAGATTAAATGGGCATTTGGCACCGAACCCAAAATGTATCATTTTCTTGGGTCTACCTCTGTGGAGTCAGGTCAGAAACAACGATTCTTGCACCTAGAAATGGCTGAAATTAATTAATTAGCGCTCCGCCGACTACCACCAACTCCCCCCAAAACACCCCGTTGGCACCGGGCACAGAGGAAAGGTTTTGAAGCCAACCCACCCCCGCAGCGACCCAGGCGCATCCCACACATGGCGAGGGACCAGCGCGTTCGCCGTGTCCCCCGTGCCCGGCCGATGCTGCGGTGGGAGCGGAGAAGCGGGGAGCGGCGGAGAGCGGCGTGCCGAGCAGGGCAGGGCAGGGCAGGGCAGGGCGGCCCCGTCCCGCCCCATCCCTCCCCCGGGCCGGGC